>JAPPVO010000059.1:15135808-15595808 GCA_030407325.1 Camellia japonica
TAAATTTAAATATACAAAGTCTCCCAAAAAAATTTTGCTTTATGCTCGTAGAGAGTTAAGTTAACCCTAAGTAAATACATTATTAAATTATATTTATTTTAAAAAATTAAATGACAAATATAATTTCAACGATGTAAATGCCCTTTGGAGACATTGCCAACTTATTTACATTAGACCATTTCTAACCGATTGTGCTATTTTTTCAAAGAGTTAATGTCATATTTTAACTCAATGCATATCATAATATTATATTTTGAGAGTCCCTCTCCGTATATGTTATTCTTAGAAAGATTTAATTTTTAGCATACAATTTGGCTTGATAAATTTGTATGTATTGCCTTTTTTGGTAGTTCGAAGGTCAAAATTGTAATTACGAGCATGCCTATAAGGATTGAATAATTCTTAAGAATTAAAGATAAGCCAAACAATTATAAAATAATTGTGTAAATTTTTTATTTTTATTATTTTTTTTTTTGGGGGGGGGGGGAAATATCAAATCAGTGACATTTTAAAAAAATAATCATAAAAATTTTCATGTATATATAATTATTTTTTTAAAGTCACACAAGGATGTAATTGTTCTTTTTTTTCTTTTTTTGATCTCAACGAAGACGACTTTGAATGTGAGTGTCAAATTAAGAGCCAATTCTTACAAGGAAGACAATTAATGCAATGCAAACGATTTGGAAAGAACGAGAGGGAGAAACAGATACATAATTCAATTACCCTGTTATGTACATTACATTGCTACTCCTGTTGCTTTGAAATGGAAAGTGTTGAAAGTACATTAAAAGAAAAGCAACTTTAATACTGTATTTGATTGGAAAATTTGATAAAAACTTTAAAAAGAGAAAAAAAAAAGATAGGTAAAATGTGAACTTACATTTCACATAATTTTACTAGAGGTGCAACTCGGGCGGGTTCGGTCAGGTCGGGAGGTTGTCTAAGCCCAGCCCAAATTGTGCTGAGATCTGTCCAAGCTCGCCCAAGCCCGAATTATAGCCCAAGGTTGTCTGTCCAAACCCGACCCGAGTTAAACCCGAATTGTATATGAATTTCAATTTTTTTTTGGCAGCTATACTATGAAATTATTAAAATTGGACTCTATTTACAATTATTATTATTATTATTTTTTATAGAAAATCATTAATACCATCAAAACAAATAATTTTTATAATGTAAGAGAGATGCCATTATAGTAATCCTTACAATTTATGAGTGAAAATAAAAGGAAAAAAAGTAAGATTTTATGTTATTTGTATATATAATATATATTCAATATGATTTAATAATATAAATTACTTTAATATCATGTAATGACTAATAATTTATATCTATATTTAATATTTTTATATATCTATATATGTATAATTCGGACTTCGGGTTGCTTGGGTTGCTTGACGTCTTTACCCAAGCCCGCCCAAATTTAATTCGGGCTTTTGAATTTTTATCCAACCCCGTACTGAATTTAAAAATATTTTATTCAAGACCTAAAAAAATTCGAGCTGGGCTCGGATTGTTGGAATTGAGCCCGCTCAAGTTGCACCCTTAAATTTTACATGTATTTTTCCTTTCTTTTTTAATTTTTTTTTTCAAATCACTCAATTAAAAACAGCGTAAAACTATGGCTACTCCTACCGAAAAGGAAAGAACAGGACTGAAAATAAAAGAAATGAAGTGTTGGAGTTGTTGATTTGTTTGGAGGCATCTTTTCTTCAATGATTAAGCTACTTATGGGCTTCACATGGTGTATGGCAACTGCCGAAGTGGTTCCCATGATCCCCCACTCCCTTAGCTACATTTGTGGCTTTACTTTCCTCCTTAAATTTGAATTTGAATTTGAATTTTGTGCATAACCATTTTGTTACATCAGCTATTTATGTGAATTTAAATTTGAATTTGAATTTTGTGCATAACTATTTTGTTACATCAGCTATTCATGTGGCCTTTGAAGGCTGCCTCGTTCCCTCTTATTTCTTGTCATTTGGGAAAATATTATGGTTCTTAAATAATCTATCAAATTTTTTATCAAACCTTTTATATGGGTGTGAGACTCATACAAACTCACATATGTGTGGATCTCACACTCACATAAGAGGTTTGATAGAAAATTTGATAGATTATTTAGGATCCCTAACATAATTCTACCATTTATCCTTTGAAATAACTCCCATCTCCATGGTCATGAATAGACATGTATCTGATTCTTATTGAAGGGTTTAAATGTAACGTCAGTATTATAAAAAACTAAATTATTCAAACTCGGCTCGATTAAAACTAATGCATTAGTTGTCCACCCTCAAGTTGGGTAGTAAATATTGGAGGAAAAATTTTGTGATGTGTAATGTACACCATATGCAACTCTAATACAAAATTCCACAAGTTTTTACAAATTTACATAAATAATCTCACAAAAATATTTAAATTTAACACAAATTCGCGTAAATTCACAAAATCACGTAAGTTTTCACGAACTTATATGAATTTGTATTTAACTTAATTTTATATTAAAATTATATACGGTATTTTTCATGATCATTCTTAAAACGAACTTAAGGAGTTCAAATAAAAAAAAATTAAAAAAGAAAAAGACCAAGGAGTTGGATGAAAAAAAAAAAAAAAAAAAGGGGGAAAACTCTCCAGTCGTGATTCTCTTGTAGCTGGATTCTTCGAAATCATAAAAATCCTTGATTATAATGTAATTTCAACTCGGCACCCTTTTGAGTGAGATGTTGGGAAGAGTTTTTTTTTGGAGAGCACATTCTAACAAAAGTTGTAAGATGTGTTTGGAAAAGTTATTCAACTTGCGTGGTTACATTTTTCTAAAAATATTTTTTAGAAAATTTTATTTTTTTATTTTTTGTGTTTTTTTATTTTTACTGAATTTTTTAAATATTTTAAGTAATTTTTTTACTTTTTAAACACACCTAACATAAATACATCTAAAAAGTAAAAAAATAATAAAAAAAAATCTTTTAAAAATTCACTAAATACCCAAAATACAAAAAAATACAAGAATTTAGTATATTTTTTGTATTTTTATGTATTTATTAATTTTTAAAATATTTTTTCACAAATTTTTTACTTTTTAAATACATCTAAGTAAGGTGCATCTAAAAAAGTTAAAAAAAAATGTTTAAAATTTTAAAAATATTAACTAAAAATTAAAAAAAAAAAACACGAAAACCAAAAAACTCAATTTTCAAAAAATTTAAGGGAAAATTACTATGTAGTCCTATGTAGGAGATCTATTTTCCTTCTAATCCCAATATATTTTCAATAGATTAATAGGTTCACAGTTTTTTAAGTTTTATACCCAGATGTTCCGTTTTTTATTTTCGTATTTTGTAAATAACTATATTACCCTTTGTTTTGAGATGTATATATATGTAAAAAATTAAATATTTGCTCCGTTCAAAAAGAAAATCAAATCTTCGCCTCTGTAATCTCGATTTCTCTTCGTTATGGCGATCTCATTGTGTTATGAGATGGATCTAGTTGTGCGATCTGAATCTCTGTATACAGACGATCTCTGCGTACGTTCTCTCTCTTTCTCTCTCTCTCTCTCTCTCTGTGTATCTGGTTTGTATCTATCGACACATATATCTATGTGTATGTATGTATCTGTCGATACATACATATACATATATATATCTCTATGTGTGTATGTGGTTTGTATCTGTCGATACATATATGTATATATATATAGATAAGCAAATTTGCGTGATATCTGGTTTGTGTTTGACAATGTTGTTTTAGTTCTTTGTTTTGTGATAAATTTTATTTGTTTGATACTTATTTATTTGATTTTTGTATGTGATATAGTGTAATGATTTTGATTTTGTTTGTTGTATAGTGTAATGTGTTTTGAAGTTGTAGTTTGGAATTGTGAATTCTGGTGTTTTGATACTGATATGTTGTAAGTGTATGATTTTGCAGTTTGGAATTGTGAATTGTGCACTGTTGGTACTAATATGTTGTAATTGTATAATTTTGCAGTTTGGAATCTGTGAACAATTGTTTGTTGGTTTGTGATTTTGTAGTATGGAGGAGTGTTTCATATTAATGTGCAAATACAGTAATTCTTGTGCTGCTATTAAGATTAGTAAGGGATGTAGTTATCATGAAGTTGTTAAGAAAATATGTGCGAAGTTCAAGGAGTTGAGTGTTGGTAACTTTTGTTTATTTTTCTCTACTCCTGGATATTCTAATTGTATTGTTGAATGTGATGATGATTTGGGGAATATGCTGTCAATGGTAGGTGGTAGTAGTTGTCGTGTTGTTGATGTTGTTGTGGGTGATAAGAGAATTGTGGAGGTTGATGATGATAATTCTTGTAGGATTGATTCGGTAATTTGTGAGAGTTCTTTGGTTAACGATTGTGATGATTTTGGTAATTTGTTGCCTAGTTTTTATCCAGAACCAGAGAGAGTTTTGTTGTCCGCTAGTTGGAAGGGGATTATACATAGTATTGGTCAAGAATTTAAAGGTGGAGTGCTGGCGTTCCGCATTGCATTGGCTAAGTATGCAGTTGAGTGTGGTTTTGCAGTGAATTATTTGAAGAACGATGTAACAAGAGTAACTGCTGAATGTATGATGAAGTCGTTTACGGGTTGTAAATGGTTTGTGCATGGAAGGGTGTTGATGAATTCCGGTATTTTTTTTATAATGAAGTTGGATAATGTGCATACTTGTGGGGTTGTTGCTCGTAGATCTTGTAGCAAAATGATTGGTTTTAGACTTGTGTCGGATATTGTGCAAAATGATATTAGTGATAATCCGTTGACTCGTCCTATTGAAGTTAAAAAAAGTTGAAGAAGCAATATGGTATAGATATTTCTTATCGGGTTGTATGGTTAAGAGTTGATAAGGCAAGAGGTGGGTTGTTTGGTGATTTTACAACTTCTTTTGACCAACTTCGATGCTACCTTGAGACGGCTATGAGAACGAATCCGGGAAGTGTATTTGAATTAGATATGGATGAAAGTAGTGGGTGTTTTCGGAGGTTGTTTGTGGCATTTCATGAATGTTTGTATGGCTTTCAATTTTGTCGTCCGTTGTTGTTCGTTGATGGTACATTCTTGAAAGGGCATTACAAGGGGCATTTGCTTGCGGCAACATCAAAGGATGGTAATCAAGTTATGTATTTATTTGCAGTTAGTATAGGTTTGGTTTGTCAGTGTGTTATTGTATTGTGAGTCTGTTAATTTTTGCAGTTCCATGTTATTTTGTTTGCAGGTCTGTTTCCTTTGGCTTTTGCGATTGTTGACGCTGAAAATCAAGATAATTGGATGTGGTTCTTAAGTCAGTTGTTAAAGGCTGTTGGTTCAGGCCGGAGATTGACCTTTGTGTCGGACCGTCAATATGGATTGCTAGATGCTCTTTCAGTGGTTTTTCCCAATGCAAATCATGCATATTGCTTGAATCATTTGAAGAGAAATTTGATTGACAAATTGGTGGGACTTCATACTAATTATAAGCTCAGTTTGATGAAAATATTAGTTAAATGTGCTTATGCGCCAACGATTGCTTCTTTCCAACATTATATGGAGAAATTGAGGCGTATTGCTGGGAATGGTAGAGTTGATAGTATGTTGGATGGTTTGCAAAATGATAAGTGGGCGAATGCATTTTTTAGAGGGAAACGATATGGTGAAATGTCATCTAATGCTGCCGAGTCTTACAATAATTGGATTGGTGTGGCCCGTAAGTTGCCTATTACTTGTATGGTTGATATGATTAGGGTTCAAATCATGACTCAATTGTCGAATAGAAAAGCTGAATCTAAAAGATGGCCTACGAAATTGTGTCCAGTTATGGAAAAGAAGTTGGTGGACTCTTTGGAGCTAGCTAAGTCTTGGGATGTGATTGTTGCTAGTGATACTGTGCTTAAGGTTCATTCTTCTATTTCTTTTTATGTTGATACTGGTAGACAGACTTGTTCTTGCCATGAATGACAATTGAATGGTTTTTCTTGTTGTCATGCTGTGCATGCTTTGCGTAGTAGTGGTAGAGATGTGTATGATTTCATTGATCCCTTTTTTCGTGTAGATTGTTTTAGAAAGTCATACAAGGAATCTGTTTATCCAGTGCCTTCAAGTGAGAGATTTGACTTTGATGGTGCCGGTAGTTCGATTATCAAACCTCCTATAACGAAGA
Source organism: Camellia japonica (assembly GCA_030407325.1). Lineage (NCBI taxonomy): Eukaryota > Viridiplantae > Streptophyta > Magnoliopsida > Ericales > Theaceae > Camellia > Camellia japonica. The sequence continues at coordinate 15,141,968 of JAPPVO010000059.1, forward strand.
AGCAGCCCGGCGCGGAACAAGAAGAAGAGGATACCTTCTAGGGGTGAGAATGTGAAGCAAATCAAGTGTGGGAGGTGCTTGAAATATGGGAATCACAATAAGAAGACGTGCAAGGCTGCTATTTGAGGCCACAGTCTATTCTTTTGGATTTGTATTTGATTTGAGGAATTATGATAATAAAAAATGTGATACTTGGTATTATGGAAGTAATGAATAAAGTTGGTTGAATTATTTTTTGTTTTTTGATGTGTTCTTTAGTTATTGAAGTTGTTTTGTAACAGTCTTGTTTTGTTTTTTATTTTTATGGAATGCTGAGAAGGTTGTTGAAAATTTCTTATTGAAACTGTATAATATTGAAATGCAGTTTTATTACATGATTCATTTATTTCATATTTCATAGCGACAAAACTGTAAAATTTTGTAGTTTTATTTTCAATTTTGAAATATAGTTCATCTATTTGTTGAGTCATGAAATTGGATGCATAATTTTTGTTTGAGTAATGAAACTGTATAATTTTGTAGTTTTAAGAATTATTAGAAACAACCTGATGAAACTGCATAATTTTGCAGTTTTAAGAATTATTAGAAACAAGCTTTACTGTATGAAAATATATGCAACCACAAACAAGTACACAAACAATCAGAAGAACAACCACAATAATAATAAGAAGAACAACAACAATAACAACATCAATGACAACAATCATTTTCACCATAATAACCATAATACGATCATTCCCAAAAGTATATAAAGTACTTGTCACATGTTAAAAAAAAAAAAAAAGTACAAAGATATGTTCACTTGAATATTTGTATTATCAAGAAGTTTGTTCATTGTTTCTATGGTTTGGTATGTTTTGTCAACATTTGGTAGTGCTCGAGTTTCCAAGATCGGTTCTCATCATTGAGGAATTGACTGATGATTTCTGTTCAAAATTTGACCCACTCAGTTGGTCGAAGTGATTTCTGCACAGGTTGCCAGTTGATATATTGGTTGATAACATTGCAGACGACGATTGCACAATCATTCCTGCAAAGTTTTAGATGAAGTTAATTAATTAGGTAAAACTGCAAAATTTAGCATATTGGAAGATTAGTTTATTGATCGAAGTGATTTTTGCACAGGTTGCCAGTTGATATATTGGTTGATAATATTGCAGACGACGATTGCACAATCATTCCTGCAAAGTTTTAGATGAAGTTAATTAGTTAGGTAAAACTGCAAAATTTAGCATATTGGAAGATTAGTTTATTGATTTTGTATCTTACGAGTGTGGGGTTTTGTCACGACCCTAAACCGCCCCTAGTAGGATGGTGCCGTGATGGCCAGTAATCCGTGATTACCGAAGGCCAACTTATAAAGATCACACACAATCAGAGTATAATATACATATGGGGCTCACAAATGCGGAAGCAATAAATCAAAATACAAGTGGTCCATAAGAGCCGTGCATAAATCAAATGGAATGACATACAAGATATAGCTTTACAACCAGTTCGAAACAACAAAATACAAGTTACATCTTGATCAAAAGGCTTCTCGAGCCGACATGTACAAATTACAATGAATACAAGTCAAGAAGCATGATTTTCAAGGTTTGCCGACGTAAATACAACGTTGCCGACATAATTACAAAACAAGGCCGACGTAATCATGAACCCAAAACAAGCTGTGCAAAACATATCTAGGCGTCGCCGCTGTCCTGCTCATCACCTACATATATATATAGAGGGTGAGCTTGGATACTCAGTGAATGGTACATATAATAAAGGTTTTGCATGAATATAGCCGAAGTCTTTTCAAAACAAAACATGCCAAAACCAAACGAATATTATCCGAGATTCTTTCAAGGCAAAACACATCAAAACCTTATCAAATCAAGAGATGAACCGTATTCATCCATCAAGTCTTGCAAGTCTCAAGGGATGCTTACTGGCATCGGCAAGAATACAAATCAAGCTTTCCGAACAAACAAATCCACGCGGTAAACCGTCAGTGGCAAAACAAGGTCTGTATGATCCGTAATCGATTAGTCAAAGGTACTGCGAAAGTTTATAGTCCTCCAGCACAAGGGACTTGTGTTACTTAAGCCCGTAGCTCTTTTTAACACGATGGTCTTGTGTTACTTAGGCCCGTAGCCTGCTTTAACACTATATTCTTCCAAGAAAAGGACCGTATCCTTTTACACTTGGTACTGCGAAAGTTTAGAGTCCTCCAGCACAAGGGACTTTCAAAAGATAACATCAAAACAAAACTTATACTTGATACATCAAAATAGAGCTAATCATTCATGCTTAACAAATACTTTCATCAAAATGAAGCAAAGCAAGATTTATCAAAACAGTATAACATAACTTTATTAGAAATACCACTCACATAGTTCTTCTCGGGTGTAGGCTCAAAGCAAAGATCAAGGTCCTATAATCACATGGCAAATACATTCTCAAAACAAGCTTTATATGCATGCAATGATCCCGGCACTCTCACCAGATCCAAGTCAAAACAAAGCAAAACATGCTGGGGGTTTAAACACTGTTTCTCGTCACATGAAAGCACACTGGGTACCAACCAGGCCTTTGCCGAGGTCCCACACCTCCTTGCCGAGGTGTGGTCCCGATGGCCACATTCAAAACGAAATCGGGAAAAACCTGGGTTTCCCCCTTGAAGAATGCAAAGAATAAGATCATCAAGAACATCAAGAACATGCATGCTAAAATCATAACTCGTTTATTCCAAAAACTGAGGTTTCATGCTATGAGTTCAAAAACATGGACCTGGGTACCCACACAAGAAATCATGCAAGAACAAATACAACAAAAACACGGTTCTAGTTCCAAACTTTCGGATCAAAACGAGGCTTTTCATCAAAACTCAAGAACACCATTTTCTCTTCAAGAACCAACTTCACATCAATGCATGGCGTGCAAAACGTAATCAATCATGCAATGTAGCTTGACAGCCAATAAGATTAACTAGAGCAGAGCAAGAATCTAACCTCAAAACTCAAATCTAACGGTTCGATCCTCGGAGATCAGGCTCGGAACTCTACTCTTTCACTCTAAAACTCCCTCATTCTTCCTCTAGAGCTTCTCTCTCTAAAGACAAAGATTTGAGACAAAATGATTTGTTTCTAGGTCTGCCGGCTGTCTTAACACACAGCTTGGACACGTGGTACTATCGGGTTGGCTCAGCTCAAAAAGGTGACTGATTGATAAGACAAGTCTATGACAAAGCGTATACAACAAGCTAAATGGCAAGACACATCGGCAAGTAATGATATCGGCTAAAGTCAAAGCTCGGCAACAGGGTAACAAAAACATCGGCTAGGGAGGACGACACTTGACTAAGCTGTGCTACACCTTGGCCTGGGTGTGCCACACCTCGGTCTAAGCCATACCTGCCCAAGAACAAAGATCATTAAGTGCCAAAACATCTCGGCCTAGATGATACACTCCTCGGCCTTGGTTCCGAACACCTCGGCCCAGATAGTGACATCTCGGCAAACATGCCCGGGGTGAAGATGGAGGTCAACCAAGTGGTTCCAAAAATAATTCTAAGTACAAAGGTTCAAAGGTGAACTAAGCTCAAGACGACCTCGGCTACACACCAAGCAAAGAACAAAATCATGCAAGCAATACTTCAAACAAAGCAAGACAAAACAAGATAAACTAGATTTGCAACATCATAAGACAAGATCATACAGGTATGTATGCAAGCATAGTTAAGCCAGAATGAGGGTTGTTACAGGTTTGTTATGGGCATTCCTCAATTGATGCAATTACTGTCTCGCACTCTTGAGATGATAACATGTTTCCTTGATTGCTGAGTAATGTTTTATTCCATCTCAGTTGATGTTGTCGCTACAAAATAGTTAGTGGGTGTTTTTGTTAGTTATAGTGATGAGTTGAGATGTTTTTAAAGGAATGGAACTAAGTAGGAAATTTTATTTAACTTACAATTTCCTTTGCAATTTCAAAGTGCTTGTTGTGGCAATCTTTTGCTGGTCTCAAAGAGTCATAGTGTCTCTATATCCCATCAGCATTGTCAAATACCACAGTTGTCCAATGGTTGTCGTGGTTGATTGGGAAATGGATATATCTGTTTTTCATTGCTTCTGGAAAATGGTTGTCCATCATTTTTTCTCTCAGTGCTTGATCTTGGTTTTGTAGTGGAGTTTGTAAGTTATATATATGTTTGAAATATGTTATAAAACTATGTAGTAAGACATGTTAAGAAAGTAGAAAATTTTACAGTTTGAATAATATTGAAAGGTATGTTAAGTTTTGCTTACATTGATGAGTGTTGAGAAAACGTAAGATCTTCCCACGTATGGATTTCTTGCAAAGGCTAGATCATTCTTCTCAAATTCTTCAATGGTTGGTTAGAGTGCCAATTTCCTTTCTGAGAAGGCATCAATGACCTAAAACATGTTATATATGAGAATGTGTTAAGTTTGTGGAATAGGTTATTGAATATGAACAGAAACTGTACAATTTTGCAGTTGGAGACCTACATTCCCATATAAGGATTCCCTGTTGGTCAATCTGCATATATCTGAAAAGTATACGCAATTTTCATCTTCGCTGCCAGACCAGACACAAGCACTTGATTGTGTGTTGTTGATGAGTTGAATTTGGTTGTGGTCTTTTTTGGATAGGCTATGCCAAACCTTGTTTGTTTTGCGGCATGAAATGGCGAGTGGCTTGTTTTGGATTGATTCTTCCTTGAAATCATCATCACTTTCCAATACTTGAAAGTTGTGTCTTCTCTTGATTGGCATCCTCTTTTGGGTTGGTTTCAGCAGCAACTGCTTTCTGTTGGCCAATATCTTCATGCATCTTTTTTTTTTGCTGTTATTTTGCTTCATGAGCACCCTCTTTTTGCTCGGGTTCAGTAGGAGGTTCTGTCTCTGTTTCGATTTCTTCTTTTTTCTTTTCATTCTTTTTCTCTTTTTCTTCATCGGTACCCTCTATTGGTTTGGGTACATCGGCAGCAGTTTGTGTCTTGTTCCTTGCATCTTCTTTGGCTTTTGTCATTGGTTGGTATTCAAAATCTGGGTCATGTGCTTGTTTTCTTGACTTTTGTTTGATTCTCTTGACCATTGATCTTTGTTGGGGACTGCCAGTTTTTTTGGTGGACATTTCCTTCAATTGATCTTCTTTTTTACGCAATTTAGCCATGAATTTTTGTTCCATATCTTGCATTTGTGCTCTCATGGCTGATATGAGCTTGTCCTTGTTGTCCTCTTTGGTTGGTGTTTGTGCTTGGTCATGACCTATAAAAATGTTAGATTGTGTTTTGGTTAGTTTAATTAAATTTTGCAGTTTGCTTTAGTATTAGACAATAGTTTACCTTGTGCATGAAATATGTCAGATTTCTCTTGAAGTTCTTCTTGTTGGTTTGTCAGTTCTTGTTCATTGACTTCTTATTGTTGGTTTGTTTGTTGTTCTTCTTGTTCTTGTTGTTGGTCTTCTTCTTCATCAGTGTCTTCTTGTTGATCACCTTTTGCTTCTTGTCTTTCTTCTACTTCATCATTGTCTTGTTGTTCATTAGGTTCTTCTAGTTCTTCTTCTTCTTCTTCAGTTTCTTCTTCTTCTTCTTCTTCTTCGTCAATTTCTTCTTCATCAGCTTCTTTTTCATCAATCACTTGTTTTTTTTCATCATCACTCTCTTCCTCTTGTTCATCACTTTCTGCTTCTTCTTGTGGTTTTTGCTTTCTTTTCTTTTTTTGTTGTTGTTCTTCTTGTTCTGATTCTGATTCTGATTGATGTTCTTCTTCGAGAAAGTCCTCCTCATTATTGTCTAGAAGTCTTTTTTTTTTTGTTGCTTTTGTTTTTTTTTCCCGCTTATTGTCCTTTTTGTGGTTATGTTTGAAGAGTTAGTTGATGTGCTTTGATTGATATGCAATAACTGTATTTCTTGTTCAGTTGGGGTTAAAGCACTTTGGTTAACCTGCATTGGAACAATGTGGCATATATCAGTAATATTGTAAAATTGGTCAGTTTCATAATGAGTTGTACTGTGAGTAATGTGGGTTAAGTGTCGAAATATGTTTCTTGAAACTGAAAAATTTTACAGTTTCATAATATGAGTGATGTGAAATAGATTTGTGCGTTTAAACTGTAAAGTTTTGCAGTTTCATAACATGAGTGATGTTAAATAAGTGTGTGCTTTGAAACTGCAAACTTTTACAGTTTCATAATATGATTTGTACTGTGAATAATGTGAGTCAAGTGTTGAATATATGTTGTTTGAAACTGAAGAATTTGAAAGTTTCATAACATGATTTTTACTATAATGACTGTGAAAGAAGTGTTGAATAGATTTGTGCCATAATAGTATAGAAGAGTTTAATACCTTTTCAAAGTGAGTAAGGCTGATGTGTTTCCACTTGAAGTACATTTTGCCAAGGTTCCATTTCATAAACCTTGGGAAGCCTTCTTTGTTAGATGGTTGGAGGAGTTTACTGTGCTCACAGTACCAGTACTGTAAAAAAAAAATTAAAATATGTTAGATAGTTGGAAATAGGTGGTTGTCTGATATTTTTGTGTGAAGTAGTTGAGTAATGTGTTTACCAAGAGTAACATGACGCATCCAGTGACATGCCTTGGGTTGTTGTTTGCATTTACCATTGAATTCATCAGTGTGTCTTTTATTGCCTCAACTCAATTGTACTTCTTGATGTTGTTAAGATTGTCAACATAGTTGAGGAAACTCCAACTGAGTGTATGGCCTGTTGTAGGTATAAGAAGTTTCAAGTATAAGTAAAGGGTGATGACCCTTGCAAGATCTTGATGATCATTGGTTGATTTTCCTTTTTTTGTTTGTTGAAACATTTTGGTCAAAGACTTGCCATCCAATCTCTTTACTGATTTGCATCTTCGTTTGTAAAATGAAAGCTCAAAATCCTTTGGTCTTGTATAGGATTTGGTGGTAATGCTGTCTTCTCCACAGTCAATACCAAAAATGAGCTTGACATCACTGTTTCTGAGTTTCATTTCCTTTTTGCCAAGTATAAATGCTCTTTTTCTTTTGTTGTAGAGTGTTGTCATTTTGCTACAATGGAATTGTAGCATCTGCACCAAGAGGCCTTCAGTTGTGTTGAGGAGAGAGCATTTATAATGGGCCAAAAAGGGATTTTTTCCAACTCTGTCTGTTGGGCTTTTGTGAATTTGACCTCCTTCAATAGTTTGATTACCATTCCAATTTTGGAATGGTAATTAAATTGTTGGACTCTCTTTGCAAGGACTGCTGCTTTTTTCCCTTTTGATGCCTTGGTTTTTGTTTTGGGAGTTGATTGGCTTTCTTGGAGCTTTCTTTTTTTGGTTGGAGGAGCTTCTTGTTTTTTTGTTGGCTTTCTTTTGTTTGTTTTTGTTGTGGTTGGAGGTGTGGTTGGTGTTTGTTGTGTGGGTGGGGTCTGTGGTGTAGTTCTTGGGCTTTTTCTTGTAGCTAGTGTGGTTGTTTTGTGGGTTTTTTGGTGGGGTCTGTGGTGTTTGGTTGTTTTTGGTTATGGTGGTTGGGTTTTGTAGAGGGGGAGATGTTGGTGGCATTTCAGTGGATACAGGAGAAGGACTTTCAAAAGGGGAGATACTTAAATCCCTTATTGGATTTTTGGGCATATGGGTTTGTTTCTTCCAATATCTTCCAACAGCTATTTCTGAAAAAATGAAAGCGACAGCAGGGTATGAGTAATATAGTGACAAAACTGTATAATTTTGAAGTTTTACATGCAGTTTAATATAAAGTTATATGTATTTGTTGGTAACAGTTACGAAACTGTATAATTTGACAGTTTGATTTGCACTTTATAATAAGTTACCTATTTGTTTTGAGTAGTGATTAAACTGTGTAATTTTGTAGTTTCATTTGCAGTTTGAATAAATTTAGATATGTTACTTATAGAGTGATGAAATGAAACTGTATGATGTTGCAGTTTTTATAAACAATATCAACAATAAGAACAACCCATTGTATTTTGCAAACAGCAACAATAACAACGAGAAGATTAAGTATTCAACAATAACAATAAGAAAAGCCAATATTGAACAACAAGAATAAGAATAAGGTGTTGAATGTGTAAAAACAGGGATTTATGTGTAAAAACAGTGGATTAAAATGTTTAAAAACAGAGGAGTAGAATATTTTAAAACAGGGGATTATATATAAAAGAGGGTTTATATATTTTGAAGTATGTAAAATGTGCATATACGAAATATGAAAGAATAATGTACAAATTTGAATGAAAAATAATAAAGAATAGGTGAAGAGAGATGTTACTTTTTTTCTCCATTTCTGTGAATCAGAAGTCAGGAACTATGAAATTTCTTCAGAGTGGTGATGGTTCTTCGTGTTGTTGAGAGTCGCCGATTGGAGAATATGAACGGCTTGGTGTTGTGTTGAAGATGAACGATTTCGTTTTGTGGTTAGGGTAGGGTTTCAGAGGGAATGGAGTCGAACGGAGGAGAGATGGAGGACTGAGAATGCGATTTTGAGCTACGGAGATGTAACAGCGTACTGATCAGACTGAGATGATCGTGGGTGATGAAGATGAACGGTTTCGTTTTGTAGTTAGGGTAGGGTTTCAGAGGGAATGGAGTCGAACGGAGGAGAGATGGAGGACTGAGAATTCGATTTCGAGCGGCGGAAATGTGATAGTGTACTGATCAGACTGAGATGATCGTGGGTGATGGTTGCGCGCGTGTAAATTGGATAATATATTGTGGGTATTTTCGTCTTATTGATAATTTGAGGACTTAATGGAGTATTAAATTTGTTTTGGGCCTAAATGGGATATGATATGTTGGGCTTGGACCTTTGGGTCAGTTCCCCAAAACTCAATCCAGAAAATTCAAACCAAACACACTGATTATCTTTCGTTGACCTAACTGATAAAATAAGTCGGAGTCTGACACACGGTGATTTATCTTGTAATGAATGTTTGTTTAAGATTGACTCAAAAAATAAATTAATTAATTTTAATACATTTTAAAATTAAATTTTAACAATCTCCCACTCAAGTAAATTAATTTGTTCACAGCCCAACCTCACATTACTCTGGGGTGTTTTGGGAAGATGGTTATAATCTGATTTTTGGTGAAAAGCTGATTATAAGCAGATTATAATCAGCTTTTCTGTGAGAGAAGAGGTTGGTAATAATCTGAAAATCAGATTATTACCATGTTGCCAAAAGAGGCCTCTATGGACCGTTTGTTTGCTGCTATAGCAGTCCGAACCAGACTAACAGTAATGAATAGTGAATGAATATCATGTTTGTTTTGTTTATGGAAGTTCGGATTCGTACTCCCTTCCGATTATAAAAGGTCTTGGGTGAGTGAATTATGAGTCTGAGCGAGAAAATAGTATTAAAAAATAGTCTATTAAGCTTAGGGTATTACCAGTTGTTCGGTTAGACATCTAGCCAATCAACCGGCCCAGTGCAATTATTATTATTTTTTCCACATGTTGAGCAACACATTTTGAAATAATATTATTTAATAAATTATGTTTTTTAAGTAAAAATTATAATTTTTATTTATTTTATTATTTTATATAAAAATAATTTAACAATTCTTATACTACTAACTATCATAAAAATAAATCCAATTTTATTTAATTCTATCGCTATCAATCTCCCACCCTTAAAAACAAACGGCGGCACTTCTGTACCTTGGGCCTCCTCCTCTTGCTATATCTCTGTTCACACAGCTTAACTTCCCGTGAAAGTAAAGCAATTCTAGAATGACCCATTCAATTTGGCATTTCTAAGATCCACACTTGACCACAAGGCCCTCAGTAATCCACGTCTTCCACCATTCCTGCTTATATATAGCCAACAACCCAAAAACTATATATACATACATATCTCAATACCCACAAATCAATCTCTCATACACACACCAACTGTTTGAATCAATGGCCAAGAAAGCAATGGAAGTGATGAAGGGTGTAGACCTAAAGAGGTACATGGGTAGGTGGTATGAGATAGCTTCATTCCCTTCAAGATTTCAACCCAAAAATGGGATGAACACAAGGGCTACCTACACATTGAGGGATGATGGGACTGTGCATGTATTGAATGAGACTTGGAGTGATGGGAAGAGAGGGTTCATAGAAGGGACTGCTTACAAGGCAGACCCATCTAGTGATGAGGCCAAGCTCAAGGTCAAATTCTATGTCCCTCCATTCTTGCCCATCATCCCTGTTGTTGGGGACTATTGGGTTTTATATCTTGATGGTGATTATCACCATGCCCTAATTGGACAGCCCACCAGAAATTATCTTTGGGTATGTATGTTTTATGTCTGTATATATGAAATTATGAATTGTGTTAGAATTTAATTGTTTGTAATTGATCTAATTGTATGTTTTTAAGGCTTTTCTTATTATGTTTGCTGTCTTGCTGATCTGTTTAGTTCTTGAAATGGGTTTTTCTTCTCTTATATTGATTTATGCAATTTTGCTTTTTTTTAAACAAACCAAATCAGATTAGGTCTTGTGTCTCAATCAAATGAGGTTGGTTACCTGAATCATTTTATACCATTTTTCTCTGTCAAAGCATATGCTCCATTAAATTAAATGGTTATTTTTCTATTATGGAGAAAAAGAATGAAGCAATGAAAACAAAAATCTAAAAATGTTATGAATATTTGTAAGAATGTATATTTGTAATTGTTCTGATTGTATGTTTCTAAGGGTTTTTAGCATGGTTATTGACCTTCTAATCTCAGTTCTTGACATGGGTTTTTCTTCTTTTATCTTAATTATTGGAAGTAAATGTAATATTGAGTAAAAATTAAGAGACTATCAAGAAAGGCATTGTATATTTGGCAGTAAAAATTATGGGAGATACTTATACTTTTCCTTGTATGAATTTGAGATTTCCTATATAGTTTTGCTCACAAGATTGTATGTATATATATATAGGAAAGTTATTTTGAATTTTGGTTTCCTTGTTTATCTATGGTTGTTTATTGCTTTGAGTAATGTTGTGCAAACACAAAAATTGAACCAAATTTTCATACAAAATGATGATGTTGATCAGAGTTTGGTTAATGAAAGGCTGAAGATAGCTTGTAGTTTCAAAATTTTTTTTGCTAGTTTTATGTATTTGGTTACTCAATTACTCAATTTCTCATTGTTAATCTTTTCTTTTCTTTTGTGGTGTTATTTGGTTTTAGATATTATGCAGAGAGAACCATCTTGATGAAGAGACCTACAATCAGCTTGTTGAGAAGGCCAAAGAAGAAGGGTATGATGTGAGCAAGCTTAAGAAGACACAGCACACTAATCCCCCACCAGAGGGAGAAGAAGGCCCCAAGGACACCAAAGGAGTTTGGTGGATTAAATCCATGTTAGGGAAATAGGCAGTGGCTAATGCTAGATAAAGAATGTCATCTATGAAACATAGAAATAAAAGGGTTTAGGCCTAAAAACTTAGCTGCAAATTCTAGATTGAAAGTGCTGTTATTTGATTAGTGCCCTTTACCCCTATTATTTCTTGTAACAAGTTTAGTTTGTGGTTGAAAGTTTTGAAGCACTGTAGATTTATAGTTTCCTTTGAATTTTCAATATTGTCTATGAAACACAGAAATAATGGGGCTAAAACCCTAGTTGCAAATTCCACTGTATTTGATTATCCTTTGCCCATATTAGTTTTGTGGAAATTTTTTTATTTTTTGGGTAACCAATAAGGAAATATATTTTTTTAAATGAGGTTTACCCCTAAAAAAAGGGGGTATTATTCAGCCAAATTAAGCAAAAAAACAAATTTGGGCATTACCAGACTATTGTAACAAATCAAATATTGAGTTTTTTTTTTTTTTTTTTTTTTAAAAAAAAATTTCAAATTAAACTCTCTAAGATTTTGAAGTGGTGGCATCAAATAATTATCTGACTTTTTCCATTAACCTATTTATAAGAGAAATTTTTTTGATGCACACATCACATGACACCATCTCGCATTTTCAAATCCAATCTATACTTATCCGCACAAAATTATCACAATAATTTTTTCATCAACAATCCATCACATGTGATGCCTATAATAATGTTATAATCCGCATGATCACACTGGATTAAATACCTCTATCACTTCTCCATAATCAAATAACTAAACTAAAAAAGTCAAGATTTATTACAGTGATCAAATTTTAGAGTTCAATTTGTAATTTTCTCAATAATTTTCTAAAGAAATTGGGGTAATGTTTGGTTTAGTTTTTAAAATATGATTTGGATGAAAAAATAAAAAAGTATGTTTGGTTAACAAACTTTTAAAATACAGCTCAAAACTCAATTTTCTCTCTCGTCTCTCTTTCTCTTTTTTTATTATTATTAATAAATCAATCAATTTTTTTTTTTCTCTCCTCTTATATTCTACACATCAATCAATCAAATTTTCTCTCACTTTCATTTATTCAACTAAAAAAAAATGACAAATCATCAAAAAAATTATTTTCAAAACTCATAACCAAACAAAATTTCAATATTTCAAATTCTTTTCAATAACTTACCTTTCGAAATATAACTCAAAACTCATTTTAAAAAGTTGTGAATGGAAGTTTTGAAGCATGTGTATTGTAGATTTTTTAGCTTCCTTTGTTGTGAAGCTTTTTGAATTTTGAGTGTGAGATTTTGAAATAAACAATGTTTTTAGAAACTTGGGGTCTAAGGAGGACAAGTGGGGTCTTAAATTCTAGTACGTGGACCTTAACTATTGTAGAAACTCATAATGGTCCCCTTATCATGTTGCCTGTTTATTTTATGCTCATTGTTTTCTAGTACACTTTTTTTTTGGGGTGAATAGTTTTCTAGTACACCCTTGTTCAAATATGTTCTCATTATCTGATGTTAACTGGCACTGTGGCACCTATTCAAAGTTCGTTTTTTATTCAAACCTGGCAAGAGATATGTGAGTTAGTAAGTTAAGGCTTCATTTGGGAAGAATGGGTTGGGTGGATTTGGGATTATTTTAATTACAAAAAGATAAAATAGATTTTTTAGCCCAATAAGACAAAATATCACATTCAATCTATAATCATTACGTTATTTCTCTTACAAAAAAACCAAAAAATCCTTCCCAAATAAGGTTTTTTAGCCCCAGGCTAAAATAGCCAAAAAATCAACTCATTTCCCAAATAAACCCTAAGTTAGCTTAATTTTAAAACTTAAATCACCCTTAAATTTGGTAATATATTTAAAAAAAAAATTAATGCTGAGATTGAACTTAAAATATATAAACAAATAGAAAGAAATTAAAATATATAAACAAATAGAAAAAATGTAACATAAAAATAAAAGTCATGTCATTGATTAAGAGCACACCATGTATCCAATATCAATAAGAACGCACCAAGGTGTGTTTGATTAGGGGATAAGGGAGGAAATATTCAACTATTAGGATTGTAATTTGATTAGGGGAGGCTCTTTATCCGGTGTTTGTATTTTTTTTAATCTGTCGGATATGGAGTCCGGCCAGACTCCTTATCCCCCATATGGGGGACTATTGTATCCTACGGAGGGTATGTGACAATTTTCGGGGACTATCCACTGTTGTGATTAGGTAATGAAATGACCATTTTGACCATCTACTATTTAATTATGTATTATATTTAGTAAAATTCAATAAAATTTAAATGTCTCAATTTAAAAATAAAATAATTTTGTTTAACTTTTTATTGATGTTTTATTTATTTAATTTTTTAAAATAATTTTTTATTGATGTTTTATTTTAAAATTTTATTTATAATTTATTTAATTTCATTATTTAAATTTTAATGGATGTTTTATTTAATTTCATTATTTAATTATTATTATTTTTAAAAATAAATTTATTTAAAATTTTAATTAAAAAATAAAATATATTTTTATTGATATTTTATTTATTTAATTTAAAAAAATAAATTTATTTAATTATGTAAAAAATAAAATAAAATAAAATAAAATTTTATTTAATCTAGCTAAAAAATTAAAATATTAAAGATATGTTTAATATTGTTATTATTTAGTAAACAATTAAAAAATAATAAAATAGTCATTTGTTCATTTATCCTACCCAGTCCGTCCAACCAAACGTTGGATTCACTAAAAATAGTCATTTTCAGACATCTAAATCCCATGAAAAAACAAACACAGAATACATATCCAATCCAACCAAATAATCCGGGAATTCAGTGTCCCAAGACTCAAGTTCGATGGATTCTAATCCCTCTGATTCAATCCGTCCAATCAAAAGTTTTACATTCCACCAATGGCTATATGCACAGAAACCATAGAGAATAGTTAGTTTTATAGAGACAGAAAGTTGAGCCCATATGTAAGTCTCGTCCTGTTTCTCTTGTATATGAACCATTCTGTGAATGATTATTTTACAGATAGATGTACTCTTTACAGCCATCAGAGCAAGTTACCTTACAGTGATAATCATATCAGATCAAGCAGGAACAAAACTTAAGAGAGATAATGGATTAAGATGGTACAAGTAACCAACATAAAGCTAGGGTTGTAACAAGCCAAGTCAATTAGTCCATAGTTTATGCTTTTCAAATGCATACAAACTAGACACTTGTTTACCTCTCAAAATTTAACCGAACCAAATTCGAATCTAGGTCAAAACATTAACAATTTTCAAAATATGTAACTTTCTTATTTCCATAATGAATCAATTTCAAACAAATTTTTAACAAACCAAAACACAAGAGGAGGACAATATTATTTCAAATACAAGAAAACATGATGGTATTATGATTGAATCATTCCAATTGATATTATCATTTCAAATCTGTACAAGGAAAAAAGAATGATACGTGTAACACAAGAAGATAGTAGTGAACTCAAGAACCATAAACATGCACTAATATTAGGATATGAATTATGAAAGGCATTGCGAATGTCAATCAATTCACCTTCATTTTTTTTTTTTTTTTCCTTTTCAATCTGGAAACCAAGATACAAGAGAGAAAAATCCATAGAATTCAGCCAAGCAAACAATCGTAGAAGATATAAACAACAATCAACATTTTGTCATCCATCATATTTTAACACCAGAAACAGGTAAATGCCATGATAAGATAGCCTTCTCACTTCAGAAGCTTACAATATTGTACAGCATTGATTGGTTTTCTTCGCTTGTTTGTAGAACATCTGTTAAACACAAACCAACATCAAGTACCTGTATTAGTATAAATAAAAATATTCCATGGTAGTTATTATAACAAATACAAAAAAGATGCATCTAAAATGAGATCTATAATTTAGACAAGTATAATAAATCACCCATCAGAAATTTTATCTTAATAAATCAAATAACCATCACTAGATTTGGTCCATGATCTTTTATTTCCAAAACATGCAAAACTGAATCACAATCATTAATCTCACTATCAAAATTGTCCAAATTCCTTTAGTTGATAGATGAGCAGATTCATGTAGAGTGGTCACTGCTAGATGCCTTTTTGCAAGCTTTTTAGGTTGGACATGATTATGGTTGACAACTATAGATGTCTCAAATTTTCAGAATGATCAGAATGGATCCGTTTATCTTGGCACCCGCCCATCCTGACTGTCGTCACTAAAGTCAAGTATTATTGGTAAACAATAAAATCAAGAATAGGGGCCGGTAGTTCGTAATTTATGATATTATGGTTATTTTATGCACCCTAAAATGGGAATGAAGACAAGAAGAATAACAGTTGATTTGATCCAACTTTAGGTACATAGGGAAGACAAATGTAAACTCAAGCCTTTCTTAATGATGTATTCCACTCATTGGACAAAAGAATGTGTGGATTATCCTATCAAATAGAACTTGAATCCTGTTTGCATTACATGGAGGAGAACAGTCCACTGAATAAGGAAAGGATAGGGCTCAGAGATCAATCAGATTGAAACACAATAATATAAATCTTACCATGTGGGAAGTGTTCATTACAATAGTTGCCGCTCTGTTTCACTTATCAAAATGTATAACATGAAATCAATGAGACGCATAAAGCTACTACATTTTGTATGACTGGGCCTCTAATTCAACTCCACTCAACAAGCCATTTTGCACCGATTATTAATGTCGGCTAGGGGACCTCCAAAAAATTACTAAAAAAACAAATAAGAGTATATGTTGTTCCTTGATAAGAAATATCCAGATACTATGATCACAATAGTACTGTAGCACAATAGTAATTTGATTTTTATATCCCAAGAATGCCCCCATAGTAAAAGAGCACCATGCGTGCAAGCACACTACTTCAATTATCACCTCCACTAGAAACATTTTATAGAAGTACTCAAGTTAGATGAACAGTTATATTCATGTTCGATAACTTTAACCACCGACAACCTCAAAAGCCTTTTATGCACTCTCAGTTGCTAAATATAAACCAATGACATAAATGCTCATGTCCCACTCAAAATCCACTTCACAGCTAGAACCATGATATCTATACAAATCAAACTAATATATACGAGATAAGCCTATGAGTTGGAATTGATTCAGCCAGAGGCATACCATTTAATCTGTTGGACAAAAATGCCATCACCCAATTTCGAACTGTAACAGCGCTTCAAACAAGCTAACAGATACACTAACAAAGGAACACTCGCTCATATATTGTGAATTTTGTTGATAATTATACACCTAAAAGGCCAAGATTGTTGTGGCACTCTATAAGTTGGGTTTATAAAATTCATACCTTGACCTTTTATATAAAATAAAATAGTTCAAATAAACCAGATATATTCCATACACATTTTAAGACTGAATATTTAGGTGAACACATCACAGTGGCTATGAGATTGTGAATACATGCAGTACAAGATTGTGAACACATTATGAAAATTACCTGTGAAGCTGCACTGAGATCTGAACTCTTCTCAACTAAACTATCCAGCTTCTCACCTCGTGCAAGTACACTATCAATGGTCTTATGCTGCACCAAGGAAGATCCATAAGTCAACATAAAGACAAATGCGAAAAGGAATTTGTTTTACAATAGAGATCAAGAAATGTGTTACATATAAATGGTTCATTGAATGACACCAAATGACCTAATATGATATATGACAAACACAATTGTAAGTTTGCCCATCAAAAAGGTGCATATCTAAAACAACATTACCATGAAGACCACAACAGAAGTAAATCTTAAAAATATGGATACATGATGCCATCATCAGCTATCAAACTTCTTAATTCCACTCTCAATGGAAACTAATTACTCAACAAAACTAGTGTATCAACTCAAATAAATAAATAAGAACAGGAACCAAGATTTTGTAAATATCGTTAAGCTAATGCAGTTATATAACTCAACACTCACAAGAATAATTTTTGTTTCATCCAATTCCCTCTGTATTTTCAACAACTTGTCAGCTTCAGCTGGGTCCTGAAGAATTGAAAGCAAAAGACAGCGGTTACAGCAAGTAAATTATTACTATTTCGTTTATCTATGTGCATATTATGATCAAATTCAACCGTTATATTTAGAAAACGAAAATTTGTTTGCAGAATAAGTAATTGCTTCAGTTCATCTTGAGTATAAGTCAACAAATTAAACAGAGAATGTTCTATGATAAAAACATGAATAGGAGCATAAATATGATGTCATGTGACCGTTGCTAACTCAACTTAAACGAAAGCTGGCAGATACCTGAAATTTGGTGAGAGCTTCATTCAAATAGGGCCACGGTTGAGTACTATCTGTTTGCATAGTTCTCCATGAATCACCAAAATTCTTCTGGTATTCATCTAGCACCTAAAATCATCAACCCAGTGAATCAACTTCTCAATAAACTATATGTGCTGGATTTCAAGGCACTAATTACAACAATCTTGATACTTGGCTTATGTAGAATTCAGTAACTCAGCCAGTCAGAAATTCAAAGTCATTTATTGATAGTAAGTGTAAGAGAAAATTCTATACAAATACTTATGGAGGATATGCTCAAAATTACCATTTTTGGGTCTCATCCAATTTTCTTCTTTGTACTTTCCCTTTTTCCACCTCTTTCATTTCTTCTTCTTCATACAATTTAGTTATATCGATGTTTATTTCATTTTAAACATTGTGTGAACTTTTATATGTGTAAGCATACATTATATATGATATTAAAGTGAATCTTACAATTCACAATTCAATATGATTCACTATTTTTGTTTTTCATTTCTTCACCGAGAGGCATAAACGAACCTTCACCAACAAATGTAATACTCCCTCCATCCCATTTTGATAGTCCCTTTTGAAAATTCTAACTTTTTTTAGGATGCATGTAATCATTGCATTTGAATTCAAATTTTAGAGCCATATTCCAATAATGCCCTTCTCTTTTCAATTTTTAATAAATTTCTAGCCATTTAAAAAGGGTAATTGTGGAAAACTAAATATTTTTTAACTTGACTTTTCAAATAGAACTAACATTTTGGGACATCCTAAAATGGGAAGAAGGACTAACAAAATGGGACAGAGGGAGTACCAAATAAGCCATCCACCAACAAAGCTAACTTAAATCAAGTAGATCCAAACTAATCTTACAAAGAAATCTAAAAACATATTAAAAATTAACTTGAAAATGGGTATATCCACCAACCTTTCACTCTTTAAGATTCAAAATCTACCCACAAATCTTATAGATTAGTAATTTAGGAATTTAGATCAAAGTTAAAAAGGGAGTTTGAAAGGTTTGGAGCAAAAGGTAGCCATAAAAAATATATATATATACGGCTTTCAAAATTCCTACCGTCAATCTACCGTTATGGCACCATAATAAGCTGGTAAAAGCATTATGATATACTGCAATAGCAGCCACTACAGCTCTACAAAGACATATGCCTGTGAACTTCAGTGTAAGTATATCAGCCTGTAGTGGGCCATAGCCTACTGAAACTGTTATATAATGACCATTGTTTTTAGAACAGTAGAACGAACAAAAAGGAGAAAAAAAAAAAAAAGGAACAAAGGGATTAATTGGTTTTGTAACCCAACACAACTTGAAAGCCCAACCAAACCCAATTGGTTTTGGTAATAAAGACAATTGAACCACTAAGTTCTACCAATTGCTTGAGTAGGGGTTGGTATAGGATAAGTAAATGTAATAGCCATGACCAATAACTTTCTTCCACTTTCTGAACATCAACTGCCGTGCAAGCGACATATTGAAGTAAAAAGAACCTTAAGCAAGACAAATGATTAAAATAACAATAGACTAACAAGACACAAATTTTCAATTTCAATAGTTGTCAACAGATTCAGTCTTTTAGCAGTCATCAATCTGCAACTTCTCCAATGGAGGCATGCATACTGTGTTTATAATCAACCTACTTACTTATTCCAAGAAGAAAACAGTAACAACCTGAAAATTACATTTGGGATCAACAGCCTACATATTCTCGTAATCTGAATTATAAAAACATCTGCACATGTTAAATTTGCATACCATGTCCACAAATCCAACAGAAATATAGGCTCTGTTTGGTTGTGTTTTGAAAACGTGATTCTACACCTACATTTAAATATGATGTTTGGAACGAGTTTTGAAAACACGTTTTCAAAACTCTGCAGAGAACTCTGAGACAGGCGCGATTTTCGGAATTTTTTTTTTGCAAATTTTGCCTAACCGGTCGTCCCACCGGTTGACCGGAATAGTGAAATTTTTTTTTTTTTTTTTTTTTAATGCAATTGAAATATTAATTTTTATATATTCGAAAAAAACATTTTCTGAAATTTTAAAAAAAATTTATGTGCTTTAAAATAATTTTGAGTTGTATGTTTGGTTATGAGTTGTAAATTTTTATATCAAATGTCACATCAACAATTCCCTACTCAATTCAAAACTCTTTTCAAAACTCTTTACCAAACAAATTTTCCACACTCAAATCATAATTCCAAACCTCACAAATTCAAAATACAACTCATACTCTCAAATCATAGTTACAAAGCTCTATCAAACGCAACCATAGTATCTAAATAAACTTCAGGCAACCATTTATTGAGAGAGTGAATTGAGTAAAAAATTTACAGTCATCAATCCTTCCCTATGTTACCTAGAATGCAGATTGTTCTGGTACAAGGAACAACAATGGGAACGCGGAAATGTGGTGCAATAGAGATAAATTCTTGATTTGGCATCCAATATGTTAGTGTAATTGTTCAATAACATAATTCTATGACCCATTATTTTACATTTTGTCAATCTAAAACACCACTTCATTTAGATTTTAGTTGATTGTATTTAAATTTTTCCCTATTAAAGAGAACTTTTAATGAAAAACATCGCTAAATTCATTTTTTTGGAACGGAAATGTACCATAGTTTGAAACGTGTGTTCCAAAATGTAAATTACTAGGGTTTTAGTATTTTCTGGTAACATTGATCCTTCCCAAGAATAAATGTAAGTGCATACATAATTAAATCTTGCAGGCCTATCATTTAAGATCTCATTCATTGATGTCAATAACAGATTCTAAGATATAAACAACATCATATGAAATCAGTGTGTGGAAAATTTTCTATCTTATGGTTTCTTCTTATTTTTCATCATTTATCTTTATTACTCGTGTGAATGAATGAATGAACCACTACTTACAGAGTTCTCACTACAATAATTACATAAAATTGAACATACAACAACAATTTATGATTTAAGAAATAAATTTCTTGTCACACCTACATATGCAGTAAACATTTACGAAATCAATGTCTCTCCAAGTATGAAATAGTATTTCTTGGAATTGGAAAATTGAATTTTAAATCATATTAGCACAGGAGCACAGAATCTGAAGGTATAATAGATTACTAGCATTTCTACAAAAAGATTTTAGCTGAGCTTGAGCACCCGCTGTTCTCCAACAAGTAAGCAGCTTTCTATACAACGATTTACCTTGGTTTATGAAGCAACGACACTTCAAAATAAGTGCCATCGTCGTGTCGAACATGGGAACACGTATTGGACAAACCACGTGGCATGTCTCTTTATTTATTTATTTATTTTACACGGACACTTGGGTCGGGACACACCAACTAGTTTTTCCCCCCTTTCTCTAGTGCTTTTAATAGATGTTGAATGTTTATTTCTTTTTGCTTAGATTTAAATACTTAATAGATCATCCATAAATAAGATATAAACGATAAGTGTTAATTTAAAAGTGATTTTGTTTTTAATATTGAATTAGTGTCAATTTTCGTTAATTTTGATTGTTTGTAGATATAATAGTAATCTAAATAGCAAATAAAAATATATGAAAAAATATTTTAATGCTATGTCCCCGTCATGTCCCCATTTTTTTGAAATCACTGTTCTCATGTTTGTGTCCGTGTTTCTTAGACCTCAATTAAAAGAATACAAACATGTTTTTGATGATATAATAACCTTTGAATAAAACAACATAAAATGATTATTGAACTATTCTTTGAATGCACCTGTTCATTTCTGGGAACCATTTCTTAGCATCATAAATAAATTTGTATAGTGAAGTGAGCATACTCGTTGACAGATTATAATCCACTTCAAATAGTACAAGAATTATACACTTTATGGTGCCCAGCAGGTAAGGAACCAAATTATGTCAAATCAAATTATACACATACAAATAAAGCAATAAAAGTGAGATTACCTTGTTAAGCAGAGAAAATGCACTACGGACTGGGTAGTGATCATCCATAAAACCCACCACACAAAGGCCATTCCTATTGTATGAATGTACTTTGTATTCTGTGAAGCAGAAAACAAAAGAATTCTAATTTAGCCAACTCAAAATGCATCTTGACATAAATATATGCCCAAAAAAAAAAAAAATCCACTAGTAGAACAAAACTCTGAGAATGAATTTTACTTAATCTGCTTTTGAGAAACAAGCCAATGCTGGCTAAAGTGCTAAGACCTTGAAGGAACCAAACTTTAACACAATAATGAACCAAAAAAACAAAAAAAAAAAATTTCTCATTTGTGTAAAAAAATCAATATATATCATACTTTAAGACAAAAGTTTATCCACGAATCACTAACCATAAAACAAAGGTGATCTAGTGCTCTAATCAATTTTCGTTATTGGGAAATTTTCATATTTATTTTAAAAAATAAATAAATAAAACCAAATTCCTAGCAATTAAAACTATTCTTAAGAAAAATTAATACCAAAACAACACAACATCCAGATGCTTCAACTCTTCCTAGTTTTTTCCAAGGTCCACTACTTCAAATTAGACTCCCAATTCAATATCAGTTCAAGCTTCTTTAAGAAAGCAAAAGTTCCAAAACTTCTTCACCCAAATAGTGCTGAATTTTATGATTTACAGCCTAATTTCCTAACAAAAGAATAGTGCAAAGCCAGATCAAGCTTCCAAATCCAAAACCCCCATTCACTAAAATACCAATATTGCTCAGCAAACACAAATACAAAACCAGTACTTCATACCATTTCTCCATAAAAAAATTTTTAATAAAAAGGTACTGAATTTCAAGAATTCCCAGCATAATTTCCTAACAACACTACTGCCCAAACTCAGATCAAGCTTCAAATATCCAAATCCAAATCACCAAAATTACAAAACCACAACACCATCGATTTCTTCACCAAAACAGTACAGAATTCACCTAAATTCTTGACAAACAGAATTGCCCAAAATTGGATCAAACTTCGAAATCCAAACCCTAATTCCCAACTCCGCCAAACATTTAAAAAATAATAATAAAAAAAATAAAAAAACTGATCTGTCGGTAAAACAAAAACAATCTAAACACAACAATTGAGAAATCCAAAACCCTAATTCCAATAACAAGAATTGAGAAATCGAACCTTCGTGTTGGACCGATTGGCGTTGGCTAGGTGGGGTTCGTTTAGCGACGGTCCGACCGACGAAGACGATGAACTCCCTCACGCTCGATCTCTGGAAGTAACCGAAATGGCTCACGTCCGTGGCGTTCGCAAGAATCACCGGATCGGTTCCCTCCGGAGTGCATTTCAACACCAACAGCCCCGTGATCTTCATCTCTTTCTCTCTCTCTCTTTACTTTCTCTCTCTAAAATCACACTTTCTCTCTCTAATAAACTCTGCACTGCCGACGAAGAGAGGGATCGAACGGTTCGATCAGAGTCGAATGGGAAGAGATAGCGTAGAGCAGTCGTATTTAACGGTACGGTTCAGATTTTATATCGTGCGATTGGAATATTTGTTCAACGGTTCAACTGCTTAGCTGTGACGCTATGTGTGATGCCAATTCAACTACCTTTTTATGCCACGTCATTTCAATTTAACATCAAATAAAATAATAGATAAATTATATTTTTTTAGGGGGATGCACCAATAAATCCCAAATTAATAACTTATATACTGTTTAGTCCTAAAAGTTTTCTTATAGACTGAAAGGTCCCATTACAATGTTTCAAACATCAGATTAATGTTTCAAACATTAGATTTCAAACATCTAATGTTCATCAGATTTCAATAATGTTTAAAATTATAGGATGAATGTTTTAAACATTAGATTTCAAACATCTAATATTCATCAGATTTCAATAAATTTTGAAATTATAGAATGAAACATCAGATTCATTTACATCATGAACATCATGATGATGTATAAATGGGACTAAATAGAACATAAAAAAACTTTTAAGACTAAATGGTTTAACTTTTCAGAAACTAGAACTTATGGGTAAATTTTCCTATTTTTTATTCTCTAATTTGACTCTAATCCTTATTAGTATTTTGATATTTTGATTTGCTTCATACATAGTTTTGGTTGTGGTTTGGCAATTGACTTTTTTAATTAATTTTTAATTTTTTTTATTATTTTAATTTGGGATTAACAAATTTGTTTGGGTTTATTTTTTAAAATTTTTTTAACTTTTATGAGATAAAAAGTGAAATAATTATAATTTAAATATGATATTTTGTCTTGTATTTTTAACCTATTTTGTTAGTAGCTAATTTATCCCTAACTTTTTTGCCAAACAAAGCCTTAGGCCTCGTTTGGGAACATGCTATTTTAGTAACTTTTTGACTTTTTACGAAAAGATGTGCAGAAAAGTAGAGAGATGATGTGACAACTTTTAGTAACTTTTTGACTTTTTGGCTAAAATAGTCACTCCCCAAACGAGGCCTTAGCACTCGTTTGGGAAGAGGCTACGGGGCTAAAATAACCACAAAAAGATAAAATTAATTAAAAATTTAATAAGACAAAATATCACATCTAAACTATAATCATTTTATTTTTTTCTTACAAAAGTCAAAAAAATCAAAAAGTTCATCCAAAATGAAACTTTTTAGCCTCAGGATAAAAAAGTCAAAAAGTCAACCCACATTTCAAATGAACTCTTAATTTGATCTGTTTATTTAAATTGAATGGTAAGTTACAAGATTTTTAAACTTGTATTAATCACAATGCTCCGTTTGAGAATATGTTATTTTAGTTGGTTATATGCATTTTTACGAAAAGATGTATAAAAAAATAAAGAGATGTGTTGCAGTGTTTTGTTTTATTAATTATTTTAGTCTAGGATGAGTTATTTTAGCCCATCCCAAACACCTAATGTAAATGTAGATAAAATTGACGGTAATTTAAACAAAATGATCAAATTAAAATTGAATTTAAAATCTATGACTAATATTATTAAAAATGAAACAATAATAATCAAAGTGAAATATGAATTGAGCTATAAGGATAAAAAAAATATAATTTAACTTAAAATAATTCTGTGCTCACTTTTTTACATTATTATTTTTTTTTTCCATAAATCTAAAATTTAAATTAAGAAGATACAGTGAAGGTATGATCCAAAATAAATAGAAAATATAGAAAATATGAAAAATTATTAGATTCTTAGAAATGTTCAAAGCTATAAAGCAAAGAAGAAATAGAAATGTTCAAAGCTATAAAGCAAAGAAGAAAAGAAAGAATAACTATAAGATACTGGGCAAATGGGAGTATTTTCATTCAACCACCAAAAGTGGGATTGATGGTGGAGAATTTGACTTTTTGAAAGAGAATAAACATGAAATTGGGTAGCTCTATGGTAATAAGGGTGTTTACGAACCTTATTGATCTGGTTGATCTGTTAAAATTGATTAATTCAACTTAATTCATTTATTTTTAGGCGATTTCGATAGTATGTATGGGAGGATGTGAATGAATATTTTGTTAGATCTGTTTATGTTCGAACGGATGGCGAATGAAAGACCACCGACCCAACTCAATCTACTAACCCTCTTAAAAAATGATATTATGTTTTTATGTTTTGTATGTTAAAAACAAATATATTTTATTTAGTAATAACATGAATTACTTATGAAATATGAAAGTTTAGCCTTTATTTTAATTATAAAAAATTATGAATATAAAAATTTAGACTCAAATAAGGCCCAAAATAATATAAAAAATTTACTGTAAAATAATTCCAAAAAAAGTATACAACAATAAAATCTAAATCACCAAATCAATCCGCATCCACTGCCAACTCGCACGACCCGCTCAATCCGCATCTACTAACCAAATGGATGGATGCAGATTGATTTTTTGAATCCATCTGAGTTCGAACGAATATTAGATGGAAGGTCACCTGACCCAATCCAATCTACATGCACCCCTAACGTGTAATTTAAAAAAAAAAAATCTTTGAATTTTTTTTTTTCAAATTACAAGATTATTTTTTTTTAATTTGAACTTCACCGTCATATTTAGGCTCGCGTGGCTTATTATGGATTTCATTTCAAGAACAATTCATTTTGTAGGGCCCTTATGTTTTTTTAATGAAAGAAATTAGGTCGATCCGATAATCGCAATATTTTCATTTTATCGTGTTTATTTCCGAAAAAAATGGACAACAAATGTATTGAAAATAGATCATTTATTTTTTGGAAACAAACACATAAAATGAAAAAATTATAATTATCAAATCAACCTATTTTTTTCATAGATAATATATATGGAGGCCATATGAAATAAAAAATTCAGATTATTGAAACGGGACCGTGGTAAGTTTCATGGACCCAAACATGATAGTTAAATTTGTTAAAATTTAAGAAAAAAGCCCCCCCAAAAAGAAAAAAATCACATAGTTCAGAATACTTATCTTATTTCAACTCCTCTATGCATATTGGACATTGGATGCTTGAAGGTAGGCAATTGAAAGAGAAGAAAGAATTCTTTTGTTGAGTATTTCTTGAAAAAAAAAAAAAAAAAAAAAAAAAAAAAAAAAAAAAAAAGAGATGCAAAAGAATAAAAATATATATATATGATTAAATTTATTTTACCCCTTGTGGTTTGGGGCTGGAGCACTTTACCTCCATATCGTTCAAATATAGCCAGAAAGTTCCTATATGATTTTGCACTAAAGTGCTACGTTAGTACTGTTAGTTTTTCCATTTGAACTAACGGAAAGTGTATTACGTACGCCATTTTTTAGAGTGAGTTTGATTTTTTGAAAAATTAGGATGAAATTAATACAACAAAAGAACAATCAATTTTCTCCAAACTTAAAATTAGATTAATATGTTAATTAATATTAAATTAAGAATTTGTCACAACTCAAACCCGGTATTCAAATGCTCCTCATCGCAACAAGATAAAAATAAAATAATTCTAATAATTTTGTAGTCGTAACGCAAGCGGACAAATTAAATAAATTAAAATAAAATAATTAGGTACCAAATATTTATTAAAACGAGAGAAAAATAGTCATTTGGGCTTTTATTTATTATAGAGTCCAATCAAAATACAGGTAGTAAAAAAAAAGAAAACACTATGAGTTGTCCCCCATCTTGATCCCGCTAAATCTCATTACCTGAAAAGGGGTAACAGCTATAAGCACATAGCAGAGTGAGAAATATTATACTGTAAGTATAGGGGCACGAAATAGCCTTGGATAGTTATTTAAACTAAAACATTAACATAATTTAAGTTGAATAAACCAATTAATTAAGTGCCAGAACTAAAATACAGAAATTACGTAAATAATTATAACCACGGTACAGGACAGAACAGAATGGGGGTCATTGGGGTGACAATCAGAATAGGGGTCAATGGATCTATGACAAACAGAGGACCACAAGGTGGCCAAACAGGGGCCAATGGTTTATTTAAGTTCCCCAAGGCGTGAGACTCCCATGGTGGTACTTACAAAACATAATTGTTTATAAAATCTTGTCAAATATGGATTTCAATTTAAGCAAATAAAGTTTAGAAAATAATCCACGTAATTGAAACATTAATATAATCATGAAACATAAATTATATAAAATAAATTGTGATAACTCAAAACATTCGTAAAATATATTATGGTAACTGAAGACATATAGAAAACATATAATAACTCAAGGTATAATATAACTCACATCTGATATGAATTTAGCCCTAGTTTTCCCGTGCTACCGAACCGCCCGTGCTATTCCTTCTTCTACTCTTCTCGTTGATTGCCATCCTTGCTTCTACTATAACGCCCCATTTATATGCATCAAATCTTGAAGCTCAAGTTGATTACGTGTTCTCAGAAGGTGCCACCTGGCCTGTCCCTTGACTCTTACCTTACCAATTGTCCAAAGGTCATCTAATTCATTGGCTCTAGGAGATTAGGGTTGGCTTCTTATAATTCTAAGGGTTGTCACCCTCTTTGGTAATCCACAATGATCCCTAAATTTTTTTTATGATTATAGGTTAGGTTCTTGTCTAAAAACCTCACCACCAAACTATAAAACATCATTTACCACTTCCTAAACTATTTAATATTAAAAATGCGGTGTCCTACAATCTATCTCTTTAAACAAAGATTTCTAATATTTTAAAATTAATAACAGCTAACGTTGTAAATCACAAGCTTTCACTAAGCATTTTTTG
This sequence comes from Camellia japonica, assembly GCA_030407325.1. Lineage (NCBI taxonomy): Eukaryota > Viridiplantae > Streptophyta > Magnoliopsida > Ericales > Theaceae > Camellia > Camellia japonica. The sequence continues at coordinate 15,169,785 of JAPPVO010000059.1, forward strand.
ATATACTAAGGAACTATATTTATTTATTACTATTATTATTATTCTCATTATTTATTGTTATTATTTTATATGAATACAATCATGGTAAAAAATTCGGGTGTCACAATTCTCCTCTCCCTAAAAGAAGTTTGTCCCAAAACTTGGCGTACCTTGGTTTTCGAAGAGGTGTGGGTATTTGGCTCACATTTGGCTTTCAGTTTCCCATGTTGCTTCTTTGACACGATGGTTTCTCTATAAGACTTTTACAAGAGGTATGGTCTTGTTTCGAAGGACTAGATCACGATGATTGAGAATCTGCACCGGTTGTTCTTCATAAGAGAGGTCTTCTTAGACTTCCAAGTTCTCATAATCAACAACATGCTCTGGATCCCGAAGATATTGACAAAGCATCGAAACGTAAAACACATTGTAGACATTGGACAGTTCGGGTGGAAGCGCAAGGTGATATGCCACAGGACCAATCCTTTCTATTATCTCGAATGGCCCGATGTAACGTAGGTTTTAACTTTCCTCATTTTTCAAATCGGATAACCCCTTTCGTTGGTGAGATTCTTAGGAATACATGATCGCCTATTTGAAATTTTAAGTCTCGTCTCCGTGTATCTGCATAGCTTTTCTGGCAGCTCTGGACAGTGCAAATTTGCTGCTGGATGAATTAAATTTTATCGCTCGTTATTTGCACGATCTCAGGGCCTAACAATTTCCTGTCTCCGACTTCAGTCCAACACAGAGGTGATCGACATTTTGTTCCGTATAGTGCCTCATATGGTGCCATTCCAATGCTTGCATGATAGTTATTATTATAAATGAATTCCACCAAGGGTAGGTGATCATCCCAATTACCCTTGAGGTCTAACACACACACGCGTAACATATCTTCCAAGGTCTGGATTGTTCTTTTAGATTGCCCATCAGTTTGCGGGTGATAAGTCGTGCTAAACTTTAGAATGGTTCCCAAAGCTTCTTGCAATTTGTTCCAGAAGTGAGACACGAAGCGGGGGTCTCTATCGGATACAATTGAAACTGGGGTGCAGTGCAAATGAATGATTTCCTTAATGTATAGAGTGGCGAACTTAGAGAGGGCGTACATGATTCTAATTGGTAGAAAATGCACCAACTTCGTCAATCGATCTACGATAACCCATATTGCACCATTCTTCGAGACTGATTGCGGTAGCCCAACCACGAAGTCCATAGTAATGTACTCTCATTTCCATTCAGGAATAGGGAGTGGTTGCAACATTCCTGTAGGTCTCTGATGTTCTACTTTAACATGTTGATAATGCAGGCATTTGGAGATGTGGCTTGCTATGTCCTTTTTCATTCTTGTCTACCAAAAGCATTCTTTCAGATCGTGATACATCTTCGTATTGTCAGGGTGGATCGCAAACCTTGAGCTATGGGCTTCTACCAATATCTTCTTCTTGAGTTCTGGAAGGTCGGGTACGCAAATTCGATTTCGAAATTTTAGCATCCCATTGCTCATTGTAAAGTCAGGATCAGGTGTGTTTATTTGCTCCTCGTACTTTTTCTTCAAAAGTTTGTCTTCTCATTGGCGTGCTCTAATTTCTTCAATCAATGCGGGTTCCATGATTATGTTGGCAAACAGTCCATTGATCTTGCGGGAAACGAGGGTATATGCCAAACCTTTGGTCGTCTTTCGATTCAATGCTTCTGCTACTACGTTAGCTTTGCCGGGGTGGTGATGGATTTCACATCGTAGTCCTTCATAAGTTCTAGCTATCGTCGTTGCCTCATATTCAGTTCCTTTTGTGTAAACAGATATTTGAGACTCTTGTGATCTGTGTAGATTTCACAGGTTACTCCATAGAGATAATGACGCCAGATTTTGAGGACAAAGATTACCAAGGCTAATTCCAGATCGTAGGTTGGGTAATTCTTTTCGTGGGTCCTTAGTTGACGAGAGGCATATGCAATGACCTTCCCATTTTGCATAAGAACACAACCCAAACCATTGTATTAGGCATCACTATAAATTACAAACCCTTCTGTTCCTGCGAGGAGTGCTAGTATAGAAGCCGTCATGAGTCTGTTCTTCAATTCTTGGAAGCAACGTTCCTGCTTGTCGATCCATTCGAAGGGTGTGTTCTTCTGAGTTAGTTGGGTCAAGGGTGATGCTATCTTCGAGAAATCTTGCACGAAGCGTCGGTAATAGCCGGCTAGGCCCAAGAAGCTTCGAATCTCAGACATATTAGTGGGTCGTGGCCAATCCACGATTGTTGCAACATTTTGGGGATCAACTGAGATGCCGTCTTTGTTGATGACGTGACCGAGAAAGTGTACACTGGTAATCCAAAATTCGCATTTCTTCAACTTGGCATTGAGTTTGTGATCATGTAGTGTCTGTAGAACCCTTCGCAAGTGGTGTTTATGATCTTCTAGCGATTTGGAGTATATGAGAATGTCGTCAATGAAGACAATGATGAATTCATCAAGATAGGGTTTGAACACTCTATTAATGAGATCCATGAAGGCCGCTGGAGCATTGGTGACATCAAATGGCATGATAAGAAACTTGTAGTGCTCGTAACGAGTTCTGAAGGCAGTCTTTTCGATGCTTTCTGTTTTGACTTTTAGTTGATGGTAACTAGAACGCAAGCCAGTTTTTTAGAATACTTGAGCGCCTTGCAGTTGATCGAACAAGTCGTCAGTTCGTGGCAGAGGGTACCGATTTTTTATGGTGACTTTGTTTAGCTCTCGGTAATCGATGTATAACCTCATCGTGCCATCCTTTTTCTTTTCAAATAGTACTGGAGCTCCCCAAGATAAGGTACTCAGTCGAATGAAACCTTTGACCAGTAACTCCTGGAGTTGAGTCTTTAGCCTCGTTTGTTTTCAGAGGTAGAATGAAGGGGATTGATAGTGAGGGGATTAATAGTAAGGAGATTGTTAGTGAGGGGATTAAGTAAAATTGTGTTTGTTTTGATGATAGTTGTTAGTGTAAGGATTGTTAAATTATTTTTATATAAAATAAATATAAAATAATAAAACAAATTAAAAAAATACAAAAACATTAAACATTAATGTTTTTAAAAAAATGCCCAATATGTAAAAAATTTTAAAAAAATAAAAATAAAATAAAAAATTTATAAAAAAAATAAAACAAATAAAATAATGATTTTTACTTAACAAAAAATATAAAAAATTAAACATTAATGTTCAAAAAAAAAAATTCCAACATGTAAAAAATAAAATCAAAAATAAATAAAAATAAAAAATTTCTAGTACGTCGGACTTTTTTTCTAATACCAAGTCCTGGAGACCAATCTGAATCCCCTTGGGGAGGCCCATCCTAATCCGGAGCTCACTATCAATCCCCTCCCCATCTCTCAAAACAAACACAATATTAATAGGTCCCACCTCACTACCAATCCCAATCTCCCCTCTAACTCTCCAAACAAATGGGGCCTTTAGCTCTTTTAATTCTGTCATGGACATACGGTAAGGAGCTTTTGAGATTGGTTGTGTACCAGGTTGGGTTTCAATGGTGAATTCGATTTCTCTGTCAACCGAGGTGCCAGGTAGGTCTTCAGGAAATACATTTGGGAATTCTCGAACCACAGGGATTGCATCAAGTGTGGGGGCCTCTTGTTGAGTATTGATCACATAACAGATATAACTACAACAACCTTTTTTTAGAAGTCCTTGGGCTGTCATGAAGGATATAACACATTTAGGGACAGAGACTCCAGTTCCTTCGAAGACAAGCTCGAGTTGGTTTGGTGACCGGAGAAAGACCTTTTTGGCTTCATAATCAATAAAGGCATGGTTGGCAGCTAACCAATCTATTCCTAAGATCACATCAAAAGGTACTAATGCAGAGGGGAATCAAGTCTACATGTAAAATTTCCCATTTTAAGGATACAATACAAGATTTGTACATATCAGCACTAAGGGCGAAGTTTCCAGAAGGAAAAGACACAGATAGTATGTATCTTAAGGGTTCGGGTATTAATGCCAACTTGGTAGCAAAGTGTGGTGTAACAAAAGAATGAGTTGAACTAAAGTCAAAGAGAACATGGGCTAAGTGACCACAAACAGAAAGTGTACCTGACACAACATTCCCAGTAATTTCCGGGTTTCCAAGCACCAGGGCAAAGGCTCTTCCTTGGCCTTTTTGGTTCTTCCTCACTCCTTCAAGTACTGCGAGTTTTCGGACTAATTCAGAGGGGCCAGCTGTAGGACTGGTAAGCTTTGGACAATCTCTTAGCAAGTGGCCAACTTGGCCACATCTAAAGCACACTCCCGTGTCTAGACAGCATTGTCCCCAATGAGTCTTTCCACAAGTAGAGCAGGTTGGAATAGTGCTACCTCTGGGATTTGTAGGACCTTGATTGCTTGAACTGGTTGAACTGGTTATGCCCATATTTACCCTATTGGGAGGCGCAATACCGGGTCTTCTGTTATCTCTTTCTCACAATCGCTTCCTCTGGCTTGGTTCCCCAGAGCGCAAAGCTTTAATCCCTTTTTCCGCAATATATGCTCGATCCACCACAGCCAAATAGGTTGGTAGTTTCAAAACCTCCAGCCTGTCCTTGATTTCAGCATTCAACCCTGCTTCAAATTTCTTGGCTTTTTGAGCTTCGGTGGGGATGACGTACGTCGCAAATCGAGCCAGTTGCCTGAATTTGCTCTCGTATTCAACCATTATCATGGTTTCTTGCCTTAAATGTATGAATTCCGACGCCTTTTGTTCCCACAACAAATTTGGAAAGTATTTTTCATAGAATACCTCAAAGAATCTGGCCTAAGTCACAACATCTTCTTTCTTCAGGGTAAGTAGCCACCATTTTTATGCATCGTCTTTGAAGGTGAATGTAGCGAAAGTCATCTTCTACCTTTCTGTGCAAAGTAACGCGTGAAAAATTTTCTCCATATCTCTGACCCAAGCTTCTGCCACCAGTGGATTTGTACTGCCAGTGAATATGATAGGTTTCAAGTTCTGGAACTGTTTTATTGTAGTTGGTTTTTTTCGTCGTTCAGGAAATCCGCTATTAATGTTGGTTTGTAGGGCCCGTAGAAAACTAGCAACTGCTCTTTCCATGATTTGCTCCATTGGATCAATACCACCGACCGATGATCCGGTTCCATTTCCATCGTTGGCTATTACTACAAGGTGAAAATGATTAGTGAATTCCCCTTTTTTTTTAACCACTTAGGCCTCGTTTGGGGACTGACTATTTTAGCCAAAAAGCCAAAAAGCCAAAAAGCCAACTAAAACTAGTCACATCACCTCTCTACTTTTCTGCACATCTTTTCGTAAAAAGTCAAAAAGTTACTAAAATAGCCTGTTCCCAAACGAGGCCTTAGTATACATTTAATTGTCTACGATTCGCAGATACTATATCAGTACATATCACGATATCTTATCTATGATTCACAAGATACTATAACAGTATATATATTATTTTTACTTTTGCAAAAGAAAACATATTAGTACAACGTACTTAAAATACCGTCAAGAGTTAGTATCTAATCCTATTAATACAAAAATAGAAGGATTAGACTAGTCATTGTCAACTCCAAAAAAAAAAAAAAAGATCAACGACATCTCTCGGTCATGCTTCTAGAATAGATCATGGAGCTCCCACGAAAACTAGCTCTGGAAGACTGGACCGTGGAACAGCCATGGGAACTCCTGCTGCAAGAGGGACTCAAACTCCCATCCACTGAGCTCAATCCCAAACCAGCGCCAAACTACCTGAACCATGTAGACTGGTACACCGTGATCATATCCCCAAAACTGCCGCCCAGCTATCTCTAAGTATGTGGTACTGTCAGTGTAGTCCACAGTTGGGGTCTGGACAATGTGCTATGGAAGAGGTGTAGTAGTGCGAATATGGCTGCTAGGGTATATATTCCCTCTCCTTTCGGCAAAGCCGGGGGGGTAAGGGAGCAACCAAGAAATGTGGATGTACCAATCCGACAACGTGCGTCAGCCTAATGTATCTCTCTCAAGTGTTAGCCCGGCTAAGTCTCCAAAACAGGTAGTACTCGTCAAGGTCGGCCTGCAAATATACTGGCCTCCCCATGAGTCGGTCAAGGTCGGGGTGTGTCTGTCTTATAGTGCTTTCTGAGTCCGCCTATCCCTCCAATAAGTTAGGGGCAAGATGCGCTCCTTGGGGCTCGAACCAAATCAATTCTTCCTGGTATGCCATGTCCTACAACACAGGAAAATTTAGCTTAGACATATGTATAACATGGTTTACTTGCATTAGACAAATTAAGATTTTGCTTTAGTTGGTATATTTTTTTTTTGAAATAATTTTCAATTCAAATAATGTGAATTGCAAATAATGTGAATAATTGTAAAGAAAATTTAAAAAACGTATACAATTTTTTTATTTTTTTTTATAAAAAAAACCATTACTTTGATACCACTTTTGTCACAACCCAAACCCGGTACCCAAAGGCTCGACATCGCAACAAGATAAAAATAAAATAATTCTAATAATTTTGTAGTCGTAGCGCAAGCGGACAAATTAAATAAATTAAAATAAAGTAATTGAGTACCAAATGTTTATTAAAACGAGAGAAGAATAGTCATTCGGGCTTTTATTTATTATAGAGTCCAATCAAAATACAGGTAGTAAAAAAAAAAGAAAACACTGTGAGTTGTCCCCTATCTTGATCCCGCTAAACCTCGTCACCTGAAAGGGGTAATAGCTATAAGCATATAGCAGAGTGAGAAATATTATATTGTGAGTATAGGGGTACGAAATAGCCATGGATAGTTATTTAAACTAAAACATTAACATAATTTAAGTTGAATAAACCAATTAATTAAGTGGTAGAACTGAAATATAGAAATTACGTAAATAATTATAACCATGGTACAGGACATAACAGAACGGGGGTCATTGAGGTGACAATCAGAACAGGGGTCAATGGATCCATGACAAACAGAAGATCACAAGGTGGCCAAACAGGGGTCAATAGTTTATTTAAGTCCCCCAAGGCGTAGGACTCCCGTGGTGGTATTTACAGAACATAATTATTTATAAAATCTTTGTCAAATAATTTCTAAAATTTAAACAAACATATCAATGGGTTTCAATTTAAGCAAATAAAGTTTAGAAAATAATCCACGTAATTGAAATATTAACATAACCATGAAATATAAATTATATAAAATAAATTGTGTTAACTCAAAACATTCATAAAATATATTATGATAACTTAAGACATATAGAAAACATATTATAATAACTCAAGGTATAATATAACTCACCTCTGATATAAATTTATCCTTATTTCTCCTATGCTACCGAACCTCCCGTGCTATTCCTTCTTCTACTCTTCTCGTTGATTGCCATCCTTGCTTCTACTATAACGCCCTATTTATATGCATCAAATCTTGAAGCTCAAGTTGATTACGTGTTTTCAGAAGGCGCCACCTGGCCTATCCCTTGACTCTTAGCTCACCAATTGTCCAAAGGTCATCTAATTCATTGGCTCTAGGAGATTAGGGTTGGCTTCTTATAATTCTAAGGTTGTCACCCTCTTTGGTAATCCACAATGATCCCTAAAAATTTCGTATGATTATAGGTTAGGTTTGTGTCTAAAAATCTCACCACCAAATTATAAACATCATTTACCACTTCCTAAACTATTTAATATTAAAAATGTGGTGTCCCACAATCTACCCCTTTAAACAAAGATTTCTAATATTTTAAAATTAATAACAGCTAACGTTGTAAATCACAAGCTTTCACTAAGCACTTTTTGATATACTAAGGAACTGTATTTATTTATTTATTACTATTATTATTATTCTCATTATTATTATTTTATATGAATACAATCATGGTAAAAAATTCGGGTGTCACAGAATTGATCTAAAATATAAACTATAATTAAGAATTGATTTAAAATATAATAAAATAAAATAAAATATAAAATAAACAATAATTAAGAATTGATCTAAAATGTAATTAAATTAAAATTAGATTAACATGTTAGAAATTTTAATAAATAATTAAGAATTTAGGATTAATTGTGATCTAAAATATAATTAAATGAAAACTAGATTAAAAAGTTATATTACTTCAAATAATTAGATATTTACGATTAATTGTGATCTAAAATATAATTAAATTAAAATTAGAATAAAAATTTAAGAATTACAATAAATAATTAAGCATTTATATTTAATTGTGATTTAATTGAATTAATACTAGTTATTATAAATAATGTGTATGAGAAATGAGAGAGAAAGAAAATAACAAAAAATATAGGATTTGAGGGCATTATAGTTATTTCATATCTATTGTTAACAGTGTTAATTATAGCGATTCCAGTTTTAACTCAACCCTTTTGTGTGTTTGGACTCAGGTTTCGTGGTTTCGTTGTGTTGTTCATGTCTTTTTCTCCTCATACTTCCTTGAGTTTGGCTTTTGGATTGTAGTGGTTGCATTTGGAATAGGTTAGTTGCTTGGTTTTCAAACTTTTGTCGCCCAGAATTTTACTCCTCTACTCGAGCGTTACTTCTTGCGCTCAAGCAGGATTTGTGAACTCTCAGTATTTTTGCAGGTTTGCAAAATTACTGGGAGAGTGTGTTCTACACTCAAGCGATGTTTCTTGCGCTTGAGCGGTTATGCGCTCGAGCGGCCATTTCCGCGCTCGAGCGATAGTCTTCTGTCTGTAAAATTACTGTGTTTTCTACGCTCGAGCGTCACTTCCTAAGCTCGAGCGATGCTACCTTTTTTCCTTGTGTCTTGGCGCTCGAGTATCATTTTTTGCGCTTGAGCGGAACAACTTGTTGTGTCTAACGCTCGAGTGTCACTTCTTGCGCTCGAGCGGACTGTGCGTATATCAGTTCATAACAGCCACTTTTTACATCATTTTTTCATCTCTTTCTCTCTCTAAAACATTTCAAAATCCTAGATCTTGAGCCTCTCTTTCTAAAACTTACTCTCTCTCTCTCTCTCTGTCTCTCTCTCTCTGTCTACATTTTTACCTAGATTTGGTGGTTTCTTTACCCGTGTGCCTTTGTTAAAAAGGTAGAGTGTCTCGAGGGCTACGTTTCATCCAAATAGAGTTGGGTTTCGGCTCCATTCGAGTTTCTTCCTTGCTTGCTCGTCTTCTAGCTTTGAGGCATGGATTTTCTACACTCTACTATGGGTTTTAACTTAGTTATTTGTTGATATACAAGAAATATTAGAATTTGAGAGGATTTTGAACAAATTTAGGGTTTTGGTTTAAAATCAAAAGAGGGGTTTTCAAATGTATGTACTAAAATGGTTATGAGAGTAGTTATGAGGTTGTGTTGTGATAAATTTGTTGATTTGATATTTGGGTTGAATTTTGGAAGAAAATGAAGTTTTGCTCTAAAATGTCTCAAATAATTATTTTGTATAAATAAATGAAATTGGTATTGGGAATGTGAAATTGGATGGATGTTTATATAAATGGTGAAGTCGAGTGTGTATTACCTCTTACCTAGGGGAATTTTGATAATTTATCTGTCATGGAGATTGTATATCTGTTTAGAAATATCCGTTTTGAGCTATCAATAGAGCAGAGCTATGATAGTTATAGAAATTGCATGAAAATTAGGTGAATTGAAACTAATCTCTTATCCATTGTCGTTGAATATAGCTATGTTTTTAATATATTGTAAATGTATGATGTTTGGGAAAATAAATGGGATGTACTCCATGTTTGGGAGAAGAAAGGTGATGAACTCCATTAAATTAAGTTGGCCTGTGTGTCTAGGGTGAAAGTCCCGAAAACCGTGCGTATACATGGGTGCCGATTTCCGCAGATAAAATTTTCGTAAAATGACAAATAAAAGTATTTGTATAATTATTGTGTTAGTTAGAGATCTACTGAGGTGTATCCTCAGTTTGATTGTCTGGATGAAATGGAAAATGAATCACGAACTAAAGTAAAATGGATTGAGATATAGAGCTTAGCATAGTATGGTTTCACAAAAGAGTTATAAATGATATTTTTATCACAAGCATTGTATATACATATCATACTTATATTTTTGTTAAGGTTCATATATTGTGTTAGATTATTTCTATTAAGCTTTGGCTCACCTTATATGGGAAACCATTCTCAAGTGTTGGTGATATGCCTCCGCTAAGGGCTTAGCTTGAGAGGACAATGGAGCTGAAGGCTCACCCTTGTTGTTCTTTTGTTTTGATATCATACAAGCCTAGGGCTTTAATTGTATTGAGTTTGACTCATTTTTGTTGTACCCAAGCAGCGACTTGGAAAGATGTAAGCCAGTAAGGCATATGATACGTGTGTAGCTTTCATCCCTTATTGTATCTGTCACTTTTGTATATTAAACTCTGATTAATGAAAGCGTGTCGTTTTAATTATACTACTGTTTATGGGATGTATTTATTGTATTTATTTCGGGGCGTTACATAATTGTTGCATTTTAGTCTAAAATCACATAGGGGCATATGACTATTTTTAAAAAACATGGGGTAATTTTGCCCAAAAAATATAAAAGTTACGGGTTGTTTGTTAACATTGTCAATTTTTGTTCCTAAAATATAGGAAACATGTTTTGGTTTATTTTTGTAAAAAATAAAAAAATAAAAAAGCTTGTTTGGTGAAAATACGAATAGAGAATCATGTTTGAAGAGTTACAGGAGGTGATTTCGACAATAGAGCGTGGACAGATGTGGTGACCAACGGTGGATAGTTGTCACGACCCAAACCCGGCCCTATGGGTTTAGCACCGTAACTGGCCAGTAATCCGAGATTACCGAAGGCCTGCTGAACAATAATATAGTTAGACAGAGTACAGGGCCTGGCAGAAGCCAATACAGTAGATAACTAGTGTCCATTGAGCTGTGAAAATCTGTATGCCAAAAACATTTTTCATGCATTCATACAGTTCAGAACAGTACAGTCTATACAGTCATATACAAACATTCAGTACGGGGACCTAATCCCTCGATAACAGTACAGTAAAACAGTAGACAGTCTATACGGTAGTACGAAACAGTAAGGAGACCGATGGGGGACACAAAAACACCCCAAGCCATAGCATGGCAACTCGGAACCTCGCAGTGAGGCACATAGGTTGGCTTGACAAAACTGGGGACCAACCCACGCTCCTAGCTCTGGTCTGGCTGCTGAGAACCTACATATATATATAAACAGTGAGCTAAAGCCCAGTGAATAACATAAAGCGTAAAGAGGTTATGAATGAATGTCCTTACAGTAATGAAAACAGTTCATTAAACAGTATTTCAGTCTATCAGTATTTCAGTCAATCAATCATATGTGGTACATCCATTAGCCTATAAACAGTAGGTCCAAAAGGATCGGGTCTTAACAGATCCAACAGTAATGATGGCCAGTCATTCAGTAAACAGTATGGTTCCACAAGGGAACCGACAGAGCTCTGTAACAGTAACAGTAAACAGTAAGCGCTAGGGATGCCACAATACAGTTCAAAATACAGGACATACATTCATTCAGTAAATAATATTAGTTCAATAAACAGTTCAGTTCAGTATTCAAAAGATAACCATTTTGAACATATCTTTACACAATCGTTACTCACAGAGATTGGGCTAATAGCAGCTAGAGCGCGTCCCTGAGAGCCAACCTTAAACAGTTAACAAATAGAACACACACTAAGTTTCACAGTCGGGAAGGATGATAATTAAATCCCTAAATTTCCTCGGTGTGGTTCTACGTCTAAATCCTCATTAAGATGTCTTAAACTAGGCCTAAGAATGCCTAGGATGAGATGAGGATGCAAAAATACAGTTGGAAGGCATTTTTCAAAAGTTGCTGAAAATAGGGGTCTCGCTCGAGCGAGTCTTCCTTCGCTCGAGCGAGGTTGCAAAATCAAAGGCTTCGCTCGAGCGAACAATCCTTCGCTCGAGCGGTCTGATGAAACAGTAAAAGTACTGGATGCTCGATTTTTACGCGCGATACCACGCTCGATGCCCGCTCGAGCGGAGACCTGAAAAAAGGTGCTCGCTCGAGCGAGGAATCCTTCGCGCGAGCGAGGAAGCCAAATCTGGAATTTCCAGATTTGTCTCCCAAGTTCGAACCAAGCATTCTCAACTCGATTCTCGACCTCTTGGGCCCAAATTCTGGAAAATACATCCCAAAATAATGAATAACAAGTTTCAAAAGCCAATTTGTGAATTCAAGCCCCAAAGGTGAGTAAGTTAAAACCATTTTTCAAACCCATTTCAAGAACAAATTTCAAACCATGCAATGCATGAACTTTAAACCAAAATCAAGCTTCAATTCTTGCTCAAATGAGCTCCATAGTTGGAAAACAAAATGAGAACATGGACTTTAGCTTAAACATGGGCTTCCATGTACAATCTATCATGAATTCAACTCAAAATGCACCAATTCAACCATGTATGCAACAATCCAAGTATAATTCAACCTCTTAGCACTAAATCATGATTTAATCCTACAATGGAGCATGAACCATGCAAGATGAAGCTTAAAGACAAGAAGAAGAAGATGGATTCACTTACCTAAGTCTTGTAATCAAGGTGTGGGAGCTAGATTAGACAATCTACACTTCAATTCTCAAGCAATTCTTCAAGGTTCAAGCCAAATCAACAAGAGCAATCCTCACTCTCTCTCACTCTCTTCTAATTTCGGTGGGGACTAGGGAAATGGCTGAGGAGAAGCTTTGATCAACATGTAATAAGGCCTAATATATTATTCTAAGTGGTCCACTAAGGGTGGCAAAGTTGTAATTAAGTCAAACTTTTTAATTGGCTTAATTTAATCTAGTTTAATCATTCCTAATCAATTTTTCAGATAAATATACCATAAAATCACAAATATTCTATTGATCCCAAAACTCTAAACGGTTCCCCGATAAGGCCTTCAATTAGCAGTTTAAACATATGAATTCAAACAGATGCAATATGCAATTCAATAGGTAACTTATTCAATTATCAGTCATTATCAGTTCAGTTTAGCAGTAACCAGTAGTTAATTCAGTAGTTTATCGGTAATCAGTACGAGGGTTGTTACAATAGTGGTCAGAAGTGGTCACCAAAGTTGGTGACTAAATGTTGCCAAAGGTCATGAGATGACTGAATGGATTCCAAACGATCGCCAAAGGTCAAAGCAATAATCAGTTGGCTACTAGAGAGTCACTGGAGCTTACTGGCAACTGACCAACCTACCAAAGGTAAGTGATGGTGACCGGTGGCCAGTGGTGATGATGGGTGTTGGTCAGAGGTGGTGGGTGAAAGAAGAGAAAGGGAAAACTAGTGAAATTTTTCCTTTTTTAGTTTTCAAAAATAAACAACAAATATATTTTTAATAGTTTTATTTCAAGATAAAATTGTAATTAAAAAAAGTTTTATTTAAATGTGTGAACAGTGCAAAACAAGTGCCACTACAACAAAAACATACTTTAGTGGCACTACACTAGTGGCATATTTTTAGAAAATGCCACAAAAAATGATATTTAGTGGCACGTTTTTGAAAAATGTCACAAAACGACAAACATAAAAGGCACTAGTGACATTTCAATGAACAAGTTTCACAAAACTACAACAAAAACATACTTTAGTGGCACTACACTAGTGGCATATTTTTAGAAAATGCCACAAAAATGATATTTAGTGGCACGTTTTTGAAAAATGCCACAAAACGACAAACATAAAAGGCTCTAGTGACATTTCAATGAACAAGTGTCACAACACTACAACAAAAACATACTTTAGTGGCACTACACTAGTGACATATTTTTAGAAAATGCCACAAAAATGATATTTAGCGGCACGTTTTTGAAAAATGCCACAAAACGACAAACATAAAAGGCTCTAGTGACATTTCAATGAACAAGTGTCACAACACTACAACAAAAACATATTTTAGTGACACCATACTAGTGGCATGTTCTTAAAAAATGTCACAAAAAGAATATTTGGTGGCATTTTTTAGAAAAATGTCATAGAGCCACAAACATACAAGGCTCTAGTGGCATTTCAATTAAAAAAAAGTGTCATTTCACTACAACAAAAATGTCACTACAATAAATTTACACTTTAGTGACACTACACTAATAGCATGTTTTTAGAAAATGCCACAAAAATAAAGTTTGGCATTAAATGTTTTAGAAAAATGCCATAGAACCACAAAACATATAAGGCTCTAGTGGTATTTCAATAAAGAAATGTCACATCAATTTTATGGCATTTTATAAAATAATGACACAAAAAATTATGTTCGTGACATTTACCAACAGATGCCGCTAAACTTTAGTTGCAATGGCATTTTTTTAAAAATGTCAGGACACTAGGTAGGTGCAAATTACTTTTTATGGCACTTAGGTAAAAAGTGTCATAAACAAATATTTTATAGCATTTTGAGAAATGCCACTAAGCCAAAAACTTTCCAAGCTTATAATGACATTTTTGAAAAAACAAAAAATGCCAATATATTTTCTAAAATTTTAAAATGCAGTAAATGATTAAAAATAAATGAATTAAACTCAATATACACTACAGGAAAAAGCATATTCGGCGACTAAATTTCCAGACCAAAAAAATTTGGTCGCTGAAAGTATAGCTTTCAGCGACCAAAATAGCATTAGTTGCCAAAAGTAAAGCTTTTTGGCGACTAAACAATTTTAGTAGCCAAAAGTCTACAATTGGCGACTAAAACTAAGTTTGGTCGCTGATTATATGAGTTTTAGTGACTAAAAAATTTTTAGTAGCCCAAAGTAAAGCTTTTTGGCGACTAAAAAAATTTAGTAGCCAAAAGTCTACAATTGGCGACTAAAAATAAGTTTGGTCGCTGATTATATGGGTTTTACCGACTAAAAAAATTTTAGTAGCCAAAAGTAAAGCTTTTTGGTGCCAAAAAAAATTTTAGTAGCCAAAATTCTACAATTGGCGACTAAAAAATAAGTTTAGTCGCCAAAAGTGGTCATTTTTAGCGCGGGAGAACTAAAATCCTAAGGCGGGAATAAAATTTTTTGGTAACCAAAATTTTGGTAGCTGAAAGTGCATCTTCGGCGACCAAATCCGATTTTGGTCGACAAAAGTTAAGTTTTTTAGCAACTAAAAAATAATTAGTAGCCAAAAATAGAATTGGCGACTAAAAAATATTTTTAGTCGCCAAAAGTGGTCTTTTTTTATTTTGGTAGTAAATAGTTTATTTTACATAAATTATGTTCAATAAAATAATTATGTTCATACATATTAATATAGATGTATGTATTATATAAATAATATATGTTGCATATATAATCATGTGGTGCTATAGAGGTGTAGTGAGAAGAGTGTGGTGTATAAGGTTTATGGTGCGGGAGGTTGGCGGTTTGAGTCTCCGCAAGAGCGGATCAAATTGTTCTACAACGAATTATCGTCACGAATGGCACTTGATAGCGTCACGAATAGTGCCTACCATGACATTAAAGTGTCACTGAAAGGTTTTAGTCTTGATGGTGTAATGACACTTATAAGTGTCACTAACTCTTTTTTTAATGGCACTTGATAGTGCCACAAATAATATCTACCATGACATTAAAATGTCATTGAAAGTTTTTAGCCATGATGGTGCAGTGACACTTGCAAGTATCTACCGTGGCACTCGTATCTACCGTGGCACCGATAGAAGTGGCACTTGTTCAAAATGCCACAAGACCAAAAAATGTCATTAGAAGAATAGTTTTGTGGCACTTTCAAATGTCACTAAACTAAGAAAATGTTGTAGTGTGCGTAGAAATAACAGCTACTTGTGTCTTTATGTGTTGTCCTTCTATTTTAAGTTAAAACACCTATCATTATGAGTTTTATTTCAAGATAAAATTGTAATTAAAAAAAGTTTTATTTAAATGTGTGTATAGTGCAAAACAAGTGCGGAGAAATAACAGCTACTTGTGTGTTGTCCTATTTTAAGTTAAAACACCTATCATTATAACTCATAATTTAAAAAAAAAAAGAAAAAGAAAAAGAAATAATAATATATAAATAGAAAATTTGTACATAAAATTGATACAGAATGAGGTAACAAATGTGTGTCAATTCATTTCAAATCAAAAGATCTATAAAATTGACCTAAAATTTCAAAAATGTCGCTGCAATATCATTTTTGTGAACCTTTTCAAATGAAATATTGTCACACCAATCTTTGAGTTATTTGTGCTCAAATTCTATCTGTAGATCACTTCTCAAATAAAAATTAGAGTTGGACTTTTTTCAAATTTATTGAGGGGCTTATAGAGCCCACGACGAGTATTGTTTTTTAAAAAATATATTTGTTATTTATTTTTTCAAAAGCAAACTTGATAAAATAAAATAAAATACGTCAAGATTATTAAATCGATATAATTTTTTTTATAAATAATATAAACAAAATTTTTTATAAAATAAAATATTCAAATTATAAAATCAGACTCATAATAGATCGGTCCTACAATCGTCTCAATTTTTTTTTAATTCACAATTAAATTCCAAAGACATAAGCTGTATTTCCGCACGTGTAACTATGACTACTACCCTCTTCAAAAGCGGGTCACTGTTGTGACGCTCACGGCTGTCCTTCCTGCAGTGTTTTAGAGGTGTTTTGAAAAGATGATTAAAAATTGATTTTTTAATTTTTTGACTTTTTTATGTGAGAAGGGAAATATATTAAAAGTTGAGAAGTGACTTTTAACTCACTTTCCAAAATGAGCCTTAAACCGCACCGTTTCGAAATCATTTTTTTTTAATGGTGTTTTGCGGAGCCGATGCCGATTCATTTGCACCGTTGGATCATAAGATCATATCTGATCTAACGGTACAGACAGTTTTCATGATAGTTTTCCTTAAAACTTTTCATGAAATCTAGCATTTCTCTTAAAATAATGTTTCTTTTTTGTTCATTATGTTATCACAATGCTGTTTGCTTGTTTTTTATATTTTTATTTTTTCAAAATTATCTCTTCTATTGCTTGCATTTAAAAAAGTAAAATAATATAATTGATATGTTTTACTATTTTTATGTAATCTTATTCAACTTAATAAAAAAATATTTAAAAGAAGATTTCAGACCCAATATCATATTTTTGGTTCCCAATTGAAATAATGTAATATTTTTATTTATTATTTTACTGTCAATCTACTAAATCAAAATAAAAAAAGGTACATTAACACTCTTTAACGTTTGATAAAAATATACAGACACCTACAAACATTTTTAATATATCACAAATATCCATTGACACTTGAAAGTTATATTATAAATACTCCTTGATATTTAGTAAATCACAAACACTCTTATTATTTAATAAAAATAAGAGAACACTTCTTAGAAAATATCATAGATACCTCCTTTTAACTTAAATTAATATATGATACTATTAATTAAATATTTATGTGTATTTCTTATATAAAATACATATAAAATTATGGGTAAATTATAAATGCATCTATTGATACAAATACGGATTGTCTCATGTGATTTTAGAGATTACAAATATCCATTTATCAGAAAAATTTTATTTTACAAAATTAACAAAAAAATAAAATTTGTAACTATTCTCATATACAACAATAAAATTACAAAAATTGTTAATTGAAATGTAATTTTGTATTTATTAAAAACTGTTAGTTGACTTAATAATTTATTAAATGGGCCGTTTGTTATGAGATTATAAATTTGAAGAGGCGAAATGTAATTTCTAAAATTATAAGAAATAATTCGTATTTTAAGTTAATTTTAAAAGATTTATTTGTCATTTACTCTAAAATTTATTTTAAAGTATGATGTGAAGTTTACAATGTAGAAAAATAATTTTAACAATATCATACTATGAAAGTGTAACTTAAATTAATATTAATATGAGTAAAAATTTAATTTAATTTATTTATATGTATCCCTGTATATATATGGACATATAAAATTGTTATATTAATTTATTATAGGGAGATGCACCAATAAATCTCAAAGTAATAACTTATGCACTGTTTAGTCCTAAAAGTTTTCTTATAGACTGAAAGGTCCCATTACAATGTTAATAACATCAGATACAATGTTAATAACATCAGAGTCATGTTACAAACATTAGATTTTAAACATCTAATGTTCATCAAATTTCAATAATGTTTGAAAATATAGGATGA
The DNA here is from genome assembly GCA_030407325.1 of Camellia japonica. Lineage (NCBI taxonomy): Eukaryota > Viridiplantae > Streptophyta > Magnoliopsida > Ericales > Theaceae > Camellia > Camellia japonica. The sequence goes on from JAPPVO010000059.1 coordinate 15,187,883, forward strand.
AAAACATCTAATGTTCATCAGATTTCAATAAATTTTGAAATTATAGAATGAAACATCAGATCATTTACATCATTTACATCATGCTGATGTAAAAATGGGACTAAATGGAGCATAAAAAAACTTTTAAGACAAAATGGTTCAACGTTTCAAAAACTAAGACTTATGGGTAAATTTTATTTTATTTTATTTTATTTTTCTTTAAAATAATAAACAAAAAAATTAAACAACACCGGCTGTGCAAAACAGCAGCAGGTGAACTGAAAAAATAAAGAAAAAGAAAGTTCTGAAACGTGCCGTTTAGGCACAGCAGGAAGGACAGCTGCGAGGGTCACAACAGTGATCCCGCATCCCCTCTCTTCTGGTTCAAAAGGAAAAAAAAGGGAAAAAAACAGTAGTCCGAATTTTCATAGCTCAAATGATTTTAATATTTCAAAATGACATTATTTTAAAGTAAAATGATATCGTTTTAATATATTTGAGTCATTCAGACTATACAATTTCGAGTTACGAAACATTTTTCATTGAAAAAATGCTTTCAATGATCAAGCAGTTAAAAAGGAGATGTCAACTTCCCAGGAACTATACAGAGTAAGAAATTTATCTCTATTTTGAGAAGGAGCAAACATAGTTATTAGTCCAAATTAAATGACCCAAAAAGCATTAATTTCCAGTAATAAATGAAAACTTTACACCCTTTTAATCCCAGAAACGCCTTTAATCTCTCAACCCTCTCTTTCTCTCTCTCATTGCATTCCCTTATGAGTTTCTTCACTCCTCTCTCTTCCATCTACACATCAAGATTCAAGTAAGTTCTATTTACCCTTCTTTTTGTTGGTTAATTTGTTTTTTGTTTGATTCTTGTTGATGTTGAGTGCAAAATGCATTTCTTTGAAACTAGAATTATTATCCAATTAAATGGAAAAAGCAAATATAGATTGGTAAACCTCTATATATGGATGTGACTTTAATCTGACCCACTTGAAGATAATCAGAAGATACCACCACATTTGCATTTATAATCTGGTCTTTTCATGACATTAATTGAAAATCCACCCAAGTGGAAAATGTAGATATGATCCATTCAAACCCACAATGAGTTAAAAAAAGTATGTTAAAAGCAAAATGTATTAACACAATCTTTTTTTTGTGCATGTGTTGGTTGTTTCTTCTTATTTCTACTTTTATTATACCCTATGCTTTTGTTAAGTAGAAAATTTTGTTTTTTAGTATGTAATTGTTTAAGATGAAATTTTTGTGAGAAAGTTATAAACACTTGACTACTTTCATGTGAAAAAATATATATATATATATATTTTGCGACAAGTTGAATGTAAAGTTGTAATTTTGATGAGTTGTAAAAGAAATTTGAACTTTCTTGCATTCCCCCCCCCCCCCCCCCCCTTCTCATGCTATAAACAAATATGGGAAAATATTTGTTTCTTAATCTCTCTTACTTTTTCGTCACTTTTATACTAACCAATTCTACCTAACAGGAAAAGGAATTGGAAATATTTGGATTTATTTCTGTCACTAAAACTTTAAAACTGAAATCTCATCTCAATATATGGTTCTCCCCTGCCAAAAAAACTAGCCAATTTTGGAATCTTGAAAAGAAATGAAATGTGTAGCCAAATCCATTGACTGTATAGTTGACATTTTGCAATTCTGAATGCTGTTAAAACCAATACATGCTGTAAGAAATTTTCTCTGTGTATGAGTTGTTCTCATATTAATCTACTTTTTTGTTTTCTTCAGACAGGAGTGGAAGAAAATGATCAGAACTTTGCTTTTTGCTTTCTTCTTGATACATTGCGCTCTAGCACAGAATGGGAAGAATTCAAAGACATGGAAGACTCTCGATGGTAACATGTATTTCCTTTATATTTTTTTCTCAATCTGTTTGTTTGTTTGCTTATAAGAATTGCTTTTCAAGCTTCAAAATTTAGCTGTTTTATTTCGTCTTTATTCTAGAGCTATGATAACTAAACTTGTTCTCCTAATAAGCAAAATACATTAGAAGAAAACAATGATTTCGCCTTTCAAATAATATATGGTAAGTATTTTAGTGGTCATAAAACAAAGCAAAAAAAAAAATATTTTGCTTCTTCATATAGGAAACTTCTGTTTTTCTCCTCATTCTGCTTTCACAAGTTTCAATAGCTCTACTAGGTCAGGAAAAAAACCTCATGTTTCTGATTTTTTGTTTTCTTTTTTTTCCTTCTTTTTGGAACAAGTTGCTTTTTGAGTCCTGCATGTTCGTATGAAATGACAGATTGTTTACAATGTTTTTTTCTTTTCGATAGTTTGTTAAGTATTATCAATTCCTGTTGAAGTCTTTGACTTAATTCTTTTGTTGTATGTCAATTTTTCTTATGTCTCATTTCCTCATTTCTTTGTCGATTTTTTTTTTTTCCTTTTCACGTGCAGGTGCCGAGCCTCTTGTACTGGCACGTGGAGGGTATTCGGGCCTTTTCCCTGATTCCAGCCTGCAAGCATTTCAATTCGTAAAGTCAACAAGCTTGCCTAATGCGACTTTGTTCTGTGATCTACAACTTACAAAAGATAGCCAAGGTATTTGCTTGACAAGTTTAAACCTTGACAACTCAACAGATATATCACACGCCTTCCCAGATGGACAAAAAACCTACAATGTAAATGGACAGAATATTCAAGGATGGTTTGCTTTGGATTATACGTATGATCAACTATATCAAAATGCATCTTGTAAGTCTCACGACACTACCTTCTCCATTCTTGCCTTTTTGAACAATAGTCTATTTGATCGCAGAAATGAAATTGAAGTTAAAACAAATATGAATTCCCTGCAGTGAAACAAGGTATCTTTTCTAGGACAGGAGTGTTTGATGTGGTGCAACAAATATCTACTGTTGAAGATGCAAAAGGCATTAAGCTGCCTCTGTTTTGGTTGAATGTTCAGGTACTTCATTATGTCTATCTTGCTCTTGTTTCCTCTTCCGATTTTTATGCCAATATGCTTGCCTAGAAATTGAAATATATCTGCAGCAGTGCATATATAATTGAATTATCATGGTGATTGGAAGGATATATAAGATTATAATGACCAGTGCGTACAATTCAATTAATTTCTGAATAATCAGGAATCCTGTTTTCTTTTTTACCAGAGAAATCTGAACTAAAAAATGTGTGTTTCACTTGATCATTAGTCAATGAGGGATTATAAATATATCTTCACTTGACAAAAAGAGAATGAGTGTCAGTTTGATCTTGTTTCTTGTGGAGTGAAAAAGGGGGCTAGACTGGATCTGTGTGGCCCTCCTGTTAATATCCATAAGGGTGTGTTTGGATCAAGGATTTGAGGAGGGATTTGTGGAGGGAAAGAAAATAGTAAAGGGTAAAAGTGAATGAAATGTAAGCTAAATTTTGTTTACTTTTTGTTAGAATATTTTATGTTAGTGTGTTAGGTGTTAGAATATTTTATGTTAGTGTGTTAGGTGAGTGTAGTGTGGTAGGTAAGTGTGTTAGTAGTGTGTTAGTATATTCTCTTCCTCTCCTATATATAGGAGAGTCATTGTAATCAATCAAAAATCAATCAATAATACTTCAATTAATACATTAAATTCCTACATGGTATCAGAACTAAGTTAAGAACTTAGTAATTCCGCTTCACCGGCGGGGCGGCAGCCTCGCCTTGGCCGCCCGCCGAACAAACCCAAATTTCCTTAATTTCTTCTTTCATGGCAGATTCAACCTTGTGAGCAAATAGACTTGCATCAAATCAAGCTCCATACCCATCTCTCTCTCTCTGTCTCTCTCATGTCCATGTTTACTCAAACATGGCTAATCATGGCAACAATCTGTGCAATACAGATATGTTTAAGAGTAGAGTCACTCTCTGAAGCTGATAAAATCCTGGTTTTTCCAGGGCAGCCACAGGTGAGTTTCCAGCAATATGGAGAGTACATCACTGTTGATGAAAAGCAGGACAGAGCTCTTTTCTACTACTTTGCTGAAGCAGAAACTGATCCATCTTCAAAGCCTCTTTTTCTCTGGTTAAATGGAGGGCCTGGTTGTTCATCTGTTGGAGCTGGAGCTTTCTGTGAGCATGGACCTTTTAAACCATCTGGACAGGTTTTGGTAAAAAATGATTGTAGTTGGAATAAAGAAGCAAACATGCTATACTTAGAGTCACCAGCAGGAGTTGGTTTCTCTTATTCAGCTAATGAATCCTTCTATACATCAGTGAACTCTGTGCTTCACTGCTGCTTCTGCAAAAGCTTGTGCTGCTTCTGCATCAGCTTCTGCTGCTTCTGCCTCCCGTACTGCCTCTTCAGCTTCTGCTATAGCAGCTTCTGCTTCTGCAACTGCTTGGGCAGCAGCAACAGCAGCCTCTTGTGGATCCATACTCCTCATCAGACATATTCTGAGTCAGGGGGTCACAACTTCACTCTTAATGCAACATTTGATGACATTGAAGTGAGCAAATATGATGGGTTAGTACTTCCAAGAGGACGGGCTCCGGAATATCTTGCCATGAATGATTCTGTTTTAGAATTAGTGAAAAAAATTTCCAACTTCGGAAAGCCAATTGCATCTATTTGCCATGGGCAACTGATCTTGGCAGCTGCAGGGTCAGTTAAAGGTCGGAAGTGCACGGCCTATCCTTCTGTGAAACCTGTACTCATTGCTGCAGGAGCTCATTGGGTGGAACCAGAGATTTTTTTGGCTTGCCATGTTGATGGTAATATCATAACCGGGGTTACTTATGATGGGCATACTGAATACATCCAGTTTTTTGTGAAGGCACTAGGAGGCACCATAACTGGTTCTGATAAACGGGTTCTATTTCTCTGTGGGGATTACATGGAAGACTATGAGGTAATGGTTCCTTTTCAGTCCCTTCAAGCTCTTGGATGCCATGTTAATGCTGTTTGCCCCAAGAAGGCAGCAGGTGATAAATGCCCAACAGCAGTCCATGATTTTGAAGGTGATCAAACTTACAGTCCAAAACCATGTCAACCACTTTCCACCTTTCGTTTTTGATTTCTCAATATATTTTCTTTCACATTATTTCTTTCTTTTTTCTTTCATATTATTTTTAATCTTTTTCACATCAAATTCATACCATTTAGATTTGCACACCAACTTTATTTTATTCATGCCAGGGATCAAACTCGATCACCATTTTACATAAAAAAAAAAAATCTCCAACCTACAACCACCACCTCAACCAGCCTTACTTTTTCGCCTCTTCAGATGTTCTCTTCCTCTTGCCTTTGTCTTGGGCGTCCCTTGCCGGTGCTGCCTCCGTGTTTCCCACGCCGCCGAACACATTCACTTCCCGTTGCTCCTCAACTGTCACATATGGAGGACCTCCAAATCTGAGCATTACGGTGGCCTTCCGCTTCAGTTCCTTATTTTCTGCCTTCAGCACACATATCTCTGCTCGGGCATCCGTATACATGCGCTGGAGCAGAGCCAGTTGGGCTTTTACCTGCTGCACCTCATTTGTTCTACTCTGAAGCCGGTGTGACAGGTTGTTTACCGCAGTCATGGTCTCAACACATGACCTTAATGTATAATAATTGGCCTCAATATCAGATTGAGCAGCCATTATCTGCTCAACTGCCACCATCGGATAGTTCAACGGCGCAAAACCAGGGGGGCTTGGTCCAAGGGCGCTTGGTTGCGGTTCAAGGGCAACTGCCCCGGCTATCTCTCTTGTGGCCTCGTTGAGGTCGGGAAAGAGAGTGAGACCACGGGACGAAGAGGCTCTGTTCTGGGTCACGGGGCGGGAAGAAGAAGCCATTTTCAGGGCAACAGAGTGTTTCAGCGATACAACTCTCAGAAAACAACAGTGTTTCAGCGATACAACTCTCAGAAAACAACAGAGTGTTTCAGCGATACAACTCTCAGAAAAATGAAGAGTTTTTCGGAGTTTTTTCCGCAGGTGTTTTTGCCTCAGCCTCGCCTTTGTTTAAATAGGCAAGGCAGACACGCGCCTCACGCGCCTCTTAGCGCAAGACGACAAAGCGGCGCGCCTTTTGATGGCTCGACTTTTGATGGATGTCGGGCACACCTTTTGATGGCACGCCTTTTGATGGCGCGCCTTTTGATGGCTCGACTTTTGATGGCTGTCGGGCACACCTTTTGATGGCACGCCTTTTGATACGATTGGGCACGCCTTTTGAGGGTGCAACTTATATGGGTCCGACAAGACTCTGTAAACTGTCCCGACTTTGATTCCGGTTAGCTCCTATATGGGTCCGACAAGACTCTGTAAACTGTCCCGACATTGATTTCGGTTATCTGCTACAACGGTTCGACACAGCCATATAGTGTTTTCTACAACGGTCCGACATGACCCAGTAAACTGTTTATAGTGTCTTCTACAACGGTCCGACATGACCCAGTAAACTGTTTTTTACAACGGTCCGACATGACCCAGTAAACTGTTTTCTACAACGGTCCGACATGACCCAGTAAACTGTTTTCTACAAAGGTCCGACATGACCCAGTAAACTGTTTTCTACAACGGTCCGACATGACCCCATAAACTATCTTCTACAACGGTCCGACATGACCCCATAAACTGTCTTCTACAACGGTCTGACACGACCATACAGTGTCTCCTATCTACTTTTATTTGTCATTTTTATTTTCCTGTTTTGTTACTCTCTCCAAACTCAAGTTGGTTGGTTCCTATCCCCCTTGAGTTTGAGTGTTAGAATATTTTAGGTGTTTAGAATATTTTATGTTAGTGTGTTAGGTGTTAGAATATTTTATGTTAGTGTGTTAGGTGAGTGTAGTGTGGTAGGTAAGTGTGTTAGTAGTGTGTTAGTATATTCTCTTCCTCTCCTATATATAGGAGAGTCATTGTAATCAATCAAAAATCAATCAATAATACTTCAATTTATACATTAAATTCCTACACTTTTCTCTTCTATTTTTCCTTTTCATTTCTAAATCCCTCCTTTAATCCTTGATCCATACACAGCCTAAATGGCTTGGTTTTTGGTAAGAGATGAATTAATACCTCAATACATACTAGCCTTGTTTTTTTATGCTATCTATTGCAGTATGCCTTATTCTACACGGAACACAATCTCGAACCTGCATTATATGTTGAAAAGGCTATAAGAGTTATGGGCATAAATTACATTTCGTCTCCTGAGATTGGTTTCTTGAAGACACTGAATGAAAAAGTGAACAAAGCAAAGACAAAGCTCATCCTCCGGTTCCTCGAGAAAGACACAGTTGAGCCTACAACCAAGCAGACATACGGTTCAATACTGGTGAATCTTTCCAATGTCAAGTCATTTGCATCGGGAATTCTTGTTCCGAAAGAATACGTATGGCCTGTCAACACAGAAATGTATTTGGAGCCTGCCACTACTCTTGTCACCGATGCTCACAAGCAAGGTCTAGAAGTATATGCTTCTGGTTTTGCAAATGATATAACTATGAGTTACAATTATAGCTATGATCCAACAGCCGAGTACTTGCAGTTTATCGATAATTCTCAGTTTTCTGTTGATGGGGTGCTCACAGATTTTCCTTCCACCGCATCTGAATCAATTGGTGAGATTAGTTTTTGCGATCTTTTTTATATGTTTTCAAGTTCATTTTTCTCCAAGTAGCTGCACTGAGTAGGGATAGGAGAACAAACCATGCAATACAACAAAATAGAGCATATCAGAGGAAATATAAAGCCAGTCCCTACTCCTGATTATGCAAACCCTCAATTACGGCTGTGTTTGGATCTTGGATTGTGGAAGGATTTGTGGGTGAAAAGAAAAGGAAAGGAGATGACAGGAAAAGAAAAATGAAGTAGAAGTATTTTTTTCCCCTTTCTCTTTTTTAGTTGGGTTAGGAAAATGAGAGATAGTGAATATATTTGTCAAATAACACTCTTTTGTTAAGGTGTACTAATTGGGCGGCGTTGTTTTAGTTATCTATAAAAAATGAGTACATATAAGTAACTCTATTTCCCTTTCCCTTAACAAATCAAATGATCCAAACATAGACTAAATTGTCTTTCTATTTGGATCTTGGATTTGTGGGTGGATTTGTGAGGCGAATAGAAAAATGAAGTAGGAGCTGTTTTTTGGTTGGGTTAGGAAAATGAAAAGATAGTGAATATATATTTGTCAATAAATTTTTCTTTTTCTTTTTTTAAAGTTATCTATTAAAAATGAGTATGTATGAGTAATTTTAATTCCTTTCATTTTTCTTTCCCTCAACAAATCCAAGATCCAAACATCACCTAAATTGTTCTTTTGTTTCGATTCCTAGTTTAACCTTAACCTGCTCTTTCTGATGCAGCATGCTTAGCTCACAACCAGAATGCTACCCGGCCTGCCAAAGGTGAGAAACTAATCGTAATTTATTTTGAATTTGATTTGTTTTACATTGGAGATTCAATACAAAATAGAAGGACAAGTTATTCATTCTAAAATTAATGTTGTGCCTTTGCAGGACCTTTGATCATATCTCACAACGGAGCAAGTGGGATTTACCCTGGCTCCACTGATCTTGCTTATGAACAAGCCATAGATGATGGAGCAGACATTATTGATTGCTCCGTGCAAATGTCAAAAGATGGAGTTCCCTTCTGTTTGGATTCAGCTGACCTCTCGGGAGAAACTAATGCAGTGCAAGATTTCTTAGAACGATTAACAAAAATTCCTGAAATTCAAAAGGACAATGGAATTTTCTCATTCGATCTCACCTGGAGCGAGATTCAAACATTGAAGCGTAAATAAACTTGAAAAAGAGAATTTTGCTACCTACGGCTTTAACAAATTTAGGCCTCAAATATCCCACTAACTGTGAAATTTCTCGTTTCAGCTCAACTAACAAGCCCTTATCTACACTCTGGCTTGAAAAGAGACCCTGCAAACTCAAACAAGGGTAGATTCATGACCCTATCGGCATTCTTAGAAATTGCACAGACCAAGGCAGTTACTGGAATTTTGATCAACATACAAGTAAGTTCTTTCTCTATTTATTGTTGCCTAAGACGCACGAACACTTCTAAGGTGGTGTGCCATGTTAGACATTGAAATGACATGACACTCATCGTTTGACACTTCTCGACACCTGTTGGATACATGTCCGAACATGTCCTAATATTTTTAAAAATTTTGTAGACTTCGAACATACGTCGGACGCTTGGGGAACATATGTATTTGTTTTAGACACACATAAACACATTATAAATTTGAATAAATAACTTAGGTCCAATGATAAAAATATATTTACATATTCTCCTCTTTTAGACTTTTAGAAATTAGTGTTCCATTGTATTTTGTTATTATATTTGAATTAAATATTCACGTACCTAACATATAATAACTTTATAAGACTATATTTTGTGCATATCACCAACATGTCGTATCCTACATTTAAAAAAAAAAATCTAGTCAATGTGTCCATGTTAACACTTCTAAACTTGCATTCTGTTACCATTTCAAACTAACCACATTATTTGAACACAATGGATATATATGTATATATATGATGCTTCCACTATAACTTTTTATCTTCATTTTCTTGTTGAAATAATTGTTTATCTTCATCTCTAGTTTTTAACACCTACACTTTGTCTCCAAGAATGCCGCCTACCTAGCATCAAAGAAGGGTCTAAGCATAACAGATGTGGTTGCCAATGCCTTAATCAATGCCACCTTCGACAAACAACATACTCAAAAAGTACTGATTCAGTCCGATGACAGTCAAGTTCTATCCAGGTTTAAGCGTAACCAAAATTACCAAAAAGTACTGCTCATTAATGAGACAATAAGCGCTGCACCAAAACGGACAGTGGATGAAATTCGTAAGTATGCTGATGCAGTTACTGTTGGGAAAGCTTCTATTATTAAATTTTCTAATTCGTTTGCCAGTGCTTTCACAAGTGTCGTTGACGATATGCATGCTGCAAATATCTCTGTCTACGCCTTTCCTTTTAGGAATGAGTTTGTGAGTCTGGTATTTGATTTCTTGTCGGATCCCATGGTGGAGCTCGCTACTTATTTTGCGCATGAAGTTGATGGGGTCATAACAGATTTTCCTGCTACTGCAAATGCATACTGGAGTAAGTATACAGACCTTATATCTCAACATTTTGTAACCATAAGTGCTCAATTTTTCATGATGTTTATGGGTGTGAATGAATTGTCTATAGTTAGCATAATGGCCTACAAAAAAACACATGAACTCAAATTGAGGAAATTTTTGTTGGTTTTTTTTCCCTCATTGTTTACACAATTTAATCATTATTAGGAATGCATATTTGTGTATTGATTAAAAAAATTTGCTACTCCTAACCTAAACCATAACCCACAGGGCAATATTGCTTCACAGAGCTTGAGGCCTCTTGCAAGACATTACTCGGTTGCAAAACCAGAGTCCATATAAGCATCAGCACATGTAGAAGTTTTTATGTAAATTCTACATTGATTACAACAGTGGGAAGTTTCAAGTCAACATCTAAGACGTATTTGACAAATAATGCTTTGGCATCTGGAGTTGGCTTTTTTGGGGTTTTTTTTAGTTTGAATTATTTTTCTTTAATTGGTTTGGTCTTTTTTTTTTTTTTTTTAAAAAAAATTTGACTGAATGATCCTAAAATTAGGGCTGCCAATGAGCTGAGTTGAGCCAAGTAGTGGATTGTTTATGCTTGGCTTGAAAACAGAACGAGTTTCACAACAATGTTCAAATTTAGCTAGCTTACATAACGAGCTAATCTCAAACGAACTGAACATGAGTTGAGCTCAAGTAGTTTTGCAGCCCGACCTAAAAATTTAAAAGTTCACTAAGACAAAAATAAGTCACTTTTTGTCCCAAAAAATAAATAAATAAATAAACAAAAACAAGCCTAGAAACATTAGCTTACTAGCTAGTTGTGTATAAAATGCTACAATGTTTTAAAAATATCAAAATGTTATCTTTGGTACTGCAGGAAGCCCATGTTCCAACCCAATTGAAAATACATCATACAACATCTTACCAGCGAAACCAGGCGACCTACTCACCGTGCTTTCACCCATGTCATTGCCGCCCACACCGGCCCCTGCACCAGTACTTGGTATTGCAGACGTTGTTGACCCGCCACTGTCCAATGTCTCCGCTTTCACGCCTGCCTCTACGCCAGCTGGAAAATCAGGTTCAAGAGGTGCGAAAAATGTTGGTAACACCGGTCTAGTTGCTGTCATTTTGCTGTGTCTACTTTCTGTGTGATCTTGAAACTGGTTAGATTGGCTAGTACTACTTGTCTCTCTTCCCTTGTCCCAATCCCACTAGGATTTTCGGTTCCTTGAGGTTCATTTTTTCAGTTTGATTTTGTGTTTTGTTGTATATAAATTTCCTGTGTAGTTTTTATCTGTGATTCTGGGTGAGATCTTATAGGAAGTTCATATCAGAACCAATTGGTGTCATTTGAACACACTAAAAGGAGGCAAAAAAAATATTTATTGCATATAATTTTTTATTTTAGTGGAAAAACTTAATATGGCTGACACCATTGAAAAAAAGTCTGAGCCCTCTTTGGATGAGTAATTCTTGACATTGATACTGCATTTTGTGTGTTGAATCAAGACATTCATTTAAGTTACTGCTTTATTGAGCTTAATTGAAAAAGCTCATCTATTTGTATTTTTTATTTTATTTTATGGATTAGATTGTCACTAAAATGATGAAAATACCCAAATATGGGTACTATTGAGGTACTTCTATAGATCACAAACACTTTTAATAAATTTTAAAGCATTTTTTACACATTTCTAAACGCTTCTTTTTCCACTCACATTGAGACTATGAATCACTTGTGTTGCCATTAGTATTTCCCTTTTAATATTGTCAACAGATGTTAAAATTTTAAATTTTTTTTATTTATAGATTGAGAAGTTCAAAATTAATTTGTTGATTTATATGTGATGAAATTGGAAGTGTGAGAATGTCATTCTATAAAATTTATTCAAGTTGCATAGAGGAGTGATAGGTTGGAACAATATCTATTGTCTATGAAACATGAGATTTTGACAAACACATGTCATATTTAGTTTCAAATATTGATGCTCTATTGCAATTTTTTTCCTTAGCTTTGGAAATACAAGTAGTGTATGAATTAGTGATAGGTTGGAACAATATCTATCATCTATGAAACATGAGGTTATGACAAACACATGTCATATTGAGTTTCAAATATTGATGCTCTATTTTAATTTTGTTCCTTCGCTTTGGAAAAACAAGTAGTGTATGAATTAGTGAAGGGGAAATTGCAATTTAGTGAAATTTTCAGAAAATAATTTTAGATTAATGGTAAATTTTATAACATAATTAAACTTTTAAATTTTATCATGAATCTATAATTATTTTGTGAAAATTTCACCAAATCACAATTTTCTCAATAATTAATTGGAATGTATCAAAGCCGTTCTTAGTAATATATATATATATATATATTTCTGGTCACTGATAGCGTTAGTATGTTATTATAGTTAAATTATAACTGAAAGAGTTTGTTGCTGCTCCGTCAACTTGCATCTCTGACCTCCCTTCACCACATCCTAAAGTGTGATATGAAGAGTTTCAATTTGTGAAGATACAAAGTACTGCAGATTATGCTTTGGTCACTTCCAAATTCATTCTTAGTTAATATATGGAAGCAGAACAAATTTCAATGTGTTTATAACTAAAACCCAGTTCAAATCTTCCTCTTCGATTACTCTTCCATAGGGCTATAAATGAATCAACTTGTTCGTGTGCTCCGCTCAGTTTGGTACATTAAGTAAAGATTCATTTAGTAAACAAATCAAACTTGATCTCTAATAAGTTCAGTTTGTTTATCTTTATTTAAATTATAAAATGAATATATTATTTATATATTTAAATAATGTAAATAATAATTTTAAAAAAATCATTATCGAGCTTCAACCCTAGCCCGAGCTATATGATCGACCCGCAAAGTTCGACTCGGCTTGGTTCGTTTGCATCCCTTCTATTTACTACTCAAAGCTCATTCCAAATTAGGTTGGGCTTATTTTAAGTTCAAATACTTGAAAGGGTTCGTGAGACTCATCATGCGTTTTGTTTATTATTGATTTTGTGGAGTTGTTTTTTTTTGTATATATCATTAATAAAAAAAAGATTATCATAACCTTTTCATGTGACAAAATAAAAAAATTACGAATATCAAATTGACTAAAAAATTTTCATCAGAACCTTATAAGAGCATCTCCAATGCATCCTCCATAACTTCAAATATGAAGGATTTGTTCCTCCAACCCATCCTCTAAATCCATCTCTATTTGGGAGGAGGATGAGTTGATGCTCCAAATATGAAGGGAGGATGAAAAATAGAGGATGCTCTCCAAAACACTATTCATTCTATATTTTTTATTATATTACAAATAACTTTTAATATGTAAATTTAATTTTTATAAAATTGACATCATTAAAAAATGTGAAATCATACCTTTAAAATGAGTATAATATTAAATATATTTTACAAAAATTTTAAAATTAAATATTTGTTAATGAACAAAAATTACTTTTTGATGAGGGAGGATGAAGGGCTTTGAAGGTTTGTGATTGGAGTTTGAATGAATAATAATATACTCTATATTTACTTTTTGAATAAAAAAAATTATTTTCATCCTCTTGGTGAGATGATTGGGTTGGAGATGCTCTAAAGTAAACAATTCGAATCATCAAAATTGACAACTTAAACAAGAGGAATATTCTCCAACTATATATTATCAATATTTAAATGTTGTCTTTAACACCATAGACCCATTTTATTTTCTCATATTGCATTTAAGTCGCTTGAAATTAGTTGTTTAGTAATTTTTTTGTTCATTTTTTTATTAAATTTTTAATAAAAATAATTAAAATTTTCAAAAATATTTTAAACTTTCAAAATCTACTCCACTAAATAAACTAAAATAATTACTAAAGGCAATAAAAAAATTAAGGTAAATTATAAATAAATACAAAAATCTAGAGTTTGACCTTTATAACAAAATAAATTTTAAATTTTTTATTTTGTCAATTTAAACTTTCATATTTAATTTGTTTTTAATTTAAATGTTTTTGTCTATTTTCGTTAAATAAAATTAATAAAAAATATTTTAGTTATTAAACTCAATATAGTATACATAAAATGTCTAAAATATCGTATTATATTGAATTTAACAACAAAAATATTATTTTTCTATCAATTTTAATTAACAAAAATAAGCAAATAGTTTATATTGAAAATAAAAAAAAATTAAATTGACAAAATTAAAAATCTTAATTTATTTTGTTATAAGGATCAAATTTTAATTTTTTTTTTATAACTTCTCTAAAAAAATTTAAATAGATAATTTTAATTTTTTTCAACTTCTAAAATTCTACACTAGACTATGGGCAAAAAAAATGAAAAATTTATCCATAAATTTCATATGGAGAAATATTGATCCATTTAGTCGTAAAAGTTTTCTTATCAACCAATTAATCCTTTTATTTTGAAAAGTTGTATTTATTTGATTTGGTGCCATTTGAGTTTGAATGAATCCGCTTTTGTAATTCATATTTCCAATTTTGTGATTGGTTTTTTGGATGGGAATAGAAATGTGAGATGTGAAAGATTTTTTCGAGGGAAATTTGTGGTTGAGTGTTGGTTGTCAAATGTGAAAATCTACATTTCTGTTACTGTGATTTTTTGGTGTTACATTGGAATGTTACATTAGAGTGTTACGTTTGGAAAAAAAGTATACAAAGGAGTTCTTGTGTTACATTGATTGGAGTGTCACGTTTAGAAAAAAAATATACTAAGGAGTTTTTTTTGGAATGTTTTGTTATTACGTTTGAAAAAAGTACACTAAAGAAGTTTTTAGTGTGTTACATTGAAGTATTACGTTTTTGAAGTGTCATGTTTAAAAAAATTACACTAAGAAATTTTTGTGTGTTATATTGATTGGAGTATTACGTTTGGAAAAATACACTAAAAGCATGTTTGTTTTGAGGGATAAGAGGGTGGGATTGGACTATTAGTCCCACCGGACTAATAGTCCATTGTTTGTTTGAAAATTTTTGCTCCGGACTAATAGTCCTCCCGGACTATTAATCCCACAAACATGAGACTATCCTATCCCATGGGAGGGTGTGGGATAGAAACCATGGGATTGGTATCCCATGGGATTATTTTGTAAAATGTCCATTTTACCCTCCATGCTATTACTTAGTAAACAATTAGAAAAGGGTAAAATAGTCTTTTGAACATTTATAAATTATTTTTTTAGTGTTGTTAATTTAAAACTATATATTAAATAAAAAATTTTAATTATAAATTATAAATTATAAATTAAATTTAATTAAAAATAATAAATGATAAATTATGGCCTTATAAATTAAATTTTTTTAGTGTTGTTAAAAAATTAAATTTACATATTAAATAATTTTTTTTAGTATTGTTAATTTAAAATTATATATTAAATAAAAAATATAAATTATAAATTAAATTTATTTAAAAATAATAAATTATAAATTATGGCCTTATAAATTAAATTTTTTAGTGTTGTTGAAAATTTAATTTATATATTAAATAAAATTATTTTTTTATTGTCGTTATTTAAAATTATATATTAAATAAAAATATAAAATATAAATTATAAATTTAATTTAATTGAAAATAATAAATTAAAAATTGTGGCCTTATAAATTAAATTTTTTTAGTGTTGTTAAATTATAAATTATAGATTATAAGGGTAAAATAGTCTTTTGAACATTTATCCTTATCCAGTCCGTCTAACCAAACATTGGATTTACTAAAAATAGTCCAATCCAGACATCTAATCCCATGACTAAACAAACATAGGATACAAATCCAATCCAACCAAATAGTCCCGGGACAATGTATCCCGGGACTAACAGTCCGATGGATTACAATCCCCCCTTATCCAGTCCGTCCAAACAAACGCACCCTAAGAAGTTTTTTAATGTGTTACATTAGAGTGTTACGTTTTTAGAATGTTACATTTGAGAAAAGTACATTAATTTTTTTTTATTAAAGATTAGAGTCTTTTTGAAGTGTTATGTTTAGTAATTTTAACATAATGAGAAAATCTATATTTGTCCCTCAGCACATAATATAGGCGCGTTTATGCTTGGCCGTTTATCACACTAAAATGAAACTTTAGGATCCATAAGACAAAAAAAGAACGACCAGATAGTTTACAAAATCACTATGGGTAGGTTTGGTTTGTGTTTCTGAAAAAAATTTCAGAAATTTTCTCTACAAACAAACTTCAGAAATTTTCTCTACCAAACAAATTTTCCCAAAAAAATTTCCCAAAACACACAAACCAAACAAGTTGTCCAAACAAATCTCTCTCACACACACATCAAATCAATCACTTTTTCCAAAACTCTCTCTCAAAACAATTTTCCAAAACAAATTTCCCAAAAAACCAAACCAAACATGTTTTCGTACTTTTTATCTCTAAAACACATCTCTCAAACACAAACCAAACATACCCTATATAAGATTTATTGGTATTTCACTCAAAAACAATTAACATAACTTAATAAAAAATCACTAAAAATAAAAAAATTTAAAAAACTATTAACGTTTGGGTGAATTACACATACATTTTTTGTAATTTTCTTAAAATACGAATTACCTTATAAATTTTGAAAATTATAAATTCTCCTTCCTATATAACAATAAAATTATTGAAATTAAAATTATTAACTCTTTTACCTATACAAAAAAATTAACTGTTAATTAAAATATATTTCTAATATTATTAAAAATTATTAATTGACTTACTAATTATTTTATAAAATTGATTATCTGTTATGCGATAGGTCATTTATTATGTTATTAGAAAATTAAATAGGTAAACGGCAATTTAAGAAAATTACCCACCAGTTATCCCAGCAAAAAAAATATTAAAAGTTCAATTAATGTGTATAAAATTTACCATTTATGTAATTTTTTTTAAAAAACTTACTCTCGTTAAAAATTTTCCCATCTAGTTTCTAAAATCAATTTTCTCATATATCTATATATCAAATAAATCTAATTAGCTTATTTATAATTTATCCTTAGCTTTTTTAGCTGATCTGCCGGTTCAATCGAGTATTTTTTTAGGAGAGAGGCTTCGCTCTAGTCTATTATATAGACTGAAATGTATTGTTAGATTCATGAGATTCATCACGAATTTCGTTTTGATAATTTAAACCGTGCAATGTATAGAATTCGTTGAGTACTTCATGTTTGTAAAAAAAAAATCATGTTGATCGAATATCGACAACCCCTTAATCAGAACATATTTTTGTTAACAATTTATTTTTAAAATCATATTTACCATTGACAAAAATCTATTTCGATCAAGTCGCTATCAATATTAACGTGATTTTTTACAGGCATGAAATAATATATGAACTTTACACATTGAACAATTTAGATCATCAAAACGAGACTCCATAGTAGGCCTCATGGGCCCAACAGAATGTTCGCAATGCCTGCGCCTTGAAATGCCTATTTTATGTACGTCTCTGTTAATCTAAGAATAAACTACTAATAGGTCATGATAATTAGGATTAATTTCTATCAAATTCTATAAAAAATTAATCCTAATAAAAATATCGTTAAAGATGTTTTTTCATGACGATTTTTTATATGTCCCTAAAAATTAACAATTAGTAATTTTTTTTTGTCATAATTTTTATAAATTATTTCTAAAATTTACTATTAGTGATATTTTTTTTGTAATGAATTTTTTAAAATGTCGCTAAAAGTTAAAATTTAATAACTTTTTTATAATAATTTAGGTAAATTATACTTTGCCCTCCTAAAATTTCACTCATTTTCTGCTTTGGTCCTTCAAGTTTGATTTTACTCACGTTGGTCCTTCATGTTTGTAATCCTTCTCACTTTGGCCCTTCATATTTGTAATCATTCCTACTGTGACCTTTAAGTTTGATTTTCCCACTTTGACCTTTCATATTTGCAATCCTTATTACTTTGACCCTTTATGTGTGCAACCCTTCTTACTTTGGCCCTTTATATTTGCAACCCTTCTTACTTTACTCATAAACTAACTTCCATAAAAAAAAACTAACAAAATCGGCCACATTATCAACACATCAACTCCAAAACTAACTTCCATAAAAAAAAACTAACAAAATCGGCCACATTATCAACACATCAACTCCATGTGTAATGTAAAAAATTCACTAAAGATGCAAAAAAAATATAAAATTGAAACAAACAAATTGAAATTTTTTTTAGTTTTAATTATTTTTTTAAAAAAATTTATTCATAAATATTATTACATTATAGATGCATCGAACTTACTTAAAAAAAATTAAAAACGAATTTAATTTAAAAAAAAAGAAAAAAAATTCCCTAAAGACAAAAAAAAAAAATAGTAAACTTTTCATTTTAAAATTGATAATACAAGTATTTGGCTTAGTATATTTTCATTTTTTTTCGTTTTTTGTGAACTTTTTTATTTTTTAATTGAATTTACTTTTTTTTTTTGATGTATCTAATGTATCTATGTAATAATATTTATGAATAAATTTCAAAAAAAAAAAGTTCATTAAAGACTAAAAAAAAATCCAAATTTTTTGTTTTTTATTTTTTATTTTTTGTATCTTTAGTGAAATTTTTTAATGTGTTGGTGATGTAAGAGATTCTGTTAATTTTTTAAAAATAAGTTAGTTTAAAAGTAAAGTGAGAAAAATTACAAACATAAAGAATTGAAGTAAGAAAGATTACAAATATAAAGAGCTAAAATGAAAAAAATTAAACTTAAAAAGTCAAAATAAGAAAGATTGCAACATAAAAGGTCAAAGTAAAAACAATCAAACTTAAAAAATCAATGTAAATAACGAATGAAACTTTAAAGGAACAAAGTATAATTTACCATAATAATTTTTTTAAACTACCGTTAAAATTTATAATTATTAATATTTTTTATAATAAAATTTTTAAACTATTGTTAAAAATTAATATTTATGACAATTTTTAATAATATGTGATAACACACCATTAATTTACACAATATATTATTAGACAATAAATTACCGTTTTAATTTATTAAAACGTAGTTATGCACATAACTAGGAGTAGGATGGGATTCAATTCCACCTTTTTGATCTACTAATTCTCTTTTAACATTTTGTTTTTCTTTTCATTTCAAATCAAACTTTAAAATAGTTAATTTTTTTAATTTTATTACTTTTAAACTCTCAACCAACCAAACGAACCCCTTTAAAAAAACAAAACAAAACAAAACAAAAACAAAAACAAAAATCAACAACTTTTAGCCCTATTTTGAGAAGTGATTTCTTAAAATTAATTGAGCTTTTAAAAACGTGAAAAAAAATAAAAAATATTATCTAAATAAATTAATAAACTGATTTTTTCCCCTTTCAAAAGAGGCCTTAATATTCTTTTTTCCTTATAAAATCCATGAACCAAACAAAAAGACTCAGACGGAATCTTCTTTCCAAGCAACCAAACTATATGAAAAATTTTCCTCAGATAATGGTTTTTCAATACCCACCTCCAGAAGCAAAACCCTAATCCTAAAAGAGAAGGCATTTATGTACAAGCCAAAAACCCAGAAATTAACAAGAGTAAACCCATAAAAACTTAGAGAGAGAAAGTGGAGAGGATAGAGAGGCTCAGATTCGCCTTTTTTCAAGCAAAATGAGACGCCGCCATGGCTGCAACAACAGTTGCCATTAGAGAGAAAAAGGCCTCCAAAAGAAGACCCAAATCTCTCACAGACCATCTCAGTTGCCTCGCCAAGACACGAATTGGCATCCCAATGTCTGATTTCTTCGAAAACATCATCACAGCCTCAAGCATATCTGGTTTTAGAAAGAAAAAGAGAGAGAAAGAAAGAGAAAGAACAAACAAGCGAAGGGCATTTTACAGCCACTTCACAATATATATATGTTTTGTATGTATGTATGCATGTATGGCGAAGGGCTGTTCACTCTGGTTTGATTGAAATCATCGGCTCTCAGACGATCGATCTATCAAAGGAAAGAGATCATCTTTCCACAGAGAGGGGCAACCACCCTTAGAAATTCCCAGCTCTCTGATCGAGCCTCATTCTTAAACTAATGAGATTTGTTTTTGCCCTAAATTTCACTCCCGTGTCTGTATTTATAGTGCCCTTCATGTTTTCTAATTACCTGTTTTGTCCCTGGTGTATGGTATAGGGAGAGTCATTTTAGTCCGATCTGCGAGGCCTACTCATATCCGATCCGAACAGACGTATATTGTCTGACCCGACACTTGAGCAAGCATGGGGTGGATTACATTTTGATCCCCGCAACAAGGAAAGGGTAGGGTAGGGTGGGGCAGGACGGGAATTGCATTTTCCGATTCAAATTCAATGCGATATAATTAATAATATATAAATAAGTAATATATATAATTAGTCATAAGAAAATTCTAAAAATAAAGAAACCTAAAAGTGGTATATGATTTTGTACATATCCTTGTTTGGAATATGAAATCCACTTCAAACTGGCTTTTGACCATCTCTATTGGTGTAGGCTTAGTATATAGTTGTTAGGTAGAAGGGTATTTCAATCTTCATACGAGCGGGAACTATAGTTTAGATATTATTTTGATTTTTTCACGAGATAACAGTTATTATATTAGTAGTTAGATTATAATATAAACTAATGTTTTTTTTTTTTTTTATAAATTCAAACTTGAAATCTCATTCACTTTGACACCAAGTGCCCTCTCAATCACTACTTGAGCAATTGCCTGGGTCAACACATCATGGTCACCATGTGTAAAATTTGGCTTAATTTTTTTGGGACAAATTATACTCATAGTCTCTATGTTTTACTATTTGTGTCATTTTAGTCTTTACAGTTTCAATTGGCTTAATTTTTATCCTTAATTTTAGATTTTAGTTAATTTGATCAGATTGATAATGTCATTCAGTGTGTTTGGTTTGAGTTTTCTGAATTAAGTTTTTTGAAAATTGAATTTTTTGGTTTTCGTATTCTTTTGTTTTTAGTGAATAATTTTAAAATTTTAAACATTTTTTTTACTTTTTTAGATTCACCTTAGTTAGATGTATCTAAAAAGTAAAAAATTTGTGAAAAAATATTTTAAAAAATTAATAAATACATAGAAATACAAAAAATGTACTGAATTCTTGTATTTTTTTTGTATTTTTGGTATTTAGTGAATTTTTAAAAGATTTTTTTTACAATTTTTTTACTTTTTAGGTATATTTATGTTATGTGTGTCTAAAAAGTAAAAAAATTGCTTAAAATATTAAAAAAATTCAGTAAAAACAAAAAAACACGAAAAATAAGAAAGTAGAATTTTCTGAAAAATGAAAACAAGCAAGCTGATTAGAGTTTTTGATAAAAAAAAATTCATTGCCTTAAGGTTAAGTTATTGTATTGATTGAGTGTATAATTTTACTCCTAAAGGCGTAACACATGTTGTTCATGTGTGCATTTGTCATAAAAAAAATGCTAACAATTGAAATCAATTAGATAAATTTGAGATAAAGTAAAAAATTCAGATTCAAAATTGATCCAATTGAATTTATAAGAATCAAAATAATATAATAGTCAAAGTACAATGACTAGTAGTATACCTTGTCTATTTTTGTTTTTGTTTTTGTTTTTTTTGTTTTTATAAAATTAATTCAAAATTTTAAAATGGTTTAGTCAAGATAAAGAGAGTAAATTTTTTAAAAACATTTTGACTTAAAACCAAAAAAAGTTCCCCCAAAAATAAGATTTTACTTTAAAATGCCTTTAGGTATAATAAAAATAATAAATAAATAAAAATATGAGACAATTTTTATAAAATTCAAAGAACTTTTTATTGAAGAATAAATTTTTTGGGAAGAGGGTTTTAAAGATCAATTGGGTTTCAGTAGTACTAGCCATGATGAAGTGGGTTTGGGTTGTCGCCATGGAATTTGATCAGAGAGAGAGAGAGAGAGAGAGAGCAGAGTGTGAGAGGTAATCTAGAATCATAATGAAAGAAACCAATTTATGAGAATAATCTAGAAACCAACTTGATCCAACGGCAATGATCAAACCTCATTCATCAGCTAAGATGAATGGTAAAAGAAAGTTGGTATTATATCAAAATGGCATGTGACCACTATGTCAACATTGCAATAATTGTTAAACGAATGAGATTTGTTGTGCCCCAAATTTCATTCACGTCTATATTTATATGCCCTTCATGTGGTCTGATTGCTTGTTTTGCTCTTGATGTCGGGTTAGTGTGTAGTTGTTGGGTGGAAGGGCATTATAGTCTTTGTATAAACAAGAACTGTATTTTAGACATGATGGTCATCATGGGTGAAATTTAGTTTATTTTTTTTAGTGAATTTTTTAAATAAAATTAATTCAAAAATTTGGAATGGTTTAGTCACATGTTGCAGAATGAATATGCAAAAATCATCAAGCTCCATGGAAGACTCGAAAAAAAATAGTCCAAGACTCCATCATTAAGCTCCTCTTGGGTTATCGATCAAAGATTGAGGCACATCAAAAAACAACAAAGGTTCAACATCGAAGAACATTAGTGGTGAAGATCAAGGGTTTCAGCGAACTTCTCCTCTTCTCATTAGGGTTGTAACCAACTGTAAGAGAGAGATAAAAGGGTTGATGAACTTGCTTTCTTCCTCTTGGGTCATCGATTTCGAGAGAGAGAGTCTCGGGGTTGATAAAACTTCTCTTCTTCCTAATTGGGTCACTGATTTAGAGAGATACAGTGAAATAAAATTTGGTGGAGAGTGTGATTTGAAATAGAATCTCATCCAGTAGCTGAGAGATATAGACTATATCTGACGACTATAATTTTATCAATGGTAATAAATATATAGATTGCACAAATTAATCCAACGATAATAAAATCATATGTTAACAGTAATAAATTCAACGGCTACATTTCAAGTCCTATATAAATATATAGATTGTAAAAATTGATAAAATCATCTCTCATAATTTTCTCCAATGTACAGTTCTTTCCCTGTCATTTTACATAAAATTATGGAATCCTTTATGCAAGCAAAAACAAAGAGGGAAAAATCATTCACCATCTGTACGGGAAAGAAATAAACCTTCTCGTATAATCCTGTTGATCAAGATTGCGCTCCTCCGTACGTCGTCGCTTTACTCCCTGAAAGTACAAACGTGAGCTAGCCGGCGGGTGTGTGCCGGATACCTCTCCGATGCCTAAGTCAGCAAAATAGACAAATAGACAAAAAGCTCTGTGAATTCAGGAATCAAAGTTGTGTTACCTCTCCATAGGTGATGTTGTGAGCTTTTATAGGTTCCGCGTGACACAATCCCAATAGCACTTTTACTCCTCCATGTAGAGTCCTCGTAGGATTCACACTCCTGAAAGATAATGCTTACCCCCTTCACTACTTAAACCAAGTGAGATGGTTTTACCATGGTCGGATTCTAATTTGACCGAGGCAAGCATGGCTATGCTAAGCCGCAGACTAGACCGAGCTAACTTTAGCTCGGTTCTTCCATTCACTGCTCTTACCCCGGTTTCTCCAGTACTAACCATGGTATGTTCAGACCGAGATAACAAATAACGTGGTCCCGACCAGGATAACTTTGTGTGTGACGACCGAGCTTACCTTTGGGGCCGGAGTAACTTCAAACCTCTTTTTGGACCAGAGTAACTTTAAGTCTCTTTTGGACCGGAGTAACTTTAAGGCCTTTTTACTTAGCCCTTCGTGTTGCGGCCCACAACGGCCCATTACCCAGCTCAGCCCAATATTTATATAAATTACCCTCTCAATTGCCCCTTAATTCCATCTGCGCAGCATGATAGGGATTACCTGTTTATCAGCCGAGCTAAAGTTTTAAGCCTTTCCAGCCGAGCTAAAACTCTTAAGCCTTTCCAGCCGAGCTATTTTCACACCGGGCTTTGCTTGTCCGGTTAAAACGTCTCTTCAATCACAGCAACTGAATCGCTTCTCATCCCAAGGACACGTGGCATGTTCTCATTGGCTGAAGGCAGCTGTCACGCCGTCTTCGTACCTCGTGTTTTTTGAAGAGTTCCCGCCTTTGTCCCTTCTCTTTCCACAAAACAAACCCTATCACTCTCTTTTGAATCACTCATACCACTGTTCATTTCCTTTTCTCTCTCTTCGAGCCTCCATTGCTTCAACCCCTGAGTTTGCTGAGTTCGTGTTCTTCACTGTCGTTGCTTCCATCTTCGATTTTTCTGCCATAATCTGGTAAGTAACTCAACCTTCTAACTCATTTTGGTTGATTTCGCACCTTTTTTTGCAATACGTTACATGTTTTTCAAAACACACTATGTCTGCTTCCATTTTCTGCTTAGCTTTGTGTTTTCTGAAAAAACTTAGTAATAGAACCACTTGGATTCAAGAAATAATATGAGAAACACTAGTTTTGATCCAAAATCATAATATAACCGAACTAGGAAGTTGTTTGTAGTGGATGTCAATCTAGCCAGGCTATCAACCGGACTAGCACTTAATGCTGAACTAGTAGTTTTACCAAGTCAAACCACCTTTTGCTTCATTTAATTTAGCCGAGTTATCGAACTGTACTAGGTCTGTGCAACAGTAGGCTTGTAAGTCTCAACCTCGACCGAGCTACAGCTTGGGGCCAAACCAGCCTTCTTGGTTCAGATCGAACTAAGAATGCTGCCCCTAGAGTCTCAACCGGGCTAACAAATCCTCCGTTCACACCGAGCTAAAAGACCCCTTGCTCACACCGAGCTAACAGACCCCTTGCTCAAACGAGCTAAGTCACGCAGCAATTCACATAGCCGAGCTAGGCCTTTATTTATCTTGCCTTTGTTTCTTGTAGCATGGTCCAATGATCAGTGCTTAACACTTCTCTTTTTTCACTTTGCAGACTTAGGTTGCCCAGGCACTCCTTTGAGCGCTCAACCGAGCTACTCAACATTATTCTCCGACCGAGCTAAAACTCAGATTTAATTTATTCATAACTTAATCCATAAATGGGAAAGTATAGGTTTTTAGTAAACACACCTGGTGGAATGGCTGAATTCCGAAAGGATTATAACATCCCTAACGATGTTCACCTCACTTTAGCTGACCTAGATACCATACCATGGGGAAACCCCGGCTTTGTTCCCTTTACCCTTTTGTCCATAGTAGAAACCGGGCTAAGATTTCCTGTTCAGCCTCTCCTCTGCGAATTTCTTAGGCAGACCAACCTTTGCCCTACCCAACTTTCCACCAACTCTTACCGCATAATAAATGGCATTGCCGAGCTAAATCGCCGGGCTGGTCTTAACCTCGGCCTGGCTGAGCTCTTCCACCAATATTCAATAGGCTCCACCGAAGATGGATGAGTCTATTATTTAAGAATAAGACGCTGGCGTGAAAAGATAATAAAGGATACTCTGGATAAAGACGTGAACGACGACGATTTCTTCTGGGTATCTGGGAATTTTGAGGACCACCAAGCCCAGATCCCTGGTAACAGAATAAATTGGAACAAGGGTGTAATTGGTAGGTTTATCTCGGTTCCATAGCATGTCTTTCTTTACTTCGATTGTCAATACTTGAACCGAGCTAACAGTTGCCTTCTTTATGCAGATTCGGCCCACCTCAAGTCGCTATATAGTTACCCCAACCTAGCTACCCTTCGTGTCGCGCTGCGATATCCAAACCAAAGTTGGACCGAGCTACTGAATTTCCAGCCGACCTATCGATACAGTAGCAAGCGAAAAACCAAGGTAACTGATTTTTTGTTGGAAGATTCACCTGAACCGGACCCAACCTTGCCCCAGATCAATCTAGTCCCTCTGACTGCTGAACAAGAGATGGCCAAAAAGAGAGCCGTGCGAGCCCTTCTGACCGAAACTAATCCGACCGAGGTACCACCAGCCGGTCAAACACAAGAAACCGTAGTAGCTTTGCCAACCCAACGGCCTTCGTCATCGCGGCCAAGCAAGCGTGCTCGGACTTCCACAACCGAGCCACGCCTTGTTGACGAAGACGAAACCGTGGTTCCACAAACAACTCTTTCAAGCCCTCCACCGAGCCCAGCACCGGAGCGCTCTGACCGAGCTACCTCTTCCAAGTGGGCTCCAAAAATCACTTTTCAAAACCGTGCTATCACTGATACTGATTCAGTGGTCGCCGAAAAAGACCACATGATGGCATTCAACCTGGCTAAAGGTGTTTGCCTTTCGGCCGACATGAGGCACCACGACCACCTGACCGAGCTGAAGGCTCTTCGTTCGTCCACAAAATCGATGGTGCTGGTAAGTTGCCCTTTTACTTGATTTCAAGAAATTTTTCCAAACTTTCACCTCGGTTATATTGAAAAAGTGTCTTACCATTTTTTTGCAGGCCATACAGAAAAACCACATCGCTCACAAGCGAGTGTTAGAACTCCGAAAAACAACAAGGCATGCCATGGCAGAAGTTGAAGCCAAAATGGCCGAGCTAAAAGAATCCCAACAGAAGACAGCCGAGCTAAAGGCCGAGGTGACCCATCTGACCGGCCTAGTTACTTCGGCTAATGCTGATAAACAAAGGGCCCTGATCACGATGAAAGATAAATACCTGCGCGAGCTAGCCAAGCTCGAAGGAAAAAAGAAAGCCAAAATAACAGAACTTGAGAAGAAACTAGAGGATGCAGAGGACCGGGGTTTTAAAGAGGGTGAAGCCCTATATATTAGGCAATGTGAAGCTGCAAAGGATCTCTTTTTTAAATGCGGGTGGAGGGGTGCCGTGGTGCAACTCGGTTATGGGCCTGAGACCGAGGTTTTCAATCCTCCTCAGTACTTCATACCGAGCTCCCTGGCGGAGTATGCTGTTACCACCCAGTAACAATTTCTCGAAGCTTCGGACGATAAAGAAACCGAGCCCAATGATACCCCAGTCGTCAGCGATCCTGCCAATCAGTCAGTTCGGGTGGAGCCAACGGTGGAAGACCTGACTGCCGAACTACCCACTGAAACCGTGCCTCCAACCGAGACCATACTCCAGATCGAAACCGAGATTCCAATAGAAACCGGGCTGCGAGTTGATCTTGATGATCTGTTTGCCTGACTTTGCACTTCTTTTCTTTTTGCTTGGTTTCTGTATTTTCTTTTCTTTGCTTTTGGACACAGATTGTAACCGGGCTGAGGCCCCACCGTTTGTACTTGCTTTGAATTTTCAATGAAGTCTACTTTTTTGTTCCAACTCTTATTTCGGTTGATCTCTATGCTTGTACTTTACTTTCTAACTGAAGTCTTGGATGAGGTACAGCATTCACTTGCCGAGATACTTTATATCAGTCTTAACATTTGTAACTATAATTATACCTGCCAACCACTCTTTAGCCGAGATACCTACCTTGGCTGAAGAGTACTAAGAGTTGGTTTAGTCCAGCCAACCACTCTTTTAGCCGAGATACCTACCTCGGCTGAAGAGTACCAAGTGTTGGTTTAGTCCAGCCAACCACTTTTTAGTCGATATCCTTATTTCGGCTAAAGAGTACTAAGTGTTGGTTTAATCCAGCCAACCATTCTTTAGCCGATATCCTTACTTCGGCTGAAGAGTACTAAGAGTTGGTTTAATCCAGCCAACCTCTAAATTGGTTATTCCTGCCAATTTAGAAAAATGTTTGGTTATTCCTACCAAACGTCCTGCAGCTTGGATCCTTATCCTGGGCTTAGGAGGGGTGTTGGTTTAATCCAGCCAACCTCTAAGTTGGTTTTTCCAGCCAACCTAGAGTAAAGTGTTTGGTTATTCCGACCAAACATCCTACAGCCTGGATCCTTATCCTGGGCTTAGGAGGGGTGTTGGTTTAATCCAGCCAACCTCTAAGTTGGTTTTTCCAGCCAACCTAGAGTAAAATGTTTGGTTATTCTGACCAAATGTCCTGCAGCCTGGATCCTTATCCTGGGCTTAGGAGGGGTGTTGGTTTAATCCAGCCAACCTCTAAGTTGGTTTTTCCAGCCAACCTAGAGTAAAATGTTTGGTTATTCCGACCAAACGTCCTGCAGCTTGGATCCTTATCCTGGGTTTAGGAGGGGTGTTGGTTTAATCTAGCCAACTATGTTTACAATGTTCCTAACTCACTAAAACTATCTTTTACAAAAAATAACTTATACTGAAAAGAATCTACTTGTTTTATTGAGAAAAGAAAAAGAAAATTACATATGCTTGAAAAAAGTTTAAAATAAAATAATTTGAGATTGGCAATGTTCCACGGTCTGGGAATGGCTTTGTCGTCCTCATCTTCCAAGTGGTATGCCCATTTTCCTGCTAATCCAACCACTTTGTAAGGTCCTTCCCAATTGGGCCCTAACTTGCCATCCCTTGGTACTATGGTGTTTCCTATCACTTTGCGCAGCACCCAATCGCCGATCTTGAATTGCCTTGGATGCACTGTTTTGTTGTATTTCCTGGATAACTCTTGTTGGTATGAGGCAATGTGAACCAGTGCTCTTTCTCTTCTTTCTTCTGCAAGGTCGAGCTCCAATGCTATGGCTTCGCCATTTAAGTCTGGATCAAAATTTTCGCTTCGAATTGTGGGGAGGCCAACCTCTAGTGGGATTACTGCTTCCATGCCATAAGCTAAGGAGAATGGTGTTTCTCCTGTTGATCGTCGAGGTGTGGTGCGGTAAGCCCATAAAACGTGAGGAAGTTCCTCAGCCCACTTACCTTTTGCCTTCTCTAACCTTTTCTTCAGTCCATCCAAGACAACCTTGTTTGATGCTTCTGCTTGGCCATTTGCTTGAGGATATGCCGGTGTAGAATTGTAGAACTCTATCTTGTATTCTTCACAAAAGTCTCTAAAGATTCTGCCATCGAACTGAGTGCCGTTGTCTGATATTAGGGCTTTAGGTATGCTGAACTGAGTAATGATATTCTGCCAGACGAACTTCTTCACATCCTTTTCCTTGATTGATGCCAATGCTTCTGCTTCCATCCACTTTGTGAAGTAGTCTGTTGCTGCGAGAAAGAACTTCCTGTTTTCGGGTGCTGTTGGAAGTGGTCCTACTATGTCTAAGCCCCACATTGCGAAGGGCTATGGGCTGGTCAATGGTAGGAGCTCTCTGGCTGGCTGATGTATTTGGTGTGCGAACTTCTGACATTTCTCGCACTTCTTCATATACTTCTCCGAGTCTGCCTGCATGTATGGCCACCAGTATCCTTGCGAAATGGCTCTGTAAGCTAACGATCTTCCTCCTTGGTGACTTCCGCACACACCTTCGTGTATCTCGAACAAGAATGCTTCCACTTTGCTGGGGTGAACACACTTTAGATATGGTCCTGAGAATGACTTTTTGTACAATGCCATAGAAGGGGAGAGCCAAAATCGTTGCGACTTTGCTCTAATTTTGTTGGCTTCTTTCTTTTCTTTCGGTAGGATGCCATCTTTTAAGAACATTATGATGGGATCCATCCATGAAGGGCCCAACTCGGCGCAACATACCTCTTCTGGGTCTTCAATGCTTGGTCTTGGTAAGTAGTCAATTAGCAACGGATGAGGGATGGATGTATCTGCCATTGAAGCAAAGCCTGCTAGTTCGTCTGCTCTGCTGTTTTCCTCCCTGCCGATTTGTTCTATCCTGACTACTTCAAATTTCTTGATTTCTGTTCTGACCAACTCTTGGTACTTAGCTATCCTGTTGTCCTTTGCTTCGTAGTCGCCTAAAATTTGGTTTACTACCAGTTGTGAGTCGCTGTAAACCATTAGCTCGGTGGCCTTCATATAGAATGCTGATTTGAGGTCTGCAAGAAGCGCTTCATACTCCGCTTCGTTGTTTGATGCTGGGAAGCCAAGGTTGATTGCTTGCTCCACTACTAGGCCGTCTGGAGAGATGAGGACTATGCCGAGTCCTGCTCCATGCCGGTTGGATGCTCCATCCACGAAGAGCTTCCACATCTCTCCAACGAATAACTTCCAGCAAGTGGAGGGATCAGATGATGCCTTGGGGTCCAGCATGTTATTGGTGTTTTCTTCAAGGTCCATGCTTGCTGTTTGCCCCTTGCTATCTGTTTGTACCAAGTCTTTATTTGTTGGTGAGTCTTGGCTTGGTGTAGCATGGTTTGCTTCTTCCTTGCTTTCTTTACTCGGGTCTGCCTTGGGGTCTGACTGAGTATCCTGCACCAGGGGTTGCGCTATTCTGGCGTCAACTTCTATCCCTAGTTCGGTTGTGTCAGTCAGGTCAACTGGGCAGATATGATGACTTCCTGGGGTAAATTCTGCGACAAAGTCTGCCAAAGCTTGGGCCTTTATTGCGGTTCTGGGTTGGAACTTGATGTCAAATTGTCCCAACTCTACTGCTCACTTCAAGATTCGCCCAGAAAAGTTCGCCCTCTCAAACAAAGCTTTTAATGGGAAAGCTGTGAGGACGACTATGGTGTGGGCGTGAAAGTAGTGCGACAACTTCCTTGAGGCCATCATCAAGGCCAAGGCCAGTTTTTCCAGTGGCAAGTACCTTGTTTCGGCGCCCAGCAATGTCTTGCTGACATAAAAGATGGGCAGATGTTGGATTCCTTCCGCACAGATCAACACTGCGCTAATTGTGTGCTGAGAGACTGCCAGGTACAGGAAGAGTTCTTCTCCAGGTATTGGGGTGATAAGCAGTGGTGGAGAAGACATGTATTCTTTCAAGTTTTCCAGAGCGCAGTCGCATTTTTCGTCCCACTCGAACTTGGCTTTTAATGCTTGAAAAAATGGTCGTAGTCTGTCTGACGACCGGCTAATGAATCGGTTGAGTGCAGCTGCTATGCCGGTGAGATGCTGCACTTCTTTTACTGAGTTAGGCCTCTCCAGATCCTGAATAGCTTTGATCTGGAAGGGGTCTGCCTCTATACCCCGGTTGGTCACCAAGAAGCCCAGGAATTTGCCAGATCCTACACCGAACGCGCACTTAGATGCATTAAGGCACAACTTGTGCCTCTTCAGAATCTAGAACATCTCACCTAGGTCCCTTAGATGGTCGTTCTTATCCTTGCTCTTGACCACCATGTCGTCGATGTAAGCCTCCATTGTTCTGCCTAACAACAGCTCAAACATCTTGGTGACCATTCTCTGGAATGTTGCCCCTGCGTTCTTTAGGCCAAAGGGCATGACCTTGTAGCAATACAGTCCTCTTGGAGTTGTAAAGGACGTGACCTCCTGGTCTGGTTCGTACATGGCGATCTGATGGTAGCCTCTGTACGCATCAAGAAAGCTAAGTCGGTTGTGCCCCGCCGTTAGGTCTACCAGTTGATCTATCCGTGGTAGGGGGAAGCTGTCCTTTGGGCATGCTTTGTTGACTGTCTTATAGTCGACACAGACATGCCATTTGCCATTCTTCTTTGGCACCACGACTGTGTTGGAAATCCATCTGGGGTAGTGCACCTCTCTGATAGCTCCTGCCTCTAGTAGATTTCCTACTTCTTCCGCCACTATCTCGGCGTGGTGGAGTGCCGATCTGCGAGTGCGCTGAATGATTAGTCTGGCGGATGGGTGGACATTGAGTTGGTGACAGATGAAGTTTGGATCAATGCCTGGCATGTCGTAGGGTGTCCAGGCAAACACTTCGATGTTAGAGGTCAAGAATTCCAAGACCTCTAATCTCTCAATGCTGGACAACGACAAACCGAGCAGAAAGAACTTATCCTAGTTCTTTTCATCTATTCTTACCTCTACCAAGTCCTCCACCGCTTTTTGATCAGCTGCTTTGCCGACATCTGCGAACAGTTCATTGCTCTCAGGTTCTTCCATCGAATGAACATATCCCTTGGCAGCGCGGCTGCCATTAACCGTGACAAAGCATTGTTTGGATATAATTTGGTCTCCCAAGACCTCTTCAATTACCCCGGCTTCATTGGGGAATCGCATTACTTGATGGTAGGATGAAGCTACTACTCGCATGACATGCAGCCATGTTCTTCCCAAGATTATGTTGTAAGTGGAAGGGACCTTCAACACCCAGAATTCCACTTGTTTTGTCACGCTTCTTGCCCTGACTGGAAGGATAATCTTGCCGACTGGCCACTCTGGCATTGAGTTGAATCCGATCAGGGGGGACACAGCTGGTGCCAAGTCTTTGTCCTTCAATTTCAGTTGTTTGAAGGTGTCATAGTACATTATCTCACACGAGCTACTTTGGTCTATCAAAATCCGCTTGACGTCAAAATTCTTGACTCGGAGAGTGATTACCAGGGCATCATTGTGAGGGCAATATATCCTGGCCAAGTCTTTATCTGAAAAGGATATGACGTTCGTGGCCTCTGTTCTCCCCTTTTTGATGGTAGGTTGAGCACTTAGTACCTCCCTTAAGTGCTCAGCCTTCTTGATCGTTCCTCTGAGCTCACATATCCGTTCAGGTTCACATACTCCATGTATCACATTGATCACGCCTTGAGGTGGAGTGTCGACCGGCATCCCATCTGGGACGTTATGATTCTGGGGGGCTGGCTGTGTCCCTCCTTCGATGTATTTGTCCAGATGACCAGCCGCTACTAGCTTTTCCAGGTGGTGTCTCAATGGTGTGCAATTTTCAGTGCGGTGCCCCTTTTCCTTATAGAAGGTGCACCGGGATCTTTCGTCGTAGTCCTTCTGAGCCTCTCCTAGCTTGGCTGGCCATCTGACGAAAGGTTCATCGCGTATCTCGATTAGAATCCGATAAATCGGTTTTTTGAATATCGTGGTAATGGCAATGCAAACTCTCAACCACCTTTTATCCTGGTCTTCTTCGTTGTCTCGCCTGCCTCGTCCATTTTTGTTTGGACGTTCTACCGTGTTGACCTTTGCCGCGGTCTTTTTATCAGGTACTGCGGTTGTGCTAGACTTTGCTTTAGCACGGGCGCCATCCTCTTCCACCGGAATGTGCTGGTGCACTCTCTCCATTAAGGCCTCCATCGTGAGAGGCGGTGTCATAGTGATTGAGTCCCTTAGTCTGTTCCCGACTGGAAGGCCTCTTTTGTACTATGCGATGGCGAGATTGGTGGGGGCAGTCCCCAATCTGGTTGAATGTCTCCCAGTAGCAGCTATTGTAGGATCTTAAGGTCTCCTTGTCGCCCATGTCGATGGAGAGTAGCTGATCGATCTCCACCGGGGTCTTGGTGTTCGTTCTGAACCTTGTTACGAATGCCTCCGCTAATTGTGCCCAGGAGGCTATGTTGCCTTCTGGAAGCTTTTCAAACCAAGTCAAGCCTAGGTCGCCGAGGCTGGATGGGAAGAGGATGCACATCAGAGCCTCGTTTCGCCGATATACCGCCATAACCTGGCGGAAGTGGCTCAAGTGCGAGTAGGGGTCCGTCTTCCCTTCATATGTAGTGAACTTGGGCTGTAGGAAGCCTGACGGTAGGGGCGCGTTCTCAATTGCCGGAACGAACGGCGAGGTCTGCAGCCTCGCTAATGCTTTGTCCGTTGGTTCGTAGGCTGGGCGCGGTATTGGTATTCCTACCTCAACGCTTCCATGCGTCCGAGGAGCCAACCGCTGAAGGGCAGAAACTCTGTGTGGGTCGCACACCCTGGCATCCTCCTTCCATCGTGCCCTTTCTTCTAGCACAGTTTGTAAGTCAGACGATCTTGGTAACTCCGTCTGTCTGGATGACGTCTAGTGCGTGCATGAGGGCCGATAAGTGCTTCCCTCTGTGTATGACCTCTCAGATCTCGTCCTCTCAGACCTGGAGTGATGAGTTTTGGAAGTCCTGGATTGAGTGTCGCCTGTTCTGAGGCTCCTACTCTCTGTTTGTGATGGCGTGGTATACCTACTGCGATCTTCTGAGTGGCGAGAGGGCGTGTTGCCTTTACGCCCCTCTCTTGTCGCCACTCCTTTTCCCTTGATCTGGCGTTTCATGGCCTCCATATCCGCCGCTATCTTCCTTATTAATTCATCTTGTTTTTTCAAGCGATCCTCCAGAGCTTGAGGGTCGATCCTCCGCCTTTGTCTGTCAAGACTTTGTGAACGAGAGTGACGGGGCTGTTATTTCGCCCCCCTAGCATCCCTCCTGGGGTTATGTCGTTGGGGCTCCAAGTCTGCCATGGGAGGGACAGGAGGCAAACCTTCGTGTCATGCCCCAAACCCGCCCCTAAAAGTTCGGGCATGACCTATACAGAACGGACATATAACCTGGTATATATAACATATAGGGCCATATCGGAAGCATAAAATACTAACATAAAAAAAAAAAAGATAATATAAACAAACTCCATTGAGCTATTTCTACATGCCAGGATCTCACACATCACATACATCATTCGAGGCAGATAAAGTTTAACACTATATCCCTGGGCATCGGTTACATACATACACATTTACAATCTCAGCCCTAAACTTGGACGTATACAAAAAAGAACATGAAAATTATATACATCAATCGTAGATGGACACGCATAAGCAACCGACATCTTCATAACTTAATAAAATAAATGGCTTATACGGTGCCTGGACACAAGAGGGTTGACAAAAGAAAGCGGCCGTCTTGGCTAGGATTGACCACCTGTTTGATGACCTACAGAGACAGACATAACCGAGTGTGAGCCGAGCTTAGTGAACAGTAATACATAAATAAAATGATGCTTAACTTAAGATATAATACATATCAATGCATATAAAAATGCAGAGTTCACATAGTTATTCTGATTCTGCGCTAAGTACATGTCGGCCTCAGGCCCAATCCTGCAACATAAACATAATGGTTATAAGCCCTTAATCCTGCAACATAAACATCTTAACATAATGGTTATAAGCCCTTAATCCTGTAACATAAACATCATAATATAATGGTTATAAGCCCTTAATCTTGCAACATAAACATCATAACATAATGGTTATAAGCCCTTAATCCTGCAACATAAACATCATAATATAATGGTTATAAGCCCTTAATCTTGCAACATAAACATCATAACATAATGGTTATAAGCCCTTAAAACATTATGGCACGAGGCCCTTGAAACTTGTGGCGTAAGCCTTCGTAACATATGGCACTAAGGCCCTTAAAAGGTTGGCACAAAGCCCTTGTAACATATGGCACTAAGGCCCTTGAAAGGTTGGCATAAAGCCCTTGTAACATATGGCACTAAGGCCCTTGAAAGGTTGGCATAAAGCCCATGTAACATATGGCACTAAGGCCCTTGAAAGGTTGGCATAAAGCCCTTGTAACATATGGCACTAAGGCCCTTGAAAGATTGGCATAAAGCCCTTGAAAGTGGCATGAAGCCCTTGAAAACATATTGGCATTAAAGCCCTTGAAAGTGGCATTGTAGCATACTTAAACTTGCATCATATACTTAATACATACCTGAAACATTCTTGAACGTGAAACATTCTTGAAATACACTTGAAATATACTTAAAACACACTTGAAATATATCTGAAACATACTTGAAATATACTTGAAACATATTGAACTTGTAACATACGTGAACTTGTAACATACATAAACTTGTAACATACATAAACTTGTAACAACATAAACTTGTAACATACATAAGCTTGTAACATATTTAAACTTGTAACATATACTTGAAACATACCTGAATATATTTGAACTTGTAACATACTGGAAACATGCCTGAAACATACTTGAACATCATTCATTAATTCAAACGTATCATATCATAACTAAAGCATTTCTTGTTGTATCATGTCATTCTCATACACTTAACAATGAGGATATACTTCACGTTCTCATGAGGGTTATACAATAATGTTAAGCTTGCACTTATGTCGTAGATTTTGAATAACTTCTAATTCATATGGATACACATATCTATTCTTATATTTACTTGGAATTCGTTCTTCAAGGATGAACATATGTAGGTAGTCTAATTCTGTATAACTTTGTAGGACGACCTTGTCGGTTCACACTTTCACAATTTGGCCCTTGGTCTGAGGGGTGAACCCCTCACAATGGCCTTTAGGTTTCATAGATTTACAACTTATTACATCGGCCTTCGGCCATTTGGATTCACAAGTTCACAAGTTCTTTTGATGTTTTCATAATTTCATAATGTTCCTCACATAGCATACATAACTTCACAACCTCTTTGATGTTTCCATGAGTTCACAATGTTTCTTACATAGCATACATGTTAGCATAATTCGTACGACGAAGATCATAACGTTAATAACAATAATTAGTAACGGATAAAGGTACATCGAAGTACTACTACTCACAGTGTTAAGATGTCGTGTTACTTCCTCCCGGAGTGTGTCCTGAACACATTCAAAACTTGCACATTAGTTCTTTCTTTTTCCTTGTTTAATTAGCTCCTGAGTCATTACACTTCCAATGAATTTACAACCATCTTAAGATCATCAGAAAAATATTCTAAAAATACCAGAGGGTAGAGCATGCAAAACAGAAGAAATCATGTTTTCGGACCTGGGCCACACGTGCGGCCGTACCCTCCGCTCGTGCGGACATGTACCGCACATGCGGTCCTCCCTCACCGCTCGAGCGGCCCAACTGTAGTAGCCAAACTTCATTTTTTCCTTCTTGTCCGCACGTGTGGCCATGACCTCCACACGTGCGGTGGTGACCCCCTGTTTTGGGTAGCTCGACATCAACTCAAAATTTAGCTACACCACTTCAATTTACATGCAACCCAAGATGAAATTCATGCAATATATTGACCCAACTTCACTATAACATGAATTATCATTTGAACACCATAAAATAAACATGACTAAAAGCTTGATTAAGTCACCATTCCTCCAATTTCCATCCTTTAATTCAAGTTCCTTATGTTCATTCATGGAGTTGACATAAAAACCAAAGATTGAAGTATAAATTTCATATAACACTTAGATTAGGTCTCAAAACAACCAATTGATGAGAATATTCTCTTTAATCAAACATAAATCACACATAAACCACAACTACAAACCCTAAGTTATCAAAATAAGAAATAAACCCTTCCTTACGTCCAAGTGAAGGTGAAATAGGTTGGATTGAGCTTACCTTGAATTAAATCTCATAACTCTCCTCAACTTTGTCAAGCTTTCTTGTTGAATTTCTTCTCCCCCTAATTCTTCTTCTCCACACTCTCTATTTTCTCTCCAGGAGATATTTCAAGTTTGGGTTCAAACTTAAGAAGACTTAGATTGATATAGTTATATACATAAAAGCATATAGGACAAAATTCATTCGTTAAATCATTCCGAAATTGAAATTTCGTAAACATGCTTAATATTACCTAAAAATTACGCTGATCGCAGATATATAATCAATTTCAGATAATTAAGCCGTTAAGGCTTCCAATTTCTGATTCAACCATTCTAGATGTAACAGATACTTTTCTTGTTCAACAGATAAACATCTTTAAACTTGGAATTTACTTACTTAACTGTAATTCCACATGGAAATTCACAATAAGCATATAAATATACAGAATAAGGGAACTGAAAGTATACCAGAATCATAGACGAGGGTCGGGTTATTACACTTCGCGCCTCCCACCTCCTTCTGGGGTTTGTCCATCAATGGCGGACTGCGGCAAATCTTTGTTGTGCGCTATTACTTTTTATTAGCAAGGAAAACTTAATCAAGAGGTTTTGTTCTAGTCTGATTTCCCACAGACGGCGCCAATTGTACGGGAAAGAAATAAACCTTCTCGTATAATCCTGTTGATCAAGATTGCGCTCCTCCGTACGTCGTCGCTTTACTCCCTGAAAGCACAAATGTGAGCTAGCCGGCGGGTGTGTGCCGGATACCTCTCCGATGCCTAAGTCAGCAAAATAGACAAAAAACTCTGTGAATTCGGGAATCAAAGTTGTGTTACCTCTCCATAGGTGATGTTGTGAGCTTTTATAGGTTCCGCGTGATATAATCCCAGTAGGACTTTTACTCCTCCATGTAGAGTCCTCCTAGGATTCACACTCCTGAAAGATAATGCTTACCCCCCTCACTGCTTAAACCAAGTGAGATGGTTTTACCAAGGTCGGATTCTAATTTGACCGAGGTAAGCATGGCTATGCTAAGCCGCAGACTAGACCGAGCTAACTTTAGCTCGGTTCTTCCATTCACTGCTCTTACCCCGGTTTCTCCAGTACTAACCATGGTATGTTCAGACCGAGATAACAAATAACGTGGTCCCGACCGGGATAACTTTGTGTGTGACAACCGAGCTTACCTTTGGGGCCGGAGTAACTTCAAACCTCTTTTTGGACCGGAGTAACTTTAAGCCTCTTTTGGACCGAAGTAACTTTAAGGCCTTTTTACTTAGCCCTTCGTATTGCGGCCCACAACGGCCCATTACTCAGCTCGGCCCAATATTTATATAAATTACCCTCTCACCATCGATAAAGATGTTACAATTTGTAAAACTTGGTTGCAAGTTACTCAAGGCCCAATTGTTGTCAATTTGCAATCACATTCTCACTTTTGAGAGATAATTTTTGAAAAATATATTATATTTATGACATATCAATCAAGGTAACAAATTTCTATCCAATCTCATTAGGGTGTTGCTATAAAATATTGCAACAAATTTTATGGGTGTTTAACTCAAGTAAAAAAATCTACACTACAGTGGGATATCTCCAACTAGCATTGTAAGATTTCAACTTTTGTGCTAATACCTATTTTTCTTTGATTATAATTAACTAATTAATATTGTTCCAACATTTTACTCATATAGATTCTACAAGCAAAACTTGTGTACGTTCAAGATGAAAAAAAATAAAAAAATAAAAAAAATAAAATTCACTTTCGATCATTGTTGGCTAATCTTACAAGACAGTATATAAAGTGGTAGGATGTACGCATCACGACCACAAAGAAGTCAAAGACTCCTACGGCTTGGTTTGGGAAGTGAGTTGGTTTTTTGACTTTTTGGTTTTTTTGACTATTTTAGCCTGGGGCTAAAAGCTTGATTTGGGAAGGACTTTTAATTTTTTTTGATTTTTTGTAAGACAAAGAATGTAATGATTATAGGGTTAGATGTAATATTTTGTCTTATTAAACTAAAAAAATTATTTTATTTTTTGTGACTATTTTAACTAAAAAAATTTTCAAACCCACTTCCCAAACAGGCACTACATCGTCTATTGATTCAACCTCCCAATCCCCTATTAGTAACTTTATTTCTCTTGAATCTGATAACAATTGGCCTATATGTTTGGGAAGTGGGTTTTGTGGCTTTTTTTGCTAAAATAGTCACAAAAAACAAAATAGGTTTTTTAGTCCAATAAGACAAAACATCACATCCAACCCATAATCATTACATTCTTTCTCTCATAAAAAAACTAAAAAAGCCAAAAGTCCTTCCCAAACTAGGTTTTTTAGCCCCAGGCTAAAATAATCAAAAAAACTAAAAAGCCAAAAAGCCAACTCACTTCCCAAACGAAGTCCAAGTAGACATGGTCTTGATTCTCTAAGGACTACATGACCTAGCGGCGGGAAAGTCAAGAAAGAAACATGTTGGAAAAGTAAAGTAGCTGAGGTTGAAACTTCTGAATTTAAAAAAAGAGCAGCTTGTCTCTAATCTTTAATTGGATTAGACGGTGTTATTTAGCCTGTGGAATCTCATTACGGGCCCCGTTTTGATAATCCGAACCGTACAATATGTAGAACTCGTCAAGTACTATATGTCTGTAAAAAAATCACATTGATCAAATATCGATAACTATGTGATCAAATCAGTTTTGTATAAAAAAATAGATGGTAAACAAATTGACAGTTGACAAAAAACTGAAAAGATGAGATAGCTATCGATATCCGATTAACGTAATTTTTTTCTAACATATAATACTCGACGAATTTTACACATTGAACGGTTCAGATTATCAAAACGGGACCCGTGATAAGCCCCCACAAGCTGAACAATACTATCCAATCTGATTAAGGACCGGAGGCAAGCTGCTTCTTTTAAAAAATTGTTGGAGACATTTAACAAAAACATGCAATGTTGAAAGTTGAGAGAGAAGAAAGAATGGTTAGAGCATTGAAGGAGACGAAGAAAATTGAGCTAAGAAAATAAAAAAAACTCAAGCGAGAGCTTATTATACAATGCACAAAAAAATTAGATTATGGCAAAAATGTCAACATTTATGAGCAAATCGAATTATTATTTTCTTCTATCTTCTTCTCCATGATTGTGTACTAAATATAGTTATATCATTTTTATTTTTAGCACCGTCATTTCTTATGTAATTTTTATTTTTCAATGTTATTTTAAGTTGAAATTTATTCAAAGACAAATTATTGAAATGAAGACAATTAATTTTATAGAACTTTTTTTTATCAAAAAAAAAAAAAAAAAGGATGTTCTAAGGTGTCATCATAGCATCCGTGGGCACAGGCTCCGGGGTAATCCGTTACCAGTCTGATTTAAC
This sequence comes from Camellia japonica, assembly GCA_030407325.1. NCBI lineage: Eukaryota > Viridiplantae > Streptophyta > Magnoliopsida > Ericales > Theaceae > Camellia > Camellia japonica. The sequence continues at coordinate 15,228,180 of JAPPVO010000059.1, forward strand.
CCAACTCATAGGAAATGACCCATCACTAAGGCACCAGCAGAGCTCAACCACAAGTCACAGACGAATCCAAAATTCGATTGAAGTATAGAGCGAGTTTTTGGCAAAGGACCACCAGAATTACCTAGCATTTTGTTCCTCCCAAGAATTGAACCTAGGTCACGCTTGCGAAGAAGGATACCTTCTCCACTAGGCCACCACCCTTGGTGGTATTTTATAGAAATGATATGGCATTAAATGATATCAACTGTCATTAAAACCTAATAGACAAACTTATCGAAATTAAGTGAATTTACAAGATGAAATTTGGTTGAAATTAAGTGACATGAACGTAATCTAAGCCCTGGTTTGGCATTTGTATTGGAGCTAAATAATCACAAAAAGACAAAATTGACTACAAAAGCTAATAAGATAAAATACTACTCTTTACCCATAATCATTATACTTTTTCTCTCATAAAAGTGAAAAAGTCCCAAAATAAAAACCAAACGAGATTAAAAAAGTCAGGCTAAAAGAGTCTTAATACAAAAAAATTAGCTAAAAACGCTAATGCCAAACCAACCCAAACTCTCCTTGATAGGACCATAAGTTTTCAATTAGATCATTGCAGAGTGTGTGATGGGTTGGCAATATATCTAGTCATGACCACTAGTGTTGAATTAGATTATTACAAATTATGTGATGAGTTGCAGTAAATTTAATCATCTAGCGATGAATAATAAATGGAATAAACTCTATATTTTATTTAGGTCGCCCAACATTCAAATGGGTGCAATCTTTTCATAAAACTGTCAATCCACCTATCACATAAGACATTTCCATTGAAATTAAAATTCTTGCTCCCAGGTTCCATTTGTTTGGACGAGAAATATTTTTTATAATTTCTTTTCTTTTAAAAGATATGTTTTAAAGAAAATATTTTTTTATGTTTAGTTGTGATGGTGATTGAATGAAGGTGAAGGTAATGGGTGGCAGAGGTGGTGATAGCAATAGTGATGGTATCAGTGGCCGTGATGATGGTGGTGGATAGGAGTAAGCATGGTCCGGATTGGTTCGAATTGGGATAAAACTAGAACCAATCTGTTATCTACGGTTCCTGAAAAATTTAAACCAATCCAATTCGTTTAAATCGTGTAACCAATCCGAACCAATCCATTTAAATGCAGATTAGATCGGTTTAGGACTACGGATTTGCATAATTAAATAAAAAAATATATATATAACATTTTAATTTCATAAAATATAAACATAACATCATATTAGTTTCACAATAGTAACATGGCTTTTCACAATAGCAACATACTGTTCTAGAATTTAAACAATTACAAATTAAAACTAAAAACTAACAAACAAAAGCAATAAAAGCAATAAAAAAAATACTATGCTGGTTTAGGTTTGGGTTTAGGTTTTATATAAAATAAGAGAAGATATTATTATATAATATAAATATAAGTTATTTGTATACAATTTGGATCAATTCCAATCCGGAACTGTGGGGTTCAATCTGGAACCAATCTATGGACTACGGATTTTTAATTTTTCAATTCGGAACTGAACCACGAATTAAAAAATCCAACTCAAACCTACCGGATTGGACTGGACCGAATCAAATTACGGATTTTGCGAATTCTTTGCTCAGCCCTAGTGGTAGAGGTGAAAGTGATGGTGATAACGTGATGAACCTCAAAAACGTTTTCCACTTTTAGTAATAAAAAACATTTTGTCTATATAACCTTATTTTTCATTGATCATAAAAAAATATTTTTCATTGACTTTTATTTTCTATTGTATCAAATATCAAAAAATATAAAAAAAATATTTTTCGTACAAACAAATAAAGTATCGTATCACTATTTCAACAACAAAACAAATGAATTGGGGATTTACAATAATGGAGGGTTGTTTGAAATGTGATTTTTTAAATAGTTTTTTCTGGTTAAAATACATATATAATAACAGTTGTGCTATGTAGCTTGAAAACGAGCCCCCGAATTGCCTGCAATTGATAAAGGTGGTTTTTGTTTTCCATCGCCTTGTCGAGCCAGTGTGAATAAAAATTGATAAAAGGAACCTCTCTCTCTCTCTCGAAAACTGATAAAAATTGATAAAGGTGGTTTTTGTTAAGGAGGAGAGTTTTATTCACAACTTTTTTTCTTCTGAAAACTCAATTATTTTCTGTATTCTATCTTTTTTTGACTTTGTGTTTTCAATCTTCATAACCATGGAGTTCAGCTAATTAATCTACATAAACAGAGGAAGTCCCAAAAAACATGGCTTAGATTAAACGGTAAGTGTATTTTACAGTGCTTCAAAATTAGACGCAAATTTATTGTTCTATGTTCCAATTACCTACTCCAACCCAATGATAAATAACATACTAGTGCAAACATATTGTTACCCAAAAAGTAACCTAAGAGGGGGGTGAATTAGATTTCTATAAATTAAAATTAATAATACCCCAATAAAATTAACTACTAGTACAACAAATTATTAACAAGTACAATAATGAACTTAGTAGTAAATGATCAAGCAAAATAACAATGAAGTATAACTAATATACAGGGTAAATCAAATGATTAACACATGAATATTAAATAGCTATAGCAGTAGTAGGAAAATAAAGAGATTAGGGAAGAGGAGACAAACAGATTTATAGTGGTTCGGCTTCAACTAAGCCTACATCCACTCCTCAAGCTTCACTTGAGATTTTTCACTATCTTCGAGCTTCACAGGAGTGCTAGCAACTTCTTTACAAATGGAGCAATCCTCCACGGATTTTACACAGACTTCATAAGCCCAAACCCAAACCCTTGCAAATCTTAGGTGATTCACAATCACTCTCAAGATTTCAAAAATACAGTGTTTGCAACACTTTTACAAGATGAAATGATATTTTTGCTTTCAAAGAAAGCTTACAATAAATATATCTCAAAGATAGATATATAAAATGAAACTTTAATTTTTTTGTAAATCTCACACAGAAAAGATGAGTTTAATGCTATAAGGCTTAGTGTATAATTTCTGTGAGAAGATGTAAACAAAAATTGAATAACACTTCTTAGAGAATTTTTCAGAGAATAGATGTGAGTGATTATAGATCAAAAAATATTTTCTGATTTTTGTCACTTGTTTACATTAGAGGTTTTGGTATATATAATGAAACTTATAGCCGTTTATAGCCGTTGTATTCATTTGAATTTATAGCCGTTTATAGCCGTTGTACTCCATCATTACTAATTTGAATATCTTCCACTCCATCATTACAAATATGAATATCTTCCACTTGAACCTTTTGAATCTTTTGGCCTGCTGCTGTGTTGGGCTGGGCTGTTTGAACATTTGTTTTGGGTTGTTTGAACTCCTGATTTAATCAAATATTAAATACATTCTAACAATATTTAGGATAAAGATTTAGGTGAGAAATAATGGGGACAAAATAAATTTTGATTCTATTTTTCTCTTTCAAATAAATCGTCAAAATAAATTTTGATTCTATTTTTCTTTTTCAAATAAATTAAAATATAATTAAATAAATCATCAAAATAAATTTTGGATTCTATTTTTCTCTTTCAAATAAATTAAAACATAATTAAATAAATTATCAAAATAAATAAGTCTAACACATATGGCAATGTAAATTTTGCAACAATCAATACCTCCTTTTGGAATTTATCGAGTTCAAAAGGAAATTCAAGTGCCATATCAGGAACAAGTTCATGAAAATGTTCTGCAATCCCTTCACTACCTCCACTAATGGCCCAGCCCTGCAGATAAAAATACTTATTAACGAATCGCAGATCCGGTTCTGAATCCTTGAATCGTAGCTCCGAATGAGAGATGGGTTTTCAAGACGAGTTGAATCGCGGTCCGAATGATACGGGTTTGCAAACCAGTTGAATCGCGGCTATGGAGAATTTGAAGAGTTGAGAGAGGAGAGAGAGTGTTGGGAATGAAATACATATAGAGAAAGAAAAGATAGAGAGAGATCGTGTAAGATGAGAGAGAGTGTTGGGAATAAGATAAATATATAGAGAAAGAAAAGATAAAGAGCGAGCGTATACCGTTTTCGAGCCATTCGGGGAGACACAATTCGAGCTAAAAATCATTTTCGTATAATAAAAACATTAAAGGGTATGAATATAATTTTTTGATATTTTTTACAAAACATAAATAGAAGGAAATAAATATTTAACTTTATTTATGTAACTTTTTGACTATTTATCATTTTTAATAATTTTTTAGATTTTTAACTAATATTAGGTGCCTTGAATAACTTCTTTTTTTTTTTTAATTAAAAAAATTGATACATTTTCATAATAGTTATATGGTGGATTTATTAAGAAATACTTGTATGCCAATTAATCCATAACATATTCTTCTATTTAAATAAATCTTATTATTTGGATATTTAATCTATAAATTTATAATTTTTTTGTGAACACTTAACAATTTAGTGATATGAACATTCATATTTTACAATGTAAATGTTTATATTACAAAACATTCATATTTTTAATGTGAATAATTATTATTAGAGATATTTTGATAATTATGTTACCTATATAATTTTTTAAAACATAAAAAAATAATTTAGATTAAATGAAGAATAATGCTAGAAATTACGAAAAAAATATTATGAAATATTTCATGAAGATTTTTTGTCATTTGATTAGCATGTTACATTTTATTATATATGTAATTCATGGATGAAAAATTTTCATGAAATATTTCATGATATTTTTATTCATGATCTCTAACTTTACTCTTAAATGAAATATAAATAAATAAAGAGAGATTTATAAATAAATAGTCTTAATTATAAAATTTTACTTTTTGTTATTAAGATAGTCTAATAATTGTAAATTACTTTTTTATTATTATCAAAATTCAATCAATCCTTTCAATTATTGAAAATTACAGCATTACCCATATTTATCTACTTATTTAGCAAGTATAAATAAATAAAAAAATAAGGACAAATTATAATATTAGTACATGAAATTTATTCCTTGTATGATTCTTATAATTTAATACGATCAAATTTAATCCTAAATTTTTTATTTTATGTCAAATTAGTTTCAATTATTAACATTTTTTTATAAAAAAAATGTGCATATTTCAACCAAGACATTTAACCTAGTAATTACGCAACACTATAATATGAAATCTCAAATTCAACCCTTATAAAATATATTCAATATTCTTTATTATGGTAATAGTATGTAATTAATCATTATTAATTTGTTTATATTTATAACTACTTTCTTATCAATTAAAAAAAAATACACACACATATATATATATCATATTTTTAAAAATAAAATTATAAATTTCATCAATTTAGGATTCGTTTAGAATGTAAATTAACTTTTTAACTTTTTGATTATTTTGACCTAAAATTAAAAAATCTCATTTGAGATAGACTTTTTAATTTTTTTAATTTTTGTAAAAAAAAAAATATAATAATTATAAATTGAATATAATATTTTTCTTATTAAGGCGGTGTTTGAGAACAAATTTTTTAGATTTTTTTTAATTTTTTTTCACTAAAAGACAAATTGATTACAAAATCAAAAAAAAAAACATTCAAACAAAATATCAAATCAAACCCTATAATCATTTTACTTTTTCTCTCACAAACATCACATTAAACCACAAAAAAACCCAATTATCATTCCAAACACAATTTTTTTTTCTCTAATAATATCTTAAAATTAAAAAAACCTACAATTAAAAAGACTTACAAAAAAACCGACTTCTCAAACACTCACTATGTCAAAAAATTTATTTTCTTATTCGAACTAAAATAGCTAAAAAAAACTCCAAAAAATTTTACACCAAACGAGCTCTAAATAACTTAAGAACACGGAGGCTTGTTTGATTTGACTAGAGAGAAATTTTAAAACAAAAATTTTTAAAATTTATTTGATTAAAATTTTTTGAAAAAAAAAATTCAAAATCATTTTTTTTCAGTTATATGTTAATTGCTTTTTCTCACTCATTTTTTTAACTATAAAAAAATAATTTAATTTTAAACTCCACAACATACCACCGAACAAAATTTTCAATTTCGTAAACATTTTTCAAAAAATTATTTCATAAATACAAACCAAAAAAATTATTTCATAAATACAAACAAACATCACCAGACTGTTTGGGTAGTTAACTAAAATATTAAAAAAAAAAACCCCAAAATTTTGATAAAAAAATTTAAAAACCAATTAAAATAACTAATTTTCAAACCAACTCTTAACCTCAACCAAACACTCTTAACCTCAATCAATTTAGTGAATTTTTTCTGGCAAACACCTAATGGCATATTCAATTGAACAAAATTAATGCAAAATCAAACCAAACACTCACTCACCCAAACCAGTTCCTAAAAAAGCCTCTGCAAAGCAAATCAACAAGTGGGAAGTGAGATTTACCAAATTGTTTCACCACAATCAACTATACATAAATATAGCTATATAATTCAATTACATATGTGAGAGAAGAGAATATATGTGAGGCTCAGATCTGTGTATGATCGGACGAGAATGTGACTCCGTCATGGCTGCAAACAACGGTTGTCTGTAAGAGAAGAAGCAATCAGACTCTATCACAGACCATCCGAGCTGCCCCGCCAAGAAACGGGTCGGGTTCTCAGTGCCCGAGTCATGGGAGGTGGCTCAGAAAGCTATCGTCACAGCCTCTTTCGGAATGGAGAGAGAGGAGAGAGATTATCCGGCAATCTCCGGAGTAATTTCAATTTCTGAAAGCAAGGGTTGTGAGTTTTGGTGCTGTTTCTCTCTCTCTCTCTCATGTCTCAAAGAAAAAAAACAACAAAAACAAAAACAACAGCATACAACTCCAACCACTTCTCCTCAGAAAACATAACAAACAAACAAACGAGGCATTGAAAGTATAATAATAATAATTTCCCCAAATTGTTTTCCAAGTCAAAGAAGAGGGAACTTCTATATGCATACATACAGATGATCCTTCATCATCCGCAAACACACACCCCCAACACACCCACACACACACAGAGGGCTGTTGATTTTGGATGTGAAATCATCGGCTCCGATGATCTTTCAGAGATCATCTTTTTTGTTGCAGGGAGGGGCAACCACCCTCAGAAACTTCCCAATCTCTCTGCTGGGAGCCTCATTCATTCTTTGAGCCTAACCTAACCCTAGTTCAAGTCTCAAAGCTCTCTATTTATGGTGCCTTTAACTTACATTTTCTACCTTCTATCACCACTTATTTACATCTTGTGGTAAGGTGACTGATGTGAAGGTGAAGGGTATTTTAGACATTGTCCAAACACAGAAGATTATGATTTTGGTAGTGTTTGATAAAGTTGAAAATTAAAAAATGGAAATTGAATTAAAAAATGAAGGTTGCGTTAGGGTTAAGTAGAATTTTGTAAATATGATTTGAAAGTATGAGTTGTATTTTGAGTTTGTGAATTGTGGAATTATGATTTGAGTGTAGAAAATTTATTTAGTTATGGTTTTTGAATTGAATTTTAAAAGTTTAATTTAACATGTGAAGTAAGAAAATTTGTTTGGTTATGAGTTTTGGAAAAAGTTTTCAAAACTTAATTTGAATTACAGCAATGCTAGTTATTATGAAAAACTTTTCATGAAAATAATCATGAAAGCTTTGTGACTCTTGGATTACACTTAGAATAAAACACTACACACTAATCAAGGTAATCTAATGATCATAACTCTTTCATGAAAAAAATTTCATGATTCCTAACTTTTCTCTTTAAATTATTATAACTCATAACAAAACACACTACTTTCACACTATTGAAAATTCTGATCAACACTCATAACAAAACTCTTTTTAAAATTCAATTAAAAAAATTATTATTAACAGAAAATAGCATTAATCAATTTTTTAATTGAAAATAGTACAACGGAAATAATTTTTTTTCAAAATAAATATTCAAAAAATTTAAATCGTAAAAATTTAAATAATCTAAAAAATTTAATGAGTAAAAATTAAAATAAATATTCAAAAAATTTAAATCGTAAAAATTTAAATAATTTAAATATTCAAAAAATTTAAATAATTTAAAATGTTAATAATTTAAATTTAAAAACAACTCTACACTCAAATCGTAACCAAACACATAAAACAAAACTTAATTAAGAAATTATTTTTAAAACTCATAACCAAACACATAACTCAAAACTCCATACTACTTTCACAACTCTACACTCAAATCGTAACTAAATACATAACAAAAAAATTAAAATATTTAAAAATATTTTTATAAAATAGAGTTTGAATTTATTTTTATAAAATATTTTAAAATTTAAGAAATTAAAATCGTAATATTTTGAAATTAAAATATTCAAAAAATTAAAAAATTAAAAAAATCTTAACATATTTAAATATTAAAATATTTAAAATCTTAACAAAATTAAAATATTTTTAAAATATTTAAATATTTAAAATATTTAAAAAATTAAAATATTGATTTGAATTGAGTTTTGAAAAGAGTTTTGAATTATGTGTTTGGTTATGAGTTTTGAAAAATAATGATTATGTTTTTAATTGAGTTTTGAGAAATGGGTGTAGAATTATGATTTGAAAACTCCAAACAAACAACACACTAAAATCAATGGATAGAACTATATTTTGAAAGGTTTACCAAACGGAGCCGAAAATTGAATATTTAATTTTTTAAGTTAAATAATTATTTGATAAAAATTTAAATGTGAAATAAAAATAAATTATTTGATATGTATAATATTAAATTTAAACTTTATTATTTTTAAATTGTATCTTTCAATTTTTATATGATGATGGCGAGTTGGTGGTGGTGGTGTAGAAAGAGATTGTGTTTACCCATGTGCCGATAATAACAGTGGTAGAGAGAGATAGATTGTGGTTGTGGAAAAGTAATCCCGGTATAATGATGGTGGTTATTGTGGTAGTGATTGTAACAATGGTTACAATAGTTACGAAGGTATAAAGGATTGTAGAAATTATTGTAGTGGGTGACTGTAGTGGTGGTATGGTGACGGCTATAAAATGATTGTGGTATTTATGATAACAATGAAAATGGTGATGACGGTAGTGGTAGTAGTGGTGGTGGCGGTGGCGGTGTCATGGTGGTGGTAGTAGTGGTGCTAGTGAGTTTATAATAGCATATATCGATACCTATGTTTAATATTTATAAATGTAATCAAAATTAAGTAAGTTTCATATATATATATATATATATATATCTTTTTTTAATTTGTAGTTTACATTTTAAGAGGTATTTAAATTTTTTAGTGATATCAATTGTAATTATCAAATAAAATTAATTGATTATCATTTAATATATTCAATTTTAAGTATTAAACTAGATTATTAAACATCCGTTTAGCACAATTTATAAGATTGTTTACAATTTTTTTCCCCCCGATTTGTGTTTGAATATGGCTATTTTTAAATTCGGCTCTGATTGTCAAGTTTTAACTTTCAAAATGTGCTTTAAACAAGCTCAAAAACTATAAACCGAACAAATAAATATAAGGGAATTTATGGCTTAGTGTGTTTTAAAAAAAAAAATTACATATCAATGGCAAACTTTATTAATATAAATTATTAATAAATTAATATTAATAACATATTTTCTATATTGTTTAAGTGATAAAAATATTCTTTAATAAATTATTAAGTAAATGATTTTAGGTTCAAGTCTTGTACTTTTCTTTATTATTTATTATTATTATTAGTTTGAATGAAGAAATTGAGACTTATGCAAGAAGAGAAAGTCACTTGGCAAGAGGCAAGAATGAAATGTAAACATAAATTTTAGAACATAAACCTTACACTTCGGATCATTTACCATGTGTATTATCAAGAAATCAAGACAAAATGACATACCTGAATCCATTGATGAACGGTTAAACGGAAGCGTGATTATCAATAAACTCTTTGTTATTGATTATGTTATTGCCTTCTAATCCTTTCCCCTTTGGTGCCTTATGTTTCTTCTTGAGAGGATTTAGAAAAATGGCAGTGTTCTTTTCCACTTGGGAAGGAATAGGGACCATAACCTTTTAAAGGTTGTAATTGGTTTTCAAAACTGAAAGGTTGTGGAAGTTCAAAAGGAATGAAAACCAACTTTAACCATTATTGGTTTTAATTTCTATTTATTGGTTTTCAAAACTGAAAGGTTGTGGAAGTTCAAAAGGAATGAAAACCAACTTTAACCATTATTGGTTTTAATTTCTATTTCTGCCCCTCATAGAAATAGAAATTATACAACTAGTATCTACACATTAGGTCCGTAACAAATATACCCTTAAGCCTATTAACTAAATTGAATCACTTAAATTGTAGGCTTCTTATAAATGATAACACCACATTTAATTATGTGGTCCCATTGAGACATTATCTAACAATCTCCCACTGGACCACATATGTATCTTGAAAAATGTGCTTAACTTTAGTGAGCTTAGAAATTTGTTATCATAACTTGAGGGTATCCAAACAATCTTGTCCATTAACTATATTAATATAGGATCAAAGCGGTCTTCGTTACATTAATCGTAACTCGACCCACCAATGGTCACGTATACTAATACAGCTAAATGACATAGATCAATCATGGATGCGTAGCATGGAAATTACATGTGATGTGATCCATACATGCCTATTTCCAACTGGTCCTACTTAACTTTATTGAGATCAATACTTCACAATACGTAACAGAGCGTAATAAACTGAATATTTTATTTCTGCAGAAATTAATCTAATTACATAGATAAAACTCAAGGCTGACATAAAGCAGTAATATAGTTCAAACCCCCATTCAAGATGAGGTAATTGTTCCTGAGGAACAAACTCTACAACCTCAACCTCAAGAATCTGTGCCATTAAGGTGATCCACAAGAGAAAGGAGATTTGCACTTTCAGATGATTATATTGTATATCTCCAGGAACATGAGGTAGAAAATGGAATGTCGAAAGATGATCCAATCAACTTTCGTCAAGCAATGGAAAGTTCCAACTCTCATAAGTGGATAGAAGCCATGAATGAAGAATATAAGTCTATGCAAGACAATAAAGTTTGGGAACTTGTCTCATTACCAGTTGGTGCGAAGCCCGTAGGTTGTAAATGGATATTTAAAACCAAAAGGGATTCAAATGGTAAAAAATGGAAAAAGAGAAAAAAAAAAAACTGCCCACCGAATCATTTTACAATTCCAGAAAACAGATTGCCATTTTCACAGAACAAAACAGGAAAAAAAAACAGAATTTACATCCATAAGAAAATTCAGAATCTGATTCCAGGAAACTAAATAGAATGAATAAAGCATATCAATTTTGATAAGACACATGATATGCATGCTCTGATACCAATTGTAAACATAAATTTCAGAACATAAACCTTACACTTCGGATCATTTACCATGTATATTATCAAGAAATCAAGACAAAATGACATACCTGAATCCATTGATGAACGGTTAAAAAAACTGCCCACCGAATCATTTTACAATTCCAGAAAACAGATTGCCATTTTCAAGAACAAAACAGGAAAAAAAAATAGAATTTACATCCATAAGAAAATTCAGAATCTGATTCCAGGAAACTAAATAGAATGAATAAAGCATATCAATTTTGATAAGACACATGATATGCATGCTCTGATACCAATTGTTAACATAAATTTCAGAACATAAACCTTACACTTCGGATCATTTACCATGTGTATTATCAAGAAATCAAGACAAAATGACATACCTGAATCCATTGATGAACGGTTAAACGGAAGCGTGATTATCAATAAACTCTTTGTTATTGATTATGTTATTGCCTTCTAATCCTTTCCCCTTTGGTGCCTTATGTTTCTTCTTGAGAGGATTTAGAAAAATGGCAGTGTTCTTTTCCACTTGGGAAGGAATAGGGACCATAACCTTTTAAAGGTTGTAATTGGTTTTCAAAACTGAAAGGTTGTGGAAGTTCAAAAGGAATGAAAACCAACTTTAACCATTATTGGTTTTAATTTCTATTTATTGGTTTTCAAAACTGAAAGGTTGTGGAAGTTCAAAAGGAATGAAAACCAACTTTAACCATTATTGGTTTTAATTTCTATTTCTGCCCCTCATAGAAATAGAAATTATACAACTAGTATCTACACATTAGGTCCGTAACAAATATACCCTTAAGCCTATTAACTAAATTGAATCACTTAAATTGTAGGCTTCTTATAAATGATAACACCACATTTAATTATGTGGTCCCATTGAGACATTATCTAACATGAAATTCATGGATATGGTGTTCACTTTTAATAATAATATAGATTAATAATTAAAATCATAAGTTTTTCAGTTAATTTGTAATTAATTTTTTAACAAATATAAAATTTAGTGAAAATTTATTTTTCATATACTTGTATCTCAATTAATCTATAAAATATTTTTTTATTTTAGTAAGTCTTATTTTTTAGAGATTTGATTCACCATATCTTAAATCTCATAAATAAAGTTATTTATATATGAATAATTTTATCTTTATAAATATTTTCTCACACCTTCAACTTATAGTATATACCATATATTCATTTATCTATCGTATATTTCATTTTTAAATTTTCTGTTATGGTAGAGTAATGATCCAAGTTGGAAACAATCTATTTTTTTAGGACATATGGCGGTGTTTGGCAATAATTTTTTTTGGATTTTTTTGATTTTTTTCACTAAAAGATAAAGTTTTTGTAAAATCAAAAAAAAAAAATCTAAATAAAATATCACATCAAACCCCATAATCTTTCACTTTTTCTCTCACAAACATCACATCCAACCACAAAAAAACTCTACTATCTTCCTAAACACAAAAAAAAATTTCTCTAATAATATTCTACAACTAAAAAAACCTACTTAAAAACTCACTTCCCAAACACCCACATTATATAATAGGATAAATTACAAACACATCCTCTTACAAATTATCTTATGTGATTTTAGAAATTACATTATGCCCTAAAATTTCTAATTTCATAATAAGTATGTCATTTTATTAATAAATCATCAAGTTAATTAATAGTTTTTACATGTTAAAATTTTATTTTAATTAATAATTTAAATAATTTTATTAGTGTATAGGTGAATAGTTAGAAATTTCACTTTTTTTCAATTATTATATTAAATAAAAAATTCCGATAGGGATGTATTTATAATTTTCTAAATTACAGAAGATAATTCATATTTTAAGCAAATTTCAATAAGTATATTTATAATTTACCCTATATAATATAATATATATAAAGAGAGAGATATGAATATTTACACTTGTATAAGGATATCTATTTAAACTTCTACATGAGCAAGAGCAGGAGATTCAACAACGTCAAAAATTAGAATCCTTGCAATGTGAAATAATCAATCCAACCATATTTCGAAAACACAAATCCAAAGTGATGAGCTTAAAACGATAAATATTAAAACTAATCCAAGAAAAGAAACATGTAACACCCTATTTCTCGGATAGTTAAATACATTAAATCAACATAAAAAATATATAATTTTGCCCTCCTAAAAATGATAATTACATAAAAATCTCCAAAATATAATATATACAATTGTTTCCAAAATTAATAATGGTGATGGGACTCAAAAAATCTCTATATCAAATAATCCTTTATAATTTCAATTCTGATCTCCACTAAAATCTGTTTCGCACCTGAAAAATAGATTAATTCGGGAAGTATACAATATAACAGGAATACAAGGCTCGAATATAGAATAAGTTAACAAGGATCTAACAATTTATAACATTATACCAATGATACGATAATCAAGCAATTTATCAAATTGCACAACAATTCAACCCGACATATGATAATTTATCCATAACCAAATACTCAGTTATACTCAGTACATGACTGGTGATCGGCCTCACTCCTTCACCCAAGTACAACCGCTTATCTGGGAATATTAATATAAAGCATATTAATAGGGTCCACTTGATTCATATACAGAGCATTTTCACATCATTCAGTTAAACAAATCACCGCTGTTAACATAGAACATCTTCATAGAGTTTTAACAAATGATCAGAATAATCAATCAACGAATAATTTCACAGAATTTATCAATGATCACAATAATCAAGAGGATTACAAGATTAGCTATAAATAAAATAAATTTTTTGCAAAGAGATTTAGAAGAAGCATATTGTATTCCACCCGAATTTAACTCAAAATAATCTCTTTTGCCACCAATACTTTAGTCATTTGAAATTGCTTCATAGATCTCAAAAAATAACTTTCTAAGGCTTAAGGTGCGTGATGCTTGACAAAATCTACAACTTTTTTTTTTCCCTCTTCAAAACAACAAAATGATGGGATATTTATAGAATTCTAAATTACCTAAAAGACATGGCTAGCCCTGTGGTATCTTAAAAACATGTGACTTGTTATGTAGTATTTCAAAATCATGTGACTTGACATGTGGTAGATATAAAAGAAGTAAAATAAACAAATAAATAAATTAAGATTATCTAAAAATCTCACCGCAAAACCATTATAGTAATCCATCAATATCACTCACCAAAATATTAATACCTTAAAAATATAGAATTTTACAAAACAACTTATTGTATAATTATCTAACATGATATAGGAAAGGTTTCTCAATGTTATAGTTGTTTTTTTTTAGCAAAATCTCGTAGATTTCATGATATAAATATTCACAAAACCATAAAATATGAAGTATGGTGTTATGAATTTAAAGAGTAGAAGGGAAGGTGGGGAAGAATAGTTAGAACATAAAAAAAATAGTGAGAACATTCACATAATTGCAAATATTCAAATAAAATTATAGAAATAGTCAAAATGTAAAACATTCACATGGGCCATTATCATACCATTGTTATATAATTTTAAAGTATAGGCCATTGACACGAGAAATATTCACACAAATTTCGACACGAACAATTATATAATTATATTTAACTAAATAAGTATATTTTTTGACTTTTATGAAAAGATGTGCAGAAAAGTAGAGAGGTGATGTGATGAAAAAAAGATAAAAAGATAAAAAGTGTATACTTAGATGTCGTTTGGGAAGAGCTCATTTGGGCTTTTTTGGCTCTTTGAACCACAAAAGACAGAATAAGCTATTTAAGTCACAACAGACAAAAACATCACATTCAACCCATAATCATTACACTCTTTTCTCACAAAAAAAGTCAAAAAAATCAAAAAGTCAAAAAGCCCTTCCCAAACTAAGGCCTCTTTTGGCAACATGGTTATAATCTGATTTTCAGATTATAACCAACCTCTTCTCTCACAGAAAAGTTGATTATAATCTGTTTATAATCAGCTTTTCACTAAAAATCAGATTATAACCATCTTCCCAAAGCACCCCTAAGCTTTTGAGCCCAGGCTCAAATAGCCAAAAAAGCCAAAAAGCCAAAAAGCCAACCCACTTTCCAAACGGATACACCCCAAACAAGGCCTAAATATTTTTAAGGCAACACAAGTGAATGGTTAAATTTTCTTACGGTGAACATTTGAACAAGACATGTTGAGAATAGATAAAATAATTTGAATGTAGCATGCAAAACCTTACTTGCCATGACAATTAGTATAATTTGAATTTTCAAGCTTGTTTTGAGTATGGTTTATTTTTCAAATTTTTTTGCTTATTATAAAAACACGTATATAGAAGTAGAGAGGTGTTTTGTGCACCCAAAACAAGCCAAGGCATTTTTGTGCACCCAAAACAAGCCTCACACAATAGCAAACACTAAGGTCACACTGTTCACTGTTCATATAAATATAAATATAGAATAAATTGCCAATATTGAAAATAATAGATTGTGAATATTCACATGACATAAATAGTCACAAAACATTATCATAAATAATTAAATTAATGGTGTGAACATTCATATAACTCTATTTTATTAAACAAATCTATGTGGATAGCCAAAATGTGAACGTTTCCATTATATCACTGAAGTAAATGGTAAAATTTTTATGGTGTCAACATTCACATATATCATGTTAAGAACAAAATGATATAACATGAACATATACATGGAATTATGATCTGCAAAATCTAAAAGGATTTCATAGTGTGAGATGATTACAAAACCCACCATCAAAATTCATACGATGTAAATATTAATAAACTAAATTAGTTTTAGTAAGCAATTCATAAAATAAAAATTAAAGTTACGTTTGGTAGAGTTTTATAATTATGATTTAAGAGTATGAGTTGTATTTTGAGTTTGTGGGGTTTGGAATTATGATTTGAGTCTGAAAAATTTCTTTGGTAAAGAGTTTTGAAAATAGTTTTGAAAAGAGTTTTGATTTGAGTGGAGAATTGTTGATGTGATATTTGATATTTAATACAAAATTTACAACTCATAACTAAACATACAACTCAAAGTTATTTTAAAGCACATAAAAATTTTAAAAATTTCAAAAAAGTTTTTTTTTTTCGATTATATAAAAATTAACATATCAATTGCAAAAAAAAAAAAAAAAAAAAAAAATCACTATTCTGGTCAACCGGCCGGATGACCTGTTAGGCAAAATTTTCAAAAAAAAATTCTGACAAGCGCGGCTGAGACAGAGCTCTCTGCAGAGTTTTAGAAACGTGATTCTAAAACTTCTACCAAACATCATACTTGAATCAAGATGTAGAATTATGATTACAAAACACAACCAAACACAGCCTAAATATTTATGAACAACATGATAGTTCACGGCAAAATCTGTGATCCAGAAGCGAAGTGGAGATTTCCAAAATAAAAACCAAAACGCTACAAAAAAAAAAAAAAAAAAAAAAAAAAAAAAAAAAAAAAAAAAAGAAGAAGGTTTTAGAGGGTAAAATTAAGGAACAAAATTATTTTTAGGAATTAAATATTTTTGTTATGAAAAATATCTTTATTATATTTTTGTCAATGAAAATTGGATATTAATGATGAATTATTATCTTTCGGGACAAAATTTTTTGTCTAAAAAAATAAACCATTTTAAGACCAAATTATTTTGTCCCTAAAAGTGTATTTATTAGTGACATTTTTGAAATTTTATCGTTAAAAATTTTATTTTTGACTTTTCGGGACGATTTTTTAGCGACTCTCCTCACGACGATAGAAAATTAATTCTTAAATGTCTTTTGTAATAAAATTTTCACTTTTAGAGACCAAAAAAATTTAATTTCTACAACTCTTATATGTTATAGTGAAAGTATATGAACAATATGATAGTTCATATCATAATTTGTCACCCCAAAACAAAAGTGAGGATTTCCAAAACAAAAACCATATATATATGGTGTGAATATTCACATGACTCTATTTTGTCAACAAATCTATGAGAATAATCAAAATGTCCTATTGAAACAGTTGTAAAACTCTTTGAAAATCAAAACCATATTATTTAATTTTTTTTAATTTAAAGGGCTTATTGAGCTTATCTTAAGTTTTATTTTGATAATATGAATCATTTATTTTTGTAAACTATTTATATATATTTATATATATATAATTCCTAAAACTTTATTATTGTTATTTTTTAATATCGTTGAATTAATATTAATAATTTAATAGTGATGGAAAAATGACTTGAAACAAATGTGTGTGATTACTGTGTTGCCACCACTAGTGGTGAAACCGGGAGGTTGGGTGGTTCGAGGCATGATGGGACTGGGCTTGCTTGTCTATGTGTCTGTTTAGTGCAGTCTAAAAATTATTTATTTCAACTTTTAGTTTAATTTAAGTTATTTTGATGTGTTTGGTTTAACTTATAACTTATAACTTATAACTTTTTAAAAGTCAGAAATCAGTTTATTCTTTGAGTGGGATAGGTGATGCTTAATTTATAAGTCAGAAATCAGCTTATATTCATAGTTATAAACTATAAGCTGTTTAAGAATAAGTTATAAGTATTTTCTCACAGCTCTACATCTATGAGACTTAGGTATATTAGTATGTATATATATATATTTTATCTTTTTAAGTCATATCATTTAAATTTTTTTTTTTCATCTTTTTATAAAAAAATAAAAAATTATATGTATTTAGATTATTCTAAACATTCAATGAAATATAAAAAGGTGATTTGACATAGTTGAAACATAAATAGTAAAAAACGAATTTATAAAAAAATAAACACAAAATTTAAAATTTCTCGATAAATATATTGGAGAAAATCTGCCATATGGGCAAGGAAATCCTTTATCTTCTATAAGATAAGATAATGGCAGTAAACAGAAATTGAGTGGGTGTGTTTCCGGTTTAGTAGCTTCCAAATACTAGTAAACCAAACCTAAAATAAAAAAATATATATATTTGATGTACATAAATATTAGAAATATAAAATATATATTTAGTAAATTTTGAAAAATGTTGATAAGTAATGGAGGAGGATAATTGGAGGTTGTAGCCGATAGAGATAGGATTATTGAAGATCGACAGCAACAGTGGCCAAAAGTGATGAATGGAGACAATGGTAGGTGATATGGAAATTTGTGCTAGACAAATGGGCCGAACAAAATCAGTGTGCCTTGACCTAGCAACCGGGCCACAAAGTCCTCGGCATATGAGATCGAGCCAAGCAATGGATTCAAATCTTGGACCAAGGTAGGTGAGACGAGTGTTGATTCTAGCAAAGTTACATCCATGTCCCTCGAAATGGAGCCAAGAAGTGGTTGAGATGATGTGACCCTCGACCGAGCTACAAGTTGTGAAGCGTTGCACAAGGCTAACCGAGATGCAGGCCAAGGAAACCAGGCCTATGGAGTTGAGAACGGCGGTCTGGCAAAGCTAGTCTAGTCCGCAAGGTGTTAAGGCAGACTGAGCTATAATCAACTCGGTGGATGTATGCTAGGTGGACCAACTGGATCACGAGGAGGAAAATCCACCTGTCGTACGCGTCAATACCGTTTGGAAGTTTAGCTAATGTTGTTTGGCAGTATTGACGTGTGCACGTTTAAGGCAAAGAGAGGATAGTACGTCCATGCGTCCAAGAAAGGACGAGTAAGGTGCACACAAACTATATAAGCTCTACGGCACCTCTATGCAAAAGGTTTGCAACTTCCTCTTTACTCACAGCTATCTTTTCTTAGTCTTTATTCTTTCTCTAAGGGTGCTAATTTGATTGTCGAAAGGGTTTTCTGACAACACACCCGCCAGGTAGCTCGCTGTCGTTGTGCTTTCAAGCTAAACGACATCGTTCGGAACGACACGGAGCTTGGACGTAAGGAGCACGGAAGTAAAGAATTTACTCCTCGTACAATTGGTGCCATTTGTGGGAAACTTAACTTTCAAAACCTTGTCTTCCAAGCTTTTTTGAGCAACTTCAATGGCAAACAACGATGACATTCCGTTGTCCCCCGTCGACGGCATCACATCGGAGTTTATCCGGCGTTGCGATGACCTTATCACCATTCCCACGATGGTTAGTCTGGAGACCCTTCATACGAGGGCCATCTAGAGACGCACGAGACAAACGCATAAGGAGTTTTGAGCACTCACTAAGCCTTGAAGGGCGTTGCCGATGATGAGGGCTGCACACTTAGCACCTAGACAGCAAGTTGAGGGACCAAGATGTCATCATTCGAAGAATGGCGATGGAGATGGAGGCTATGAAGTGACAGATGAGAGGGAAGCGCGTCGTTGGAGTGGGAAACCACAGTGAGCGTGTCCAATCTCGTTGTTTAACCAGTCTAAGTCAACGAGAGACTCATTTACTTTCCATCACCAGAAGTTATAGAGGCGGCGATTCCGCACTGCCGGCGGAGAGGTCCTATACTTAGGACAGTAGCTATTGCTCCTCATGTTCGACGTCGACGTCGGGATATTCATACTCTACTCGTTCGAAGGACTTGAGGGACATCCTAGAGGAGCGAGCACACTAGAGGAAAGCCTTGAGGGTAACAGTACTATAAAGATTGGCTCATAGAGTTTATTCAAGTGAAGAGGTTGTTATGCCGCTGCTATACTTGGTGGCAAATGCACCAGCAGATAGAGACTCGGCGAGGCTGAGTGCTACCCCTTTTTCCCTTGAGATAGAAAACACGCCGTTTTTTACCGGCTTCCACCAGCCTAAATTCACACTTTATAACGGAAAGACGGATCCGTACATGCACGTCAGCCAGTATCGACAAGTCATGGCTGGGCATAGACAGAATGATGCATTGTTGTGCCTTATTTTCTCATTGAGTTTGGGTAAGTTAAGCCTGAAATGGTTCGAAAGACTAACATAGGAAAGCATCAAGAGGTGGCAGCAACTAGCAGAAGCGTTTGTTACTAGATTCAAGACAAACACAAAAACGCCTAAGGAAGTTGACCATCTTTTGGGAGTAAAGATAGAACTGGGTGACTCGTTAAAGGCATACAATGCTAAGTATTGGGAGACGTTCAATGAGATCCTCAATTGCCCTACCAACGTGGCAATCGCTTAATATAAGCACAACCTTCCAATCGAACATAGGGTGAGGGATTCACTCACAATGAATCAACCCACAATAATGGAGCTGTTAATGCAAAGGATCAACGAACACATCAGATTGAAAATGACGTGGCTGCAACTACTGTGAAGACAAATCCAGTAGTGGCAGACAAAAGAGTCGTAGAGAAAGGCAATACAGTTGGACAAGAGGATGGCCGTGCAAACAACCGTAGAAGGGAGCAGAACCATGGTGCTAATCACAACAATCGGGATAAGGGCTGTAACAATGACCGAGCTAACAACCCATGTGATATGGAGGATGATGCCAAGAGAAAGGTGAAAGTCCAGACTGGCATCACTACGGTCTTCAAGATACTGATCTATCGCATATTAAGTGAAATCTGTGACGAGGAATACGTCCAGTGGCCGACCAAGTTAGGGGATGTCTAGAGAGGGTTCAATCCGAGATACTGTTGCATCTTTCATGATGATAAAGGGCACCAAATAGAAGATTGCATGCCGCTCAAACTACACTTGAAAGAGTTGGTTGCTGTAGGGCATTTGGATCGCTACGTTGATCAAGGGGTTAGGGTGGCTCCTCAAGAGCAGACCTTGCCAAATGACCTGGTAATCGAAAACTTCCCTCCTCAAGGAGTGATCGATTGAAGAGATTTTGGGAGATCGATTTTGGAAGACGTTGGTAAAAAGGCCGAGGAAAATAGACATAAAACTCACAGGATATAAATGGTCAATCTATTCCCAAAACGTGGAATACTACCAATTTGAAGTTTTATTTTTAGTTTTACTTTTGTAACCCTTTCTACTATTGATGTAATAAAACAAATAGACAATTTTCTTAAAAATTGCTATATTTTTGCCCCACTTAGCAGATTTAGCGCAGTCCAAGGGGCAACTGACGATCATTTCGACAGAAAGATAAGAATTTCTTACTAGGCTGATTTTACTCGGCAAGATAAAAGTTGGTGTTTTGTTCAACTTTAGAATTCCTTGCCAAGCGAATTTTGCTCGGTAAGATGTTTGTTGATAGTCTTGATCAATATAGCAATTCAGATTTAAACTCGAACCATTTAATGATTTGAAATTCGGGTTTAACTGTCTTATATAGTTGTTCATGTCTTGTTTCCCCTTATTTCTCCTTGAGTTGGCAATTGGGTTATGTTGGTGGCATTTGAAACATGTTAGTAGCTTATTTTTCAAACTGCTGTTGCCCAAAATTTTGCCTCTTCGCTCGAGCGACACTTCTTGCGCTCGAGCGGTCCTTGTGTATTCTCAGTAGTTTTGCAGGTTTGCAAAACTACTGGAAGTTGGCATTCTTCGCTCGAGCAAAGTTTCTTGTGCTCGAGCGGTGGTTTTCTGTCTGTAAAACTTATGAGAGTTGGTATTCTTCGCTTGAGCGGTGTAACTTATTGTGTTTGGTCGCTCGAGCGACACATCTTGTGCTTGAGCGAGCTATGCGTATATCACTTTGTAAAGTCACTTTTCTGAGTAACTTTTTCACTCATCTCTCTCTCTAAACATTTCAAAACCCTATTTTTTTCTCACTCTCTCTATCTAAAACTCACCTATTTTCCCGGAATACACCTAGTTCCATCGATATTTTCTCCCACGTCCATTTGTTAAAAAGGTAGAGCTTGATGAGGGCTTTGTTCTAATCGGAGCAAAGTAAGTTTTCGCGTCTTTGAGTTTCCCACTTTCTCTCTCTCTCTCGGTTCTAGCTTGAGGTAGGGATATCTCCACACTTGTTTTTTTTTTTTTTTTAATGATTTTTAACTTAGCTATTTGTGTTTTGAAACAATATTGTGATTTGGGGAAGTGTTTGAACAAATCCAGGGTTTTTGGTCAAAACTCAAAAGAGGGATTTTTTTCCAATAGTTTCATGGAAATGATTGTGGGAGTGGAAATAAGATTGAGATAAAATAGTTGGTTTCGTTATGTAGAATTGATTTGGAAAGAAAAGGGGGTTTTGCCCCAATTATGTTAAATGTTGATTTTATATAAATTATGGAATTAGTGTTGGGAATATGAAATTGGATTGATTTTGATGAGGATGGTGGGGTTGGATATGTATTATCATCCACAACTTGAAATTTGGAAAGTTTATCTTTATTGAAAATTGATTATCTGTTTAGAAATATCTATTTTGGGCTATCGCTGGAGGATATCTATGATTGTTGTAGAAATTGCATGAGAATTAGGAGAATTGAAACTATTTTCTCATTTAATTGCATTGAGCATTATCTCACATTTACGTATTGGCAATGTTTATCATTTTGAGAAAAAAAGTGTGAATTTGAGAACATGTATTGTCTCATTGAAATAAGTTGGCCTAAGTGTCCATGGTGAAAGTTTTAAAAACCGCGTGTATACGTGGGTGCCAATCTCGCGGACGAAATATCTTTAAAATGGCAATTGTAGTGCTTATATAGCCTACGTTTACATAGGTGTCGGTTTACGGTTGCCCGAGGATGAAATTTTCGTGAAATGTTGTATTTGTTTGAGATTCCTAGAGTGTGATTCACTACCCTGTTTTAAATTCTAAAGGAAATGAATTACCGTACTAACATAGCATTGCATAGTTTTGGAAATGGATATAAAATGCTTTGGCATAAGCATTGTATATGCATCTACCGTACTAAGATTCATATACTGTGTTGGATTATTTCTATTGAGCTTTGGCTCACCTTATGTGGGAAAACATTTCAGGTGCTGATGATATGCCTCCAGCAAGGCAATAACTTGGAGCAGTAGCTTCATTTTGTTATTTATTTATTTATTTTTTATATGTTTTGTACAGGCCAAGGGCCTTTAACTATATTGGATATGAATTCCACTTTTGTTGTAACCAAGCCCTGTCTTGAAAGGTTCTAAGTCTTTAGGGCATTTATTATTTGTTTTATTTCCATATAAAACATATGTTATAAAGTCAGGGTTAGACTTGTGAATGTATATCTGCATATGTTTCCCTTTTTGTACAAGTAATTGAGATTAATGGAAGATAACTATTTCATCGCATGTATTACGTAATTAATATTGTGGATGACTTATTTATTTATTTCGGGGCATTGCAACATGGTATCAGAGCATACCTAGTTTGAATACTTTGGGTACGTAAGAAGTGGTTCTTACTATAATGGATTTATCTCGCTTGATAGAGATGTTTGTTATCCTATATGATAACATGCTTATGCAATTATATGGGTATGTGATTTAATTTCTAAGATATTGATTGGGTCTATGGGTTTCTAGAAGTCCTATTAGAAGAGCGTCTGATCACTGCTATTTCTAATTGAAACCCTGGCAATGCCGCCGGACGATCATTATCTAGGAAAGAAATTCATATGTGTTTATGTGACTACATGCTTATGTGGAATGAATTACTGTTGTCCATTGCCTTAGGACGCGAGTGACTTAGATTCGACACATTTGAGAATGTGCTAATCTTTTTTGTTACCTTCATTAGGATATTAAGACGTGGACGTGGACGTGGACGTGGTAGTGGTAGGCGTGGTAGGCCTAGATGGCATGAAGTGCCATTATCGGATGAAATTTCAGCACAAGAAGAAGGGTTTAGTCAGGCCAATGTAGCTGAACCAGTTGGTCAGCAGGCCATGGGCGCCTTGGCCCGTGAAATAGCTAGAGCTTTGCGGAAGTCTATTGACATTCTCAGGGCTGATAATCAAGTTCAGGCCCAAGTTGCTAAAGCAGGGCTATCATTCTTAAAGATGGAGTTTTTCCAGTCTAATCTGGATGAGGTTTTGGGTGATTCGAAGGAGCCACTAAAGGCGGATGAGTGGCTAGAACAGATAGTGAAAACGTTTGAGATGTTCGGCATTGAAGAAGATGGGCTGAGAGTGGCCTTGGCATCCTTCCAGTTGAAGGGAGATGTAGGTCAGTGGTGGAAGTATGTGCATGGGCGCATTGGAGTGACTTGGGAGGCTTTTGTCAATGCCTTCCAGGACAACTTCTTGCCTTCCACTGCTAAGGAGAAGTTAGGGGACCAATTCTTAAAGCTCAAGCAGCTTAGTTTACCAGTAGCTGAGTTTGAGGTAGCTTTCACAAGCCTCTCTAGATTTGCACCGGAACTCGTGGCGACAGACGAATGCCGTTGTATCGAGTTCTAGAAGAGATTAAGGACTGGACTTCTTTTTAAAGTAGTCGGGTTGATGATTAGGGACTATGGATGCCTTGTGGAGGCGGCGGCTCATCTTGAGACCGTGGTTCAAGTAGAGGATGAGCGGATAAGGGGCTCCAGGAGGAGTCAAGAGGTTCAGGGGGAGAGTCGGGGCAGTAAGAGGGAGAAGGGTTCTGTACCACAACAGTCTCAAGCTGCATAGTCCAGATCCATATTTCTTGTGCCAAGTTCGGATTTAAGGAGATGTAATCATGGAGGCTTTTTTTTGTTTTAAGTGTGGCTAGTTGGGTCACAAGTCTCACCTGCAGAGAGAAGGAAGGCAACAGTTTGCACCGTTTGTAGCTTGTTCTTAGAGCCATAATCAGGGGAGAGGACAGGCGCTTACCTGTTATTAGTGTGGGCACTTAGGGCATGTAAGGAGGTTTTTTCCTTAGTCAGGTGGCACACTTGAGGTGTCTGGTTCGAGGCAGACACAGAGCCACCAACCTGTACAGTCAGCACAGGCCTCGAAGGCCAATCAAGGAGCCTCTTTGGCTCAGTCAGTGCATTAGACTTATGCTCCAAAGGGTAAACAAGTAGAGCAGTGACCTACGGAGCGTGTGTATGCTATTGCTGTGATACCCCTGTTCCGTAGTATGCTAATTGGTCCTTAATTTGAGTATGATTATGTGTTTAGCATGATTTTGTGTGCCATTATGCGAATATATGTGATTTTGAAATTCTATCTGTTCACCGTAGGAATATCTATTTGAATAATCTGCTTTGGAAATTAAATTGAGGGCCTTATCGGCCACAGAACCCAAAATTGATTGCATCATTGTAATTGGCATAAATTTTAGAGCCTACGGTGAAATTTAATTAGAAATTGATTCTGGTCAGATTAAACTGATCAAATTGATGAATTAAGTGCCCAAATATTTTATATTGAAATATTATATGAGTGGGCCTTGTTGTATGATAGCACTACACTCCCCTCTAGCCCTTATGAACTCAAAAATCTGAGTTAGACTATTGAGAGAAAGAGAGTCGGCTGTAGAGAGGGAGAGAGAAGAGAATTGTGCAAACTTAGCTTAAAGCTTGGGAGCCTTGAAGATTATTCAAGATTTAATCATAGATTGTGGGAATCAAGCTCCTAGGTGAGTAATTCTTGGACTATAATTTGTAATTTTGTGTGTGTCCAAGCTAATTAGGTGATCAAGAGTAAGATTGAAATGAAATTGAGTTATATATGTTGGATTTAAGGTCCTAGAACACATGCATGTAAGAAATGGCTATGAATCTCCATGTTTGAGCATAATGTGTATGATTTATGTTGAATATTGTTTAAAAACCATGTATTTGAGCCTCTCTTCACCAATTAAGTTAATATGAATGCATGTTTCTCACATGCAAGAGTAGATCATGGAGGATTGAGCTTGGCATGGTTGAATTTAATGTATTGGTGATGAGTTTGGATTGATTTGAGGCAAGCATGTGCTTGACTGATGAAATTGAGCTCCACTATAATGTGTTTTGGTGTTCATACCACGTTAGAACAATTATATGTGAAATTTGAGCCTTATAATGCATGAAATGTTGGCTGGAAAATCGAATTAGAGCTCAAGAACTTAATCTGGAAAACCCAGATTTTTGATGTCCGCTCGAGCAGGGGAAGTGCCGCTCGAGCGGGAAAATCGTGCTCCCAGCACTTTTTGCAGACATGGTTCCCGCTCGAGCGGGGAAGTTGACGCTCGAGCGGGAAGCTTTTATAGACAAGCTTTCCGCTCGAGCGCCCTAACTCATGCTCGAGCGTAATTTTGAGGTAACCAGTATTTTTGCAGGCCTTAAGGGTCCGCTCGAGCGGGGACCTTGTTTTCTAAAATTTTGTTCATGCGTTCTGTGTTTTGTTTTCCGTTCTCTTTCACTTGTAATCACTCTTAGGCATATGTTAAGCATTGTAAATGAGTTAATGAGATAAGAATAAAGCCTAAAGAGGACTATGTGAATTAAGGAATGGATTGAATTGTTAATGACCCTTTTGTGTTCATGGAATGTGTAGGGTCAAGCTCCAGGGCGAATCCACAAGCTGATCACTGTGAGTAATATCGATATTTGAATGCTTGTGAATGTCCAATTGCTTATTCCCTTATAAGCTCTATGAGTTGCTAATCGGGATTGTGGACAAAAGTCTGACATGAATAAATGAATGGACCGAAAGTCGTTTTGATAAACACAAATGGACCAAAGGTCGTTTTGATAAACATGAATGGACCAAAGGTCGTTTTGATAGAACTAAATGGACCAAAGGTCGTTTTGGTAGAACTAAATGGACCAAAGGTCGTTTTGATAGAACTGAATGGACCGAAGGTCGTTTTGATAGAAATGAGTGGGTCGAAGGCCATTTTGACATGAATAAGTGGGCCGAAGGCCGTTTTGACATGAATAAGTGGGCCGAAGGCTGTTTTGACATGAATGAGTGGGCCGAAGGCCATTTTGACATGAATAAGTGGGCCGAAGGCCGTTTTGACATAAATGAATGGGCCGAAGGCCATTTTGACAGAAATGAACGGGCTGAAGGCCGTTTTGATAATAAATGAATGGGCCGAAGGCCGTTTTGACATGAATGGAACTCTGAATGGGCCAAGGGCCAGGACGTTGGAACTACAGTCATATGATTTGAATTTCGTATGGTTATATATCTGTTAACTAGAAATATGAATTGGGCCCAAGGCCGTTTGGAACATGTTGTTCTACATTGTTATGTAATTTCTTTATTTGATATTATTCACTGGGCTATCGCTCACGCTCATTCATGTGTTTGTAGGTGAGCCGAGAGAAGCCCAAACCCAGCCCCAGTGAAGTCTGCCAGGAACAACATGAGTTTTAGAGAGTCATCCTTGTGTCTCACGCATGAGACCCAACCTTGCCATTTTGTTATGTATTTATATTTTGTCTTGTTGGCAAGGACCTTGTGTATATCTGTATATAGTTTTGATATGGGTTGACTCAGTTTAGATGATCCTGTCTATAAAGGATTTTATGGTATTGTATTTTAAATGTGGGTTATTAACGTATATGTGCATGGTTTGTTTAAAAGTGCATATAAGCACGGCTCTGTGGACAAAGTTTTTAATTATTGCTTCCGTTTGGCCCCTTTACTCTGTTGAGTTATGTCTGTTTTGTTTCGAGGCCGTAGGTAATCTCAGGATTACTGGCTGGTTATGTCCTTAACCCATAGGGGCGGGTTCGGGTCATGACAATTGCCATGCCAGACTTAGTACTAGTGTCTTTAGTTGTGAGAGATACTTTCTTATTAGAAGTGGCTCGGTTAGCATTAGAGTTAGAAGTTGTTTTGGACTAGGGGTGTTAGGGTTGTGATATAGAGGTTGCCAGACGCCAGCTTCCTTTTTCATTTGCATTAATTAACATGTCAAGTTTTGATGCTATATTGGGTATGGACTGGTTGTCATCGTATCGGCCTATCATAAATTGTTACCGTCAGAGAGTTATTGTATGTACCATGAACGGTGATTATTTTCATTTCATGGGGGACAGAGTCGATAGAGTCTTATTACCTGTGTGTGATCCACGTGGTTGGAGTGAGCTTAGTCTCATTCTTGCTACATTCTTGGGTATTGAGAGTGATGTGGTCTGAATTGAGTTATCAAGGGTAGTTTATGAATACCCAGATGTCTTTCCCGAGGATCTCACTGGTTTACCACCTCACTGTGAGATTGAGTTCTCTATTGATTTAGTGCCTGGCACAACACCGATTTCTATGGCACCGTATAGATTTGCACCCGCCGAATTGAGTGAGTTGAAGATTCAACTCCAAGAATTGCTAGATAAGGATTTTATCCGCCCTAGTACTTCGCTCTGGGGAACACTGGCTCTCTTTGCCAAGAAGAATGATGGTACTCTGCGACTTTGTATTGACCACCGAAAGTTGAATCGGGTAACTGTCAAGAACAAGTACCCAATGTCTCATATAGATGATTTATTTGACTAGTTGAATGGGTCTTGTTGCTTCTCTAAGATAGACCTGAGATTAGGTAATCACCAATTGAGAGTGAAGGAAGAGGATATCTAGAAGACGGCATTCCATACATAGTATGGCCATTACGAGTTCCTAGTGATGCCTTTTGGGTTAACTAACGTACTGGCCATGTCACGACCCAAACCCGCCCTTATAGGTTTAGCATCGTAACCGGCCAGTAATCCTTGGATTACCAAAGGCCTCTGAACAGAATAATATATAATCAAGGGGCTGCGGAAGCAATTATACAAAATACAACGTCCATTGAGCTGTGCAGACATACATGGGACAAAATAATTTTAAACTTTATAAACATATACGTGTATTACCAAAGCTTAATACAGTGTTTACATGACATTTACAGTAGAAAACTTGTTCATAAAACCAAAAGAAGTAAAGTCTTATACGTCCACAAAACGTAGCCACTACACATGACTTGGTCCGAAACCTCAACGGGAGGCGCAAAGGGTGGCTGACAAAATGAAACTCTAGGCCGTCAACTCTGGCCCTGATCACATGCCTGGTCACCTACATATATAATAGAAATAGTGAGCGAGAGTCCAGTGAATAATAACAAGGTAAAGGGTTTTAACGAATGATGTCCATCACAGAGTTAGAAATCAGAGTTTATATCAGAAACAGGGTCTTATGCACATTCAAATTTTCAAATTAGAAATAGGATCATATACATGTTCATACTCATATTCATATTCATATTCATATTCATATTCATATTCGGATTTTGCATAAGATTATACGTGGTACATCCATTAGCTATCAGATCAACTTGGTCCTGAGACTTACATATATAGTCAGTATCGACAACCATAAAGGTCCATATCTTACGCTCAAGTAGCCATGGTATTGTTACCCCCAGGCGAGGGCCACGTGAATATAAGACATAGTATTGTTATCCCTGGGCGAGGGCCACGTGCATGTTGACTACGGTATTGTTACCCCCGGGCGAGGGCCACGTGAACTAAGGATGCCACAAATACATTTTAGAAAAATGGACATTCATTCGTAATTCATGAAATGGCATTTCAAAAAACAGATTGTATCACATCAGCCAGAAAATACTTGTAATTAAACATAACTTTACAGAGTTATTACTTACAATTATCAGATGGCTTCAAGGCAAACAAACGGAATGGACAACTCAGATGTTTTGTAGCGTGTGACCTACACAGTTACAAAGTGAATACGTACAGAATTACACACCCAGAAATAATTAATTTTTTCTTATCTTGGAGTGTTTCTACTTCTTATCCTCATTATGGTGTCTAATCTTGGTCCAAGAATGCCTAAGATGGAATGAGGATGCAAAATATACTTGAAAATATTTTTCTAAACTCGCTGAAAACAGGGTCCACGCTCGAGCGTGGCTTTCCTCGCTCGAGCGGACATGCAAAATGTGAGGGTCTGCTCGAGTACAACTTCCCTTGCTCGAGCGGTCTGCAAACTTTGAAAAAGGTACTGGTTGCTTGATTTTCACACTCGACGGACGCTCGATCCCCGTTCGAGCGTGAGACTCAGACCTTCGCTCGAGCGTGACTGGTGCCGCTCGAGCGATCAACAAAACACATGAACTTCTGGGAGCATGCATTTCACGCTCAAGCGAAATTCTGGTCGCTTGAGTGGAAGTGCAGGATTACAGAGTCTTCGCTCGAGCGTAGCATCCGACACTCGAGCGGAAGTGCAAAATCTGAAATTTCCAGATTGCACTCCCAAGTTCCAAGCTCGAATTCCATACTTCAAAACTCATCTTCTTGGGCCAAAATTCTGGAAAACATCTAGGAACTTGTAAAATATCATGGTTTGAAGATCATTTCATGAAATCAAGGCCCAAAAGTATGTCAAACATACGAAAATTCAACTTGAAATGTAAAAACATGATATGAACATGACATGGATGTGTTCACTTGAGTTCATGGCTTCTAGAACATGATCAAATGTGGTCCATTGATGAGAAATGTCATGAATTCTTCAACTTGTACTAGAATTACAACATGCATGGAGAAAATCTTTGAAAACAAACTTCAAAATGCTATAAATACGCATGCATGTATGGAATGACTTATCTTTCTTCACTTCTAGCTCAATCTTTACATGAATTCACCTAATTCACTAGTTTCCATACATTATTCAACCACATTACAAGGTCAAAGACTAAAACTCTTACCTATAGTCTAAATTGCACAAGTGAGGAAATTTCAATTCCCAAATTCTTTGCACATCTCCAATAATTCCTAGCAATCCTCCCCTATCCCAACTTTTGATCCCAATTTTCTTCTTTCTCACTCTCCCCTATGTTTTTGCTTGAGTGTGTGAGCTCAAATGTATTGGAATGAAGAAAAAGAAAGAGTGAAGACATATAAGAAGCCTTATATAGGTTCACTTAATGATAATTAGTTAAGGCTAATTAAGTGGGCATTACTTTAATCTAATTTAATCGTTCTAAATTGAATTTTGATTAAACCTACCATAATGTTCTAAAAATTCCAAAAATCACATAGATCAAGTCAATTTCTGAATTAAGTGCCGATAAGGCCTTTAATTTGCAAATCAAAACAGAATCATGAATAGATTTTTCTATGTTAAACAGATATATAAACACACATAAGAGAACACATGATGCAACACTTCTCATTAATTACTTATTAGGTATAACTAAGCATGGATTAACGCTAACCATGGGTCAGGGTTGTTACAGGCCATATTTATGGATTTGATGAACCGAATCTTCCGTGAGTTTTTAGACCACTTTGTAGTCATCTTTGTTGATGACATCTTGATTCAGTGACTGTAGACTTTTCTAAGATAGATACAGTACAAGATTGGGATCAACCTAAGAATGCCTTTGAGATCCGTAGTTTCTTGGGGTTAGCCGGGTATTACCGTCGGTTCGTGAAGGATTTTTCAGATTAGCCTCACCATTGACTAGGCTTACGAGGAAGGGAATCAAGTTTGTGTGGAGTGAGACTTGTGAAAAGTCATTCCAGGAACTTAAGGTTAGACTTACCACTGCTCCAGTGCTAATTATTTCGGAGACAGGTTTAGGATATTCGGTGTATTGTGATGCTTCACGGGAAGGTTTGGGTTATGTTTTGATGCAAGAGGGAAATGTAGTAGCCTATGGCTCACGTTAGTTGAAAACACACGAGAGAAACTATCTTACTCATGACTTAGAAGTAGCAGCTGTGATATTTGTCTTGAAAATTTGGAGGCATTACCTTTATGGTGAGAGGTTTGAGGTGTTTTCTAATCATTAGAGTTTGAAGTATCTGTTTTCACAGAAAGATTTAAATTTGAGATAGAGAAGATGGATGGAGTTCATGGAGGACTATGATTTCGAGTTGCACTATCATCCGGGGAAGGCCAATGTAGTGTCTGATGCCTTGAGTAGAAAGACCATTAGCAGTATAGTGTGTATTGTCATCCGGGAATAGGAGATGTTGGGTGCTATTGGTGAGTTTAATTTGTATTTTGGTGAGTCTGTTGAGTTGGCTACCTTGTTTACTGTAGTTGCCCAACCTACACTAGTGAGCCGAGTTATAGAAGCACAGAGAGGTGATCTCGAGATAGAAACTCTCCGGAAAAACATATTTAGTAGGAAGATAGAAAGGGGTCTTAGATAACTTGACCGTCTATTCGTGCCAGAGTCTTGTTGAGAGGAAGTATTCTGAGAGTTTAACCATTCACGTCTTGCGGTGCATCCGAGAGGCACAAAGATGTATCACGACCTTAGTTGCTAGTTTTGATGGAAGGGGATGAAGAAGGATGCAGCCGTATTTGTGTCAAGGTGCCTTACTTGTCAACAAGTGAAGGCTGAGCATCAGAGGCAAGCGGGTTTGTTGCAACTCTTGCCTATAGCCGAGTGGAAGTGGTAGCATGTCATGATGGATTTGGTTGTGGGTTGTGGGTTGTGGGTCTTCCGAGGACTCAACGGGGTAATGGCGCCATTTGGATAGTGGTTGACCGATTGAACAAGTCAACACACTTTATACCTATTCGCACGAGTGACTCGCTACATTATCTAGCTGACCTTTACATTAGAGACATAGTTTGACTTCATGGGGTCCCTGTGACTATTGTTTCGGATAGAGATCCGCGTTTTATGGCTCGATTGTGGCAGAACCTGCAGAATGCCTTGGGCACTAGGTTGACTTTTAATACCGCCTATCATCCGCAAACTGACGGGAAGTCAAAGCATACTATTCAAATTCTTGAGGATATGCTTCGAGGTTGTGTCCTTGACTTTAAGGGGTCGTGGGAGAGGCACTTGCCTTTAATAGAGTTTGCCTATAACAATAGCTTCCAGTCGAGTATTGGCATAGCACCATTTGAGGCCTTGTGCGGCTGAACATATAGATCTCCTGTGTGTTAGGCTGAGGTAGGTGATGCTCTTATGATAGGCCCAGATTTAGTTCGGGAAACGATGGAGAAAGTTGCACTTCTCCGTAAGAGGTTGGTTACGGGTTAGAGTCATCAAAAGAGCTATGTCGACCGTAGGAGGAGACCGTTATCCTTTGAGGTGGGAGATCACATCTTCTTGAAGATATCACCTAGACGTGGTTTGATGAGATTTGGGAAGAACAAGAAGTTGTCTCCTAAGTTTATTAGGCCTTTTGAGATCTTGGAACGGATTGGGGAGGTAGCTTATCGTTTGGCCTTGCCACCATAACTTTTCGAGGTTCATGACGTATTTCATATCTGTATGCTCTGGAAGTGTAAGTCGGATCCATCACACATGTTGGATTGGACGGAGTTAGAGGTGGACGAGGATGTCTCGTATAAGGAGAGACTGGTTACAGTTTTAGACACTCGAGACCAAGTCTTGCAAGGCAAGACGATTCTTTTGGTAAAAGTGTTGTGGCGGCACCACGGGGTTGAGGAGGCCACTTAGAAGCGTGAGGCGGAAGTCCGTGAGAAGTATCCGGACCTATTTGTTGATGTTTGAACATGTATTGAAAACTTTGTTATATTAATGAAATATAAACATTGCATATGTTTTAGAAATGTGAATTGCATATTCAGCACAAAAAAAATTTGTTTATCATGTGATGAGAAAGGATGACCAGTGGATGGGTCATGGTGATGAATTTAATTTACTATCATTGTTTTAACTGATTTAAACATCGTTTTGTCGTTGATTTAAAATTTCAGGGACGAAATTCCTTAATGGGAGAGGTTATAGCGATTTTGGTTTAGACTCGAACCATTTGATGATTTGGAATTCGGGTTTCACTGTCTTATATAGTTGTTCATGTCTTGTTTCCCCTTATTTCTCCTTGAGTTTGCAATTGGGTTATGTTGGTTGCATTTGGAACATGTTGGTAGTTTATTTTTCAAACTGTTGTTGCCTAAAATTTTGCCTCTTCGCTCAAGCTGTACTTATGTATTCTCAGTATTTTTGCAGGTTTGCAAAGCTACTGAAAGTTGGCATTCTTGTGCTTGAGCAGTGGTCTTCTGTTTGTAAAACTTCTAGGAGTTGGTATTCTTCGCTCGAACGAAGCTTCTTGCACTCGAGTGATGCAACTTATTGTATCCGGTCGCTCGAGCAACACATCTTGCGCTTGAGCGAGCTGTGCGTATATCACTTCATAAAGTCTCTTTTCTAAGTCACTTTTTCACTTCCCTCTCTCTCTACACATTTCAAAACCCTATTTTCTCTCACACTCTCTCTCTAAAACTCACCTATTTCCCTGAATAAACCTAGATCCGTTGATATTTTCACCCGTGTCCATTTGTTAAAAAGATAGAGCTCGATGAGGGCTTCATTCTAATCGGAGCAAAGTTAGTTTTCGGTATCCTTGAGTTTCCCACTCTCTCTCTCTCTCTCTCTCTCTCTCTTGTGTTCTAGCTTGAGGTAGGAATATCTCTACACTTTTTTATGACTGTTAACTTAATTATTTGTGTTTTGAAACAATATTGTGATTTGGGGAAGTGTTTGAACAAATCTAGGGTTTTTGGTTATAACTCAAAAGAGGGATTTTTTTCCAATAGTTTCATGGCAATGGTTGTGGGAGTGCAAATGAGATTGAGTGGTGATAAAATAGTTGATTTTGTTATGTAGAATTGATTTTGGAAGAAAATGGGGTTTTGCCCCAATTATGTTAAATGTTGATTTAATATAAATTATGGAATTGGTGTTGGGAATATGATGGGATGGTATTATTATCACTCACACTTTGAAATTTGGAAAGTTTATCTTTATTGAAAATTGTTTATTTGTTTAGAAATATCTATTTTGGGCTATCGATAGAAGATAGCTATGATTGTTATAGAAATTGCATGAGAATTAAAAGAACTGAAACTATTTTCTCATTCAATTGCATTGAGCATTATCTTACATTTCTATATTGGCAATGTTTATTGTTTTAAGAAAAAATGGGTGAATCTGAGAAACATGTATTGGCTCGTTGAAATAAGTTGGCCTAAGTGTCCATGGTGAAAGTCCTAAAAATCGCATGTATACGTGGGTGCCAATCCCATGGACGAAATATCCGTAAAATGTCAATAGTAGTGCTTGTATAGCCTACGTTTACATGGGTGCCGATTCAAGGTTTCTCGAGGATGAAATTTTTGAGAAAGGTTGCATTTGTTTGAGATTCCTAGAGTGTGATTCACTACCCTGTTTTCAATTGTAAAGGAAATGAATTACCGTACTAACATGGCATTGCATAGTTTTGGAAAGGGATATAAAATGTTTTAGCATAAGCATTGTATATGCAATCACTGTACTAAGATTCATATACTATATTGGATTATTTCTACTGGGCTTTGGCTCACTCTATGTGGGAAAACATTTCAAGTGGTGATGATATGCCTCCACCAAGGCAATAGCTTGGGTGGACTTGGAGCAAGAGTTTCATTTTGTTGAATATATATATATATATATATTTTGGGGTACAGGCCAAGGGCCTTTAACTGTATTGGATGTGAATTTCACTTTTGTTGTAACCAAACATTGTCTTGGAAAGTTGTAAGCCTTTAGGACATTTATTATCTGTTTAATTTCCATATCATTATCTCTTGTTGTAACATATGCTATAGAGTTAGGGTTAGACTTGTGAATATATATCTGCATATGTTACCCTTTTGTACAAGTACTTGGGATTAATGGAAGAGAAATATTTCATCGCATGTATTACGTAATTAATATTGTGGATGGCTTATTGTATTTATTTTGGAGCGTTACAATCAACTTTAGAATTTCTTGCCGGACTGATTTTGCTTGGCAAGATGAAAGTTGGTGTTTTGTTCAACTTTGAAAAACCTTGTCCAGCTGAGTTTGCTCGCCAAGAAGTCTTATCGAGCTAATTTTGCTCGCCAATTTTGAAATTCCTTGCTAAGCTGATTTTGCTCGCTATGAAGTCTTATCGAGCAGATTTTTGCTTGCTAACTTTAGATACTGAGCTGATTTTGCTTGCCAATTTTAGAATTTTTTGCCAAGCTGATTTTGCTTTCCAACTTTGGAATTTTTTTGCTGAGCTAATTTTGCTTTCTAAGAAGTCTTGACGAGTAGATTTTGCTCGGCAAGAGGTTTCTTGATGGTTTTATCAACTTAGAATTTCTTGTCGGGTTGATTTTGCTTAGCAAGATAAAAGTTGGTGTTTTGTTCAACTTTGAAATTCTTTCTTAAGCTTATTTTGCGCGCCAAGAAGTAAGTTACCGAGCTAATTTCTGCTTGCCAACTTTAGAATTTCTTGTCGAGCTGATTTTGCTCGCTAAGAAGCAAGTTGCCAAACTGCTTTTGCTCGCCAATTTTAGAATTCCTTGCCAAGCTGATTTTACTCGCCAAGAAATAATTGTCGAGCTAATTTTGCTCGCCAATTTTGGAATCCCTTGCCGGGCAGATTTTTGCTCGGTAAGAGGTTTGTTCGTGGTTTATCCAACTCTAGAATTTCTTGTTGAACTGATTTTGCTCACTAAGAAAGTTGCCAAGCTAACTTTGCTCACCAAGAAGTTGTCATGCCGATTTTGCCCACTAAGAAAATTACTAAGCAGACTTTGCTCGCCAAGAAGTTGTCACACTAATTTTGCTCGCCAACTTTGGAATTCCTTACCTAGCAAATTTTTGCTCGGCAAGAGGTTAATGGTTTTGACCAATTTTGGAATTTCTTGCCAAACTGATTTTTGCTTGCCAAGAAAGTTGGTGGTTTGTCTGACTTCGAAATTTGTTGCCAAGCTGACTTTGCTTGCCAAGAAGTTGTCGAGCTAATTTAGTTCGAAGTTGGCGACTCGTCCAACTTTGGAAGCCTTTGCTGAGCTGATTTTTGCTCACTAGGAAGTAAGTTGTCAAGCCGATTTTGCTCGCCAACTTTTGACGAAAAATTGATGATTTGTTCATTCGAAGAGAATTTTAACCGAGTAGTGGACACGATCTACGGACAATCCATTTCACCTGAGTCACTACTTTGCCTTTGTAAGTTAAGGCAAGAGCCTAGACTAGGGGGAAAGTTGTAGGGTCAATCTCAATAGCTTGATTTTTGTCCATATGGCACGGTTAACATCATGCATCGTGATGGGTCATTTCACACATCAAAAATAAATACTAAACTATACCAAATTCTATAGAATAACGGTAAGTCCAGGTATCGATCCATTGGGACAAACGAGAAGTTAAACTAATTTAATTGTTAAATTCCTAATTCAATTTTGATTAAAAAGATAATGATTCATAAACTAACTAAAATAAACTAAGAGATTAAACTAGCAATTATAAGTAAAATTGGAATTATTGATTTTTGGGAAAAACCTAGGGTAATGAATTCACAACTAGTTATATAATTAAGGCTTCAATTTGAGACTCAATTATGTTACGGTTCAAGCTAAATAATACTTCGCAACTACAAGCTCGAAGCATTTATCAAGAAAATTAACACGTTCAATGTATAGGCACGAACTATCTCAAGTAGTACGAGTCGTTCGCTCTAAACTAGGGTAGCAACACGACTCGTTCCTCGTAATATAGCTTGTCTCATACCTTGAACATAAAAGCACAGAAAACCATGGTATGGAAAGCATTCAACAATCACAGAAAGAAGAATACTTGAAGAGAATACTGAAAAATATCTTCAAAACTTCTCAAACACCATACAATTTGTTTAAACCTTTACATAATCAAAAAGTAAAAAGAAAACCCTATTTACTTGGCTAGGGTTTCATCAAAACCCTAGAAATAAGAGCCTAGCCACTCATGGAGGAGT
Source organism: Camellia japonica (assembly GCA_030407325.1). NCBI lineage: Eukaryota > Viridiplantae > Streptophyta > Magnoliopsida > Ericales > Theaceae > Camellia > Camellia japonica. The sequence continues at coordinate 15,265,970 of JAPPVO010000059.1, forward strand.
GTGAAGAGGTAAAGGGAGAAGAAGCCACCATAGGAAACATTCTTCAACTTTTAAGTTCTTTTCTTCGAAACATTAGCCTCTCTTTTCCTTTTCTTTGAATTATTTTCGAGCCATAAGAGCAGTCTTAAATCTTAATTTATTTCCAGCAGAACAGACCGAAATTTTCTAAGTGGGCCGCTCGAGCGGTGGTGGGCAGCACGTGCGATAAGGTGGCAAGCTGGGAATGTCACTACTCGCACGAAGAATCTGCTTTTGCACCACTTTTTGCTTGATTTTGCGTGTTGCCTACCGAATCTGTACAAGTGCACAAAACACATCATCTCCACCAAATAAACAAAATTTAAAGACTATAAATATAACTTAAGCGACTTCAACGTGGTACCTTTCGGCCTACATCACTTTGTTTGTTTAGCTAATATTTACATGCCATTTGCAAGGTTGGCATCCAAGCTCCGTTTGCCCAGTTGACGTCCAAGCACCATTTATCCGGTCCAACTTTTAAGCCTAGCGAAGTTTGTTTACAAGGTCTGTTTGTAAGGTCGCCAAAGTTAAGCCTAGCAAAGGCGAGTCCATGACATCAAGTGTCAAGACAGAGTGGTTCGTGACCAAGCAATAACTCATGACTGAGATGGTGATGAAGCAAATCAAATTAATGCCAACCGAGTTGTGAGATCACTAATTGCAACCAATCGAGCTAAAGAGCAAAAGAGTTAGAATAAGTTCTACTTGCACAACTCGACAGACTAATCACCAAGGTCAAGATATTTAGTTAACCATTCTATTCTTGGCCAAGAGCAATTTATCCTCCAAGTGGCGGACTAAGAAACCAAGCATAGCAATAAAGGCATGCCCACCGGAGCATTACCGAGCAAGTTATGAAATCAACAATGTTAGACGACACCTAGACTTGGAAGAAGATGAACAGTGAAAGGCTTGGAGTATATATATCGCCTATATATAGGCGGAGGAGAAAAAACACTCGTTTTGAAATTTTGGGACTTGTGCAGACACTAGGATTGTTGCACGGAATCGATGAAGGCGTGACATGTGTCCAAGATGTGACGGGGTGTCAATGTGGCAGACAATTATAGGATTAGGTCGGCCAAACTCAAGAACCGGGCAGGTGTTTAGCTCGACAAAGAGAGGTAATCCTAGTCATACCAAGACAGATGAGATTAAAGGGCAATTGAGAGGGGAATTTTTGCCGAACAAATGGACTGAGCTAAATAGGCCATGATTCTGGGCCGAGCTAAAAAGATCTTGGACCGTAACCACGGACCGAGCCGATGTGGGACCAAACTAGAGTGGTTAGTCGAGCTAGGTTGGGTGTGGGTCATAGGCACGGACCGAGTTATATTGTGGACTGAGCCTTGGTCACGGGCCGAGATGAATCAAGGGTGAACCCATCACCTTTGATCGAGCTGGGTATTTGCGGGTGTACTAGAGAGTAGTTCCACAGTGGGTTAGACCAAGCTGCGAGGCCGGTTGGGGTGCTGACCTGAGTTAGCTCGATAAGAAGACTTTTGGAGTTACATATTTGAGGATAGCGGAGTGTTTGCTTGGCTAGGGCATTCTACGTAGCCCAATGGAGAAATGAGAGGAATCTAATCTAGGGACGTATCAATACCGTTTGACAGTTTGGCCAATGCTGTTTGGCGATATTGACATCTACACATGTAAGGAAAAGAGAGGACAGTATAGCTACACGTCCAGAAAAGGACGACAAAAGTAGTGTGCACACAATCTTAAGTTGCATGGCCATCCTAGATAAAAGACGCGACCAGACTCTAGGAAAGGTAAGCAAACTGTAGTCACACTCTCCCTCTCTCTACATTATTTCTCTCTCTAAAAGTGCTAACTTGACCGTCGGAGGGGTTTTCAGAAAAATCACCCGCTGGGTAGCTCATCGTTATTTTGTTTGCAGTAAGTGAGATGCTGTTCGGAGTAAGGAAAGCTTGGCAGCAAGGCGTACGGAAGATGACAAATATTTCTCCCCTGTACAGTAGGTGATGGGGGGTAATCACATGAGAAAATGAAAAATTATTTTGAAAATAAGAAAAAAAACACTTCTTTTATTTGGGCATTCGATCTATAAAATTAAATTTGAATTTTATTTGGTTAAAAGTCCACAACCTAAAATACTTTGCTCGTGTGGATATGTTTAAACGAAATGACTAAAAATACCCATATATATTGTATACACGGTTAGCAACAAACCAAACCTTGAACAAACACAAACTGTCTCTTTCTTTTCTTTCTACTCCTCTATCTCCACCGCTTCTCACTCTCTCTCTCTCTCTCTCTCTCTCTCTCTCTCCACCATTTTGATCCTAAACAAATACATATGACTAGACTCCTCCTTCGTCCTCTGGCAGCACGCGGTGGACCACCAGTTTCTCAGCTCCAATCGCGTATCAGTCGACCAATTTGGACCGCTAGTTTCTCAGATCCGATGCGCTTCTCATTGGTTTCACAACCCACTCTCTTTCCAACTCTACTTTCTCTCTCTAGATCTTGTTTGAAAACCCTAAATCTAGAGTTTTTACCATCGGTTGCTTCTCAAGTACAAATAAACAATTCTTCTTCTAATTGGTCACTTTTAAAGGCAATAGCTTCTTTTTCTTCATCATCATCCTTGTATTCGCTAGATGATCATGCAGTTAAGGCTCAGTCGAAGAGTTTTGATTTGATTTCAGTGGTGGATCTACATCGACCCTCTTTGTTCGACCTTCTCTGATTTCAATGACTAACTCCCTTCTAACCCATCATAGCCTAAGCTATTTCCTTGAAGAGTTTATAACAATTTTATAGCGACTCCGATTTTGACCCCAACCCATTTGATATTCTGGGACTCGAGTTTTATGGTTGCCAAATGTTATTTATATATTTTTCCCCTTTATTCCTACTTGAGTTTGGCTTTTGAGTTGGTTGGAGCATGTTTGGAACAAGTTGGTTGCTTCGTTTTCAAACTTGTGTTGCCCAGATTTTTGCTCTTTCGCTCGAACGACACTTATTGTGCTCGAGCGGGCTTTGCAAACTCTCAGTACTTTTACAGGTCTGCAAAATTTACTAGGAGAGTGTATTCTATGCTCGAGCGATGTTTCCTATGCTCTAACGGGTGGGCGCTCGAGCGTTGGCTTGTTGTCTGCAAAACTACTGGATGTGTATATTCTACGCTCGAGTGGCACCTCTTATGTTAGAGCAATAATGTCCTTTTGATTTGTGTCTTGGCACTCAAGCGTCACTTCTTGCACTCGAGCGGAACAACTTATTGTACCTAACGCTCGAGCGTCACTTCTTACGCTCGAGCGGACTGTGCGTATATCAGTTCGCGAAAATGACTTTTTACATCACTTTTTCAGATCTATTCCTCCCTAAACCCTAAAGTGGAGACCTTCTCTCTCTATGACCCACCCTCTCTCTACTTTTTAACCTAGATCTATTGGGTTTTCTACCCTAGTGTCTTTGAGAAGAAGTTGGAGCCTTCCAAGAGCTATGTTTTCATCTGAATATAAATTAGTTTTGGCGTCGTTGAAGTTTTTCCTTTGCTTTGCTCAACTTCTAACTTCAAGGTAGGGATTTTCTACACTTTCATATGATTTTTAGCTTAGTTATTGGTTGTTGTGTAACAATGGTGAGATTTGGAAGTATATTGGACAAACCTAGGGTTTGGGATTTAAAATCAAAAGGATGGTTTCCAAGTGAATGTGAAATAAATGGTTATGGGATTTGAATATGAGGTTGTATTGTGGCAAAATACTTGATTTTGGCATTTGGGTTGACATTTGGGAAAGATGGGAGTTTGCCCTAAAATGTTTCAAATATTCAGTTTGTATAAATAATGAAATTGGTATTGTAAATGTAAAATTGGATAGATGTTGATATAAATGGCGGAGCTGGATATGTATTACCTCACACCTTTGGAAATTTGAATAAATTATCTGTCTTGAGATTGAATAGCTGTTTAGAAATATTTGTATTGAGTTATCGGTGGAGGATAGCTATGATTGTTGTAGAAATTGCATGAGCATTAGGTGAATTGAAACTAGTCTCTTGTTGGTTGTCATTGAATATGACTATATTTTAAATACATTGTATATGTATGATTGTTTGGGAGGAGAAAGGGGATACACTCCATTGTTTGGGAGGAGATAGGGGATGAATTCCATTGAAATTACGTTGGCCTGTGTGTCCAGGTTGAAAGTCCCGAAATCGTGCATATACATGAGTGCCGATTCCGTGGACGAAATTTCCGTAAAATGGCAAATTGAAGTGTTTGTATGATGGTTGTGTTAATTTGGGAACCACTGAGTTGTAGTCTCAGATGGGTTATCTGAAAGATAATGAAATTGGCTCATGAATTGAGATGAAATGAATTAACTTGCATTGACGAGAAGGAAAAAGGATTGGAATATGAACTTTGGTACTTTATGACTATACAGAAAATGAATGTTTTATTAGTGGCATTATAAATGCACGTTGAACTTATATCCTCGTTAAAATTCATATATTGTGTTAAATTGTTCCTACTGGGCCTTGGCTCACCTTATTTGGAGAAAACCATTTTCAGGTATTGGCAATATGCCCCCCACCAAGGCAATAGCGTGGAGGGACCTTGAAACGAGAGCTTCCTTTTGTTGTTTTCCTTTTTGTATAGCCAAGGGCTTTATTTGTGTTGAGCTAGACTCATTTTTGTTGTAACCAAGCAATGACTTAGAAAGATGTAAGCCTTTAGGGCATATAATTATCTGTTTGGCTTTCATTCATTTTTACTACTTGTAACATATGCTGTAGATTCAGGATAAACTATTTATAAATATATATTGCATGTGTCACTTTTTGTATAACGATTTAAGTTAATGGAAGTGTATTATTTCGATTACGATGTCTTACATAAATTGTGTTGGGTCAAATTATTGCAATTATTTTGGGGCGTTACAACTTGGTATCAGAGCGTACCGGGTTTGAATACTTTGGGTACGTGGGAAGTGGTTAGTACCACAATGGGTTTGTCTCACTTGATAGAGATGTTTGTATGTTTGTAATGTTAAGTGGTAACATGTTTATGTGATTATATGGGTATGAGATTTAATTTCTAGGATGTTGATCGAGTCCACGGGTTTCTAGGAGTCCTGTTAGAAAGGCACTTGATCACTGCCATTTCTAACTGAAACTCTGGAAACGTCGTCGGACGGCCACTATTCGAAAATGAAATTCGTATGTGTTTATGTGAATACGTGCTTATATGAAGTGAATTACTGTTGTCCATCGTATTAGGACGCGAGTGAGTTAGCTTCGGCACATTTGTACATTTGCTAACTCCTTCGGTTACATTTATTAGGATGTTAGGACGTGGCCGTGATGGTAGGCGTGGTTGACCTAAAAGGCATGAGGTGCTTGTACTGGATGAAATTCCGGTACAAGAAGAAGGGATTGGTCAAGCCAATGTGGTTGAACTGGTTGGTCAACAGGCCATAGGCGCCTTAGGCCGCGAAATAGCCAGAGCATTGCGGGAATCCATGGACATTCTCAAGGTTGAGAATCAAGTCCAGGCCCAAGTAGCTGAAGCAGGGCCATCTTTTCTGAAACGAGAGTTTTTTCGATTGAATCTGGATGAGTTTGTGGGAGATCCCAAGGAGCCACTAAAGGCAGATGAGTGGCTAGAGCAAATAGTGAAGACGTTTGAGATGTTCGGCATCGAAGACGGAGGTTTGAGAGTGACCTTGGCGTTCTTCCGCTGAAGGGAGACGCGGATCATTGGTGGAAATATATACGAGGGCACATTAGAGGGACTTGGAAGGCTTTCGTCGACGTCTTCCAGGACAAGTTTTTGCCTCCCACTGTTAGGGAGAAGTTGAGAGACCAGTTCTCTCAGCTGGTGCAGTTAAACACACCAATAGCCGAGTTTGAGGCCACATTCACCAGTTTGTCGAGGTTTGCACCAGAACTCATGGCGATTGAGGAGTGCCGTTGTTTGGAGTTCGAGAAGAGGTTGAGGACCGGAGTCATGTTCTAAGTGGCCGGGTCCATGATTAGATATTATGGGCGTCTTGTGGAGGCAGCAACCCATCTTGAGACTATTATGCAGATGAAGAAGGAGAGAATAGGGGGCTCAAAGAGGAGGCAGGATAGTTAGGGGGATAGTAAGAGGCAGAGGAGTTCTAACCCCCAGTCATCCTAGGGAGCTCAGTCGAGGTCCACTTTTCCAGTACCGAGTTCGAGTTCTGGAATGGGTGGTCAGGGAGACATTACTTGTTACAAATGTGGTCAGTTGGGCCACAAGTCTTCAGCTTGTCCGCAAAGAGAAGGAGGGCAGCGAGAAGCATCGTCTTCGGCTCGTTCTCAGATACAGAGTCAGTGGAGAGGCTGGCCACTCACTTGTTTCTAGTGTGGGTAGGCGGGGCACATCAAGAGGTTTTACCCACAGTTGGGTGGCACACCCGGTGCATCTGGTTTGAGACAGACATAGAGCCACTAGCCAGCACAGTCAGCATAGGTTTCGAGGGCCAATCAGAGAGCCTCATCGACTCAGTCAGTGCATCAGGCCTATACTCTGAGAGGTGAACAGGTGGACCAAAGGCCTACAGGGCGCGTGTATGCTGTTACCGCGCCAAATCTTGTACCAGCGCCCTCGATAGTGAGAGATACCTTCTTGTTTTACAATTTAGTTGCTAATGTATTCATTGATACGGGTGCATCCCATTCATTTATCTCATTTGCATTTGCATTGGTTCTGGGTTTAGAGTTGGCTCAGTTAGCATCTCTCATCTGTGTACAATCGCCTATTGGTGGTGAAATGATTTTGAAACATGAGTGTCGGAGTTGTGATATAGAGGTTTCTGATTACCGACTACATTTTTCATTTGTGTTGATTGATATGTCTAGCTTTGATGTCATTTTGGGTATGGACTGATTATTTTCATATCGGGCTGTTATAGATTGCTACCGTTAAAGGGTTACTGTATATACCTTGAGCGGTGATTGTTTTCATTTCTTGGGGGATCGGATTGGTAGAGTCTTATCACCGGTGTATGATCCGTGTGGGTGGAGTGAACTTAGTTGCCTTCTTACTAACTTTTTGGATAGTAAGTGTAATGAAGTCCAGGCTGAGTTACCCAAGGTAGTTTGTGACTACTCGGATGTTTTTCCGGAGGACCTCACCAATTTACCACCCCATCGAGAGATCAAGTTCTCTTTTGACTTCGTGTTTGGTACATTACCGATTTCCATGACACCGTATAGATTTGCATCTGCCGAGTTAAGTGAGTTGAAGATTCAGTTCCGAGAATTCTTAGATAAGGGTTTCATCTACCCTAGTACCTCGCCATGGAGAGTACCAGCTCTTTTTTCCAAAAAGAAGGATGGTGCATTGCGACTTGTATAGATTACCGAAAATTAAACCGGGTAACCGTCAAGAACAAGTACCCAATGCCTCGTATAGATGATTTGTTTGATCAGTTGAAGGGGCCTTGTTGCTTCTCTAAGATAGACCTGAGATCAGGTTATCACCAATTGAGAGTGACAGAGAAGGACATCCCGAAGATGGCATTCCATATGCGGTATGGCCATTACGAGTTTTTAATGATGCCCTTTGGGCTAACAAATGCACCGGTCATGTTTATAGATTTGATGAACCGGATCTTCCATGAGTTTCTAGACCGTTTCGTGGTCGTCATCGTAGACGACATTTTGATTTACTCATCATCTGAGGAGGAGCACGAGGAACACTTGCGAGTGGTGCTTGAGTTACTTAGAGCTCATAAACTGTACGCTAAGTTTGAGAAATGTGAGTTCTGGCTGAAAGAGGTTAAGTTCTTAGGCCATGTGGTATCCAGGGAAGGGGTGACTGTAGATTCATCCAAGATAGAGGCAGTGCAAGATTGGGAACCACCTAAGAATGCTTTTGAGATCCGTAGTTTCTTGGGGTTGGCCGGGTATTACCATAGATTTGTGAAGGATTTCTAGGCTAGCATCACCATTGACTAGACTGATGAGGAAGTGAATCAAATTTTTGTGGAGTGAGTCTTGTGAGAAGTCGTTCTAAGAGCTTAAGGTTAGACTTACCAATACTCCAATATTGATTATTTCGAAGAGGGGATTGGGCTATTCGATATATTATGATGCCTCACGGGGAAGGTCTAGGTTGTGTTTTGATGCAAGAGGGGAAGGTAGTAGCCTATGGCTCGCGGCAGTTGAAAACACATGAGAGAAACTACCCTACTCATAATCTAGAATTAGCGGCGGTGATATTCGCCTTGAAAATTTGAAGGCACTATCTGTATGGTGAGAGATTTGAGATGTTTTCTAATCACAAGAATCTAAAATATCTGTTTACACATAAGGACTTGAATTTGAGGCAGAGGAGGCGGATGAAATTCATAGAGGATTATGATTTTGAGTTGCATTATCACCCGGGGAAGGCTAATGTTGTAGTCGACACCTTGAGTAGAAACCTGTTAGTAGTATGGCTAGTATTGCCATCTAGGAGTAGGAGACGTTGTGTGCTCTTGGGGAGTTTGACTTGCATCTTGGCGAGTCCGTTGAATCTGCGGCCTTGTTTACGGTAGTTGCCCAATCTACACTTGTAAACCAAGTGTTAGAAGCGTAGACGGGTGAGCTTGAGGTGGAATCCCTCCGAAAGAAGATCTCCAGTGGGAAAGTAGAGAGGGGCTTGAATGTGTAGCGACCCTAATTTTCTTAAGTCATTTATTTTTATTATGATTATTATTATCTTATTTTATTTTTGGCTTTATTACTTGTGTGGTCACATGAAAATTTAATGTGGTATTTAATGAATTTAATGTGTTATTCAATTAATCCATATATATTTATATATATTTATATTTGTTAAAAAAAAAAGAGATGTTATATATATATATATTTAATCTTATATTTATATATATTACAATTATATGTAGTATATAATATAATATATTATAATAGTCATATTAGATTAGGATAGGAAATTAGGTTATTATATATATATATTATATAAGTAATCAACTAGGTATAGGAGTTGATAAGAAAATAAAGATTAGAAAAGTGAATCAGAGAGGAGGCTGCCGTGAGAGAGAGCCGAGAGAGAGAGAGAGAGAGAAATCAAAATAGAGAGTGTTGTGCTGTGTGTTGTGAAAATAGAAGGAGGATTAGGGTTAGGATTTTGTTTTGGTGGCTCCATTAATTCTTCAAAGATTTCTTTGATCTTTAAAATAATATTGTGAGTACAAAACTCACTTCTCTTGATTTATGTTTAATTTATTGTTTTTATTTATTTATTTATTTTTATTTATTTGATGTTAGTTTGATTTTGTTTTTATATAAAGATGATAGATTAATTTTAATTATTTTGATTAGTTGTAGATGTAAGATTTAGGGTTTATAGATGATTGATTGATTTTAATTATTTTGTTTAGTTGTGTATGTAAGGTTTAGGGTTTTTAGTTGATTGATTTATTTTGATTATTTTGATTAGTTGGGTATGTCAAATTTAGGGTTTTTATATGGATTTATTTTATTGTTGTAATCACACTCATGATTATATGAAATTTAAAATTAATTAGGAACCCATAGATAAATTCCTTATACTCTACCATGACTCAATGGATTGTTGTTTTATTTGAGTGATGGTGAGAAAGAGTGTATAAAAAAAAGTGAAGATTATGAGATTTATTTGAATGCCTTAGGCTCGGCATTGTTATGTTTATTCTCATGTGTGAGATGTTGTGTATATATATATTGTTGCCTCGTTCTCATGAGTAGACGAGTGCTTTGATTTGCGTGCGTACGTATATGCTAACCATCCGGGGAGTGTGAGTCAAACTCGGGACGATATCCCCGTACAAGTTTGGCTTCGGAGCGGTGTTAGATATACGGGAGGCACATGGGATATATGTGTAGGTCGGAAGGGGAGGGCCGAAGTGGTGGAGTTAAGGTACAAAAAAATTTAATTATGAGTTTATTGATTTGTACATCTCGAAAAATAGTAATCGACCTCAATAAAATATGAAATTTGAGCAGAGGCATGTATACGTGATTTTGGACAACTTTTGTGTTGTAGCTTTTTATTAAAAAGATCGATTAGAACTTATAATCGGATGACCTTGGTTATTGTCGGTTTGATTCATTTTGGTAATGTAGATTTTATAGGCTGTTTTAACCCACGAAACGAGCTTATTTTTATTGGTTTCGCGTAAACTGAAGTAAAACATTATTCTGCACACTTTTCATGTTTTGAACTTTTTCGAAAAAAATCATCTTAGGGCAGTTTTTGTTCATTTTTAGTTTCAGATTTTTCGATTGAATTCCGTCTAGATTTTTAAATCAAGTTTTTCTCTTAACTTGTTCAGTTTCTGTTAAATTCGCTCGCTTTGTCTTTTAGGAAATTTGATTCTGTACAACTTTTGTTCTTTGAGTTTTGGTCAATTCAAATTATTTAAGCAGGAAACGGTGCATTTTTATACGTATTCAGCAAGTTACTTATGATTAATTTATACTAACATTATTTTTTTTGCAGGATGGTGGGTCTTACTAACTTTTTATGCAGGGCTGACCCACCATAGTTCTATTTCTATTTTGTTTATGTTATAATAAATTTATATTTCGTTGTGTACGGACAAGAAATTAAATGCCACCGTTTCTCGGGAAACTACCCATTCGTCTCGATGCGGTTGGAACTACTTGTCTTGTCCCGTGATAAGAATTAAATGTTTTTTTTTGTCTGTGTCTGGTGGACACGTGGGTGTTAAATCTTGTACTCATACCAGTATACCTGAATACTGACCCGTTTTGTCTCTTGGCAACTCGGGTGCGTTCTGTTTGAGCGCAGTCAAGCTTCCTTTGCAGGATTAGTAGAGGCTTTGGTGGTGACAAGAAATAATTGTGATCGTAGGACATGTCGTTTGGAGTTCTTTTATTTTTCTTGAGCTTAGGGTTGATACTAATTTATGTATTTATTATTATTTTTTTTTAATGACTTTAGTATTGGAATAATTTGGCATGGTTTGTAACCGTACTTTATTTAAGTTGTTTTGACTAGTTGCTACCTTAATGTTGAGGTATTTGTTAGTTATGAATTTATGGTGGATAGTTTGGTTGGCGTTTTAGTTTTTTTTGTTTCACCTCTATGATTTGGATGATGGAATATTAATTGGGGTTTAGTCCTAATTTAATATTTAATTGTCCAAATTTTGGGGCGTGACAGAATGTGTATCTCGACCATAGTGTATGATATCGTAACCGTTTGTTCGTGTCGGCATCAGAGGCCAGCGGGTTTGTTACAGCCCTTGCCTATAGCCGAGTGGAAGTGGGAGCATATCACGATGGATTTTGTTGTGGGTTTTCCGAGGACTCAACGGGGTAGCGATGCTATTTGGGTGGTAGTTGACCGGTTGACTAAGTCAGCGCACTTTGTACCTATGCACGTGAGTAATTCGGTAGACTATCTTGTCGACCTTTACATTAGGGACATAGTGAGGTTGCACGGGGTCCCAGTGCGATTGTTTTGGATAGAGATCCGTATTTTACAACTTGGTTGTGGCAAAGCTTGCAGAGTGCCTTGGGCACTAGATTGGCTTTTAGCATTGCGTATCATCCTTAGACTGACGGGCAGTCCGAGCGTACTATTTAAATCCTTGAGGATATGTTTCAAGGTTGTGTCCTTGACTTTAAAGGATGGTGGGAGAGACATTTGCCCTTAGTGGAGTTTTCCTATAACAATAGTTTCCAATCGAGTATTGACATGGCACCATTTAAGGCCTAGTATGGCCGACCGTGTAGATCTCCAGTGTGTTGGGCCGAGGTGGGTGATGTACCTTTATTGGGTCCAAAGTTGGTGCAAGAAACGACGGAGAAAGTTGTACTTATCAGTAAGAGATTGGTTACGGCTCAGAGTCACCAAAAAAGTTACGTCAACCGTAGGAGGAGGCCCTTGTCTGTTGAGGTGGGAGACCATGTCTTTCTGAAGATATCACCTAGGCGGGGTTTGATGAGGTTTGGAAAGAGTGGGAAATTATCTCTTCGATTCATTAGGCTTTTGGAGATTCTTAAGCGGATAACAAAGGTAGCTTATCGTTTGGCCATGCTGTCCAGCTTTCCAAGGTTCATGATGTGTTTTATATTAGTATGCTTCGGAAGTATGAGCTGGATCCGTCGCACATATTGGATTGGACCGACTTAGAGGTAGATGAGGATGCCTCGTATGAGGAGACACCGGTGAGGGTCTTGGATACTTAGGACCAAGTCTTGCGAGGTAAGACGATTCCCTTGGTTAAAGTATTATGGAAGCATCACAGGGTTGAAGAAGTAACTTGGGAACGTGAGTTGCAAGTCCGTGAGAAATATCCGGACTTGTTTGTTAATGCTTGAACATGTGTTGTATTGTTATTATGTAAATGGAACACGGAAACATTGTACATGTTGTTTGTGTTTGGAAATGCGAGCTTATTACAAACATTGTATATGTTCTTAGAAATATGAATTTTATATTCAGTATTGAGAATTCGTTTATCATGTTGATGAGATTGAATGACTGGAGAATAAGTCATGGTGATGGAATTAAATGATTATCGTTATTGTAATTGCTTTTAACTCAGTTTTAAAACTTGACTTGAAATTTTAGGGATGAAATTCCTTAAGGAGGGGAGATTATAGCGACTCCAGTTTTGACCTAATCCATTTGATATTTTAAGACTCGGGTTTTATGGTTTCCAAATGTTATTTATATCCTTTTCCCCTTTATTCTTACTTGAGTTTGGCTTTTGAGTTGGTTGGAGATGTTTAGAATAGGTTGATTGCTTAGTTTTCAAACTTGTGTTGCCTAGATTTTTACTTTTTCGCTCGAGCGGCACTTATTGCGCTTGAGCGGGCTTTGCAAACTCTTAGTACTTTTGCAGGTCTACAAAATTACTGGGAGGGTGTATTCTACGATTGAGCGGCGTTTCCTACGCTTGAGCGGCCTTTCTTGCGCTTGAGCGTTGGCCTGTTGTCTGCAAAATTACTAGATGTATATATTCTGCGCTCGAGCGGTAATGCCCTTTTGATTTGTGTCTTGGCGCTCGAGCGTCACTTGTTGTACTCGAGCGGAACAACTTATTGTGCCTGACGCTCGAGCGTCACTTCTCACGCTCGAGCGGACTGTGTGTATATTAGTTTGCGAAAATAACTTTTTACATCACTTTTTCAGATTTATTCCTCTCTAAACCCTGAAGTGGAGACTCTCTCTCTATGACCCACCCTCTCTCTACTTTTTAACCTAGATCCATTGGGTTTTCTAGCCTAGTGTCTTTGAGAAGAAGTTGGAGCCTTCCAAGAGCTACGTTTTCATCCAAATATAAATTAGTTTCGGTGTCGTTGAAGTTTTTCCTTTGTTTTGCTCAACTCCTAACTTCAAGGTAGGGATTTTCTACACTTTTATATGGTTTTTAGCTTAGTTATTGGTTATTGTTTAACAATGGTGAGATTTGGGAGTATGTTAGACAAACCTAGGGTTTGGGATTTAAAATCAAAAGGATGGTTTCTAAGTGAATGTGAAATAAATGGTTATGAGGTTTGAATATGAGGTTGTATTGTGGCAAAATATTTGATTTTGGCATTTGGGTTGACATTTGGGAAAGAGGGGAGTTTGCCCTAAAACGTTTCAAATATTTAGTTTGTATAAATAAATGAAATTGGCATTGTAAATGTAAAATTTGATAGACATTGATATAAATGGTAGAGCTGGATATTTATTACCTCACACCTTTGGAAATTTGAATAAATTATCTGTCTTGAGATTGAATATCTATTTAGAAATATTTGTATTGGGCTATTGGTAGAGAATAACTATGATTGTTGTAGAAATTGCATGAGGATTAGGTGAATTAAAACTAGTCTCTTGTTGGTTGTCATTGAATATGGCTATGTTTTAAATACATTATATATGTATGATTGTTTGGGAGGAGAAAGGGATGTACTCCATTATTTAGGAGGAGATAGGGGATGGACTTCATTGAAATTAAGTTGGCCTGTGTGTCCAGGGTGAAAGTCCCGAAACCGCGAGTATACATGACTGCCGATCCCGCTAACGAAATTTTCGTAAAATGGCAAATTGAAGTGTTTGTATGATGGTTGTGTTAATTTGGGAGCCATTAAATTATAGTCTCAAATGGGTTGTTTGAAAGATAATGAAATTGACTCATGAATTGAGATGAAATGAATTAACTTGAATTGACGAGTAGAAAAAAGGATTGAGATATGAACTTTGGTACTTTATGACTATACAGAAAATGAATGTTTTATTAATGGCATTGTAAATGCACATTGTATTTATATCTTCGTTAAAAATCATATATTGTGTTAGATTATTCCTACTAGGTTTTGGCTCACTCTATTTGGGGAAAATCATTTTTAGGTGTTGGCGATATGCCTCCGCCAAGGCAATAACGTAGAGGGACCTTGGAGCAAGAGCTTTCTTTTGTTGATTTCCTTTTTGTATAACCAAGGGGCTTTATTTGTGTTGAGTTAGACTCATTTTTGTTGTAACCAAGTAATGACTTGGAAAGATGTAAGCCTTTAGGGCATATAATTATCTGTTTGGCTTTCATTCATTTTTACTACTTGTAATATATGTTGTAGATTCAGAATAAACTATATATGAATGTATATCACATATGTCACTTTTTATATAACGATTTAGGTTAATGGAAGTGTATTATTTCGATTACGATGTCTTATGTAAATTGTGTTGGGTCGAATTATTGCAATTGTTTCAAGGCGTTACAAATTTAATTGACCATTCGATTAATTCTTTGAAGGTAACTTTTCTTTTAGATAGAGAAACATTAAAACAAAGAAAAAAGTTAATTGTTTGTTGTTGATTATCTTTTATCATAAAATTGCAGGCTATGGTTTGGAGTGAATTAAGAAAAAGATGCAAGTTGTTTTTTTTTTTTTTACAGGAAAATCCTCCCAATCTCCTACAGGTCCAAGGCAGCGCCCCTTGAGGAGATCACCAGGGTATCTTGTTGTCCGTTCTGAGTAAGAGACTATAACCTGGAAGCTTGTCCCGACCTCCCAAGACAAGCTCCGCTTAAGTCAGGACTCGCACAACGGGGGAGCATTAAACCCACACCAAGCTGCTGATTAGGCATCCTGAGGTCAACCTCCTAACCAACTGTGCTACGCTTAGGAGATTGGCCCAGAGGGGGATCAAACCCAGGACCTAGGGGTTTAAACCCCAGGCCCTTACCAGGTTGCCACCCACCCCTGGGTTAAGATGCAAGTTGTTGGTACAACTTATCATGCCACTTTGATTTCAGTGGTGATGTGGCAGTGGCGGTGGTGGTGGGAGGAAGAGATCATTGGTTTCAACATTTACAATTTTTTATTTATTGTTTCCATGTCAACAGATCATTGGTAATATTAAAGCCTCTCATCTAGTTCTTGGTTTCAACAGATCAGACCTATTTTTTAACATATAAAAAATCAAATTGTTATTTTAACAAATAAAAAAAAATTAATAGATAGTTTCACATAGATAGGAAAAAGTAAATAAATTTGAACAGATAAAAAAATGAGTAGATAGGATTTTTTTTTGAATAGATTACAAGAGATAGGAAAAATAAAGTTAAAAAAATTAAACAGATAAAATTATTTGAACAGATAGTCAAAAGAATTAAACAAACAAAACAATATTTGAACATATAATTAAAAGAAATTCAATAGATAGATTAAGGGATAAAATTGAAAATAAAAATATTCCAAAATAACAAATGGTTTCTCATCCAATTATTTTACAAAGGGTGAATCTCTTACTAATAAAAAATATTGGTTGGGTTTAATGTCTTATACCCTACTTAGATTGGATTTTTTAACAAATTTTTATTTTTATTTTTACTTTTATTTATTTATTTTTGTGTGTGTAACTGGTTTCATTTTTATGAAAATAAAAATTATACACCAAATAAAATTTTGTTCTTGGTTTAACAAGCAAAAATGAGACATAAAAAATAAAAATGTGACCAAACAAGGCCGTAACTAATCAGACCTTTGTTTCAGTGACCAGTAAACTACAACCAATTACTTGGGCTTTTGGTTGGAATGGCTAAGCACTTGTTTGGCATAGTAAATTTTGAAATTAAAAGATGATTTTAGTTAGGAAAAGATAAAAAAAATTAAAATAATAATAAAATAAAATGTTATATTTAAATTATAATTTTTTTTTTCTCAAAAAATTCAAAAAACCTATTTCAAATAAAAATTTTTAATCCTAAATTAAAATAATTAAAAAATTAAAAAATCAACTCACATTCCAAATCAACCTTAGGCAATAAGTACAGCTATAGGCCCGAATCTCCTGCCCCATCTAAGAGCATCTCCAATATGCACCCAGTAAAAAGATTCGTTTATGTCACATGTTTGCCTAGTAAATTTAATTTAATTTAATTTTTTTGGTTATACCTGGAGTTATTAAAGAGGTCTGCTCTGCAATCAGTAAATTCAAGAAAGAGAGAGTGAAAGACGAAGCGGGAGATTGAGGGGTGTTTTGGATACATAATAAAAAGTTAATTTTTTAATTAAAAAAGTCATAAAAAAGTTATAAAAAGTTAAATTTTTTAACTAAAAAAGTTATAAAAATCAAAAAATTAACTTTTAACAAATTTTTAAAAACACGTCTGAGTAGGTCTAATATGTACTTAATAATTTTGGCAACTTTTGTATATGTTTATGTGAGGTATATAAAAAAATTAAAAATATTAGAAATTTTAAAAATTTTATTACAATTTTTATTAAATATCTCACATGGGTGTAAAACTCATATGAGACCCATATTATGTGAATTTTACATTCATATAAGACATTTGATAAAATTTTTAATAAAATTTTTAAAATTTCTAACATTACTTTAAATTTTTTTACTAAATATTCACATTAACATTCACATTAATAATATATGAGATCCATAATCATGTTAATGTTAGAGTGTAATTGTTTTATAAAGTGATTATTTTAATTAATTTATTAATATTTTATTAAAAGATATGAAAAAAAAAATTAAAAATTGACTTTCTAGTAGAAATATTTTGATTTTTAACAACTTATTGCCGAAACAACCTTCTAGTACATTTTGACCCTCAACTTCACCTTAGATCATCTCCAACGGTTCATCAAACCCAGTATCAAATTCAAAATTTGATGAAAAAGCTATTGTTCACTGCTCCAACGGTTGCACCAAATCGATATCAAAATGAGATTTCACCAAACATTTCATCAAACTGAGAACAGGCGAAGCATTTCACCAAATCACTATTACTGACCGTTGGGTTATAACAACTGGTCGACCAGCCGGTGACCGGCCGGTTGACCAACCGGTCAACCAGTAAAAGATTCAAATAGTTCAGGAAAAAAGTTCAAATCGTTAAAAAAAAAAAAAAAAAAAATTTTTTTTTTGCCTAACCGGTCAACCGGCCGGTCGACCACCCAGTCGTCCCGAAAAAAGTTCAGAAAGTTCAAAAAAAAGTTCAGACAATTCAAAAAAAAAAAAAAAAAAATTTTTTTTGGCCTAACCGGTCAACCGGCCGGTCGACCACCCGGTTGTCCCGGGACAGATTTGGTGAAAGGTGAACCGTTGGAGCATGTGATACCAAATTTGGTGAAATGAGTTATTTTTGACTCAAATTTGATGAAAAATTTGATTCACCGTTGGAGATGCTCTTAAAGAGCACTTTTTTTTTTTTTTAAATTAAAATTTTTTTTTATTGACTAATCACTTATTGCACACTTTTAATTAGCTCATGATAAATAGAAATTATTCAATAATTCTGAAATAATATTTTATTTCATTTATAAATAACATTTAACATTTTATTTCCTAAAATTTTAATATAAAGATAGTAGATCCCATAATTTAAACTAATAATTAATCATTTATTAAAATTGAGGGTCACTTATACTTATATATTAATAGACATTTAGAGGTGTTTTGGAAAGCATTTACAATAGGACAAACTTTACTTTATCCCCCTATAGCTTGGATCATGTGCAGTTTACCCCTTTGATATTTGAAAATGACCACATAATTCTTACATAATTTGTGGACTGAAGTGTACTGTTAAACATTTGTCCAACTTAACAGCACGTGGTAGATAAGGGGGGTTATATGCTCATTTTTAAATTTCAATGTAGTAAATCGCACATGAAATAAAGTATAGGGAGTTAAATCGCACATAGAATAAAGTACAAGAGTTAAAAGTGCACTTTACCTTTCAAAGAAATAACGAAAATACATGGATATTTTTGTCTTTTTTTATTAAATCGTTAATGGATTTAACAGTGCACTTCAATGCACAAATCACAAGGGGTTGTTGCTCATTTCCAAACTTTAGAGGAGTAAACTGCACATGGCCCAAACCATAAGGGTAAAGTGAAGTTTTCCTTTTAAAATAATTAAAATGTCAAAAAAATCACTATAAAAAAGCATTTTCTCTCTATTTTTTGTACTTATTTATTTATTATTTTTTAATTTTGTAAAAAGATAAAAAAAAAAATCAACTAAAATAGTCACTCCCCAAGACAAACCTTAGAACAACTTTGATGGTGAACAGATAAAATGAATAGCTAAAATTATAATTTAGTAATAAACAGGGTAAAATAACTATAGGATAACAATATTGTTACAATGGTCAAATTGTTATTTTTAATTTTGCCTTCCGTTATGCACACTGCCATAGGCAAAGAAAAGTTAGAAATAATGTAAATTTTGATGACCGGCAGGATGTTCTACCTAGACAGCTCAGACAACTTTAGCTATAGGTAAAACTTGTGCCAAATTTGATACATGATATAACAAAGCTATAATTTAGCAGACGTTTTACCTAGTTATTAGATGAAAAAAGTGAATTTCATAGTAGTTTATCGCAATAGTAGCTCTGATACCTCACCATTGGACTTGCTCTTAGACTAAATTAATTTATAAAATTATTGAACCAATAGAGTTATGCTTAAATGTTCTTAAGCCAAAAAGATATTTATTTGTCCAAAAAAAAACCTATCTGTTTAAAGTTTAGCTATTTGTCTATCTGTTAAAAAATCACCTATCTATGTATGTGTCAACTATTTGTTCAAATATAATACATCTGTCACATATCTATCTAACTATGTATTGAAATATACACACATCTACACGTGTCCCTTATCAATTCATCTATATGTTTAATATCACCTATCTGCTATGTTTGTATGCATTTTTTTCCTTTCTTTCCTATAATGCTTTGAATTCTTGTAAGATATGACGTTGAAATTGTTAGATATGACTTTGAAATTAGAGGTGTTCAAATTACCCAGTGAATTGAGGAATCGAACTGAACTGACCTCTTTAGATTGGGTTGGTTTGGTTTTTAAATGCACTGGTTTGGTTTTGGGTCTTCAAAGTATCAAATTGATAGAAGTTGGTTGATTATTGGTTTAGGCCCGAGAACCGAACCTATTTATATATATTAAAATTTTATTTATATAGATATCTCCACACCTATTAGTTTATTACAATAAACGTGATTGTACCTAATAATTTTCCACATATAAGAATTATTAAGTAACCAAAGGAAATTCTAGAAAATACTAGAAGTTTGAGTTGAATTTCGTAATTGATTTGATATATATTGATTGTATTACTAATAAGGGAAACACTATGGTACACACCCTATCATATGTATCTTATAACTAAAAAAAAAAAAGACATAATTTCATTCTTTTTGAATCATAACTAAAAAAAAAAAATGTCATAACTAAATACAACATAAGATATAATTAAAAATCTCAAGAATCATAACTAAAATAATGTCATAACTAAAAAAAAAAATGACAAAAACTAAAAATACATATGATATACCATTTCAAGGATGTGTATATTAAAATTTCTCTATTAATATATTTAATTTGTATCGGTTATAGTTATGTTTAGAATAATACTAAGGATCATGAAATGCTTTATGAAAATTTTTCATCCTTTAATTAGTGTGTAGTATTTTCTTGTATGTGTAATCTAACAGTAGAGAATATTTCATAATTATTTTCAAGACATTTTTTTTTTATGATACCTAACATTTACTCTTTCGTTTATATATGAGTTGAATTTGATTTGTATTAGCTTGTATTACATAATATTTTATTCTTTATTTGCGTTATGTTTAAATATTAAAAATTTGTTTATTTTAATTATTTATTATTATCCAAAGGGAGATGTCATACAATAATCCAGCAGTGGCATCTAATTTCACAGCTGCTGATTCTTCTATTGGAATGGATGTTTGGAAGTGTCATACTTCCGGATATGCATAACAATAACATTCATGAAGCATCCTAAATTTGGTATTTTTGTTGAGATGAAAAACAGGGAGAGAGAATGTGCCTGTGGTACATTATTTCTTCCCTTTCCATAGAGCTAAATTGTTGCCGATGTGATTTATTTTGATTCACATATTTTTAATATAGTGAAAGTGTGCCTTCTAATCTGAACTCGCCCGAGTTATAGTGGGTCAGGTTTATATTGGGTCAGGTTGGTTTAGCTCTATTGCATGATTAGCTGTTGCATGATTAGCTGGGTTATTGGTCATAAAACTCAGAATCATGATTTAGGCGAAGTTTGACCAGTTGAAAAAAAGTCAAAAAGTCAAAAAATTATTCAAAAAGTTAAAAAATTATCACTATTCTTCAAAAGTCAAAAATTACGGCTACACAACTTCCAATCCTAATTTTTCCCTACACACTAATTTATACAATTTTTTAATACACATTTTTTTCATAAAAGTCAAAAAATTAACCTAAATATTCATATTTTTTTCCTCAATTTTTTAGTCAAAAAAATTAAAAAATACACTTATTTAGGACACCCCAAACAAAATTTAGTATCAAACCGAACTAAGGCTTTATTTGACATGATCTAAAAAAGTTAAAAAGTTAAAAAGTCAAAAAATCACTATCCTATTTAAGTCACATCATCTCTCTAACACATCCTTTTAAACCCAATTCATATTTCATAAAAAAAAAAAAATACACTTATTTAGATCATACCAAACCACCTCTAAATCTACCTCTGACCCCTACACGACACTGTCTTGCTCGCCATTCATTCTCAGCTAATCTAGGATTTTCCTTAATGTTCTTGTTCTTCATTCTCACCTCTGCTTCATCCAAAGCAGTCTTTTAAAAGGGTAATAACATTTGTAGAAAGGCCTCGTTTGGGAACAAGCTAATTTAGTAATTTTTTAGTTATTTGACTAAAAAAATAGGTAAAAAAACTTATATATTTGGAATGACTTTTTAACTAATTACGAAAAAATATACAAAAAATAGAGAGAAAAAAAAATCTTTGACTTTTTAGTATGAGTTATTAACTTTTTGACTAAAAAAGTAACGTTTTGACTTTTTAACTAAAAAGATAAGGCCCCAAAAGGGCCTAAATATGACAATAAGCTTTAATCTTAATCCTTCTTATCAGTAGATAGCAAAACCAATGCCTAAACAAATTGTTAAGGTGCAATCTTCACCAAAAAAATTCAACATATCCACATCTACAATTCTTTTACTGTTTAACACAATAACAAATCAAAGTAAAAAAAAAAAACCAAACACTCACCCAAACCAGTCCCAACAATTAGACTCCCCTCAATGCAAATTAAAAATTAATATTAACCCAATTTTCACACCACAATCAACTCAATATATATGTACATTTTTCAATTATACATGTATGTGTGAGGCTCAGATCTATATGATCAGGCGAGAATGTGATTCCGCCGTGGCTGCAACAACCGTTGCCCATGAGAGAAGCTCTCTCTCACGGGCCATCCGAGTTGCCCCGCCAAGAAACGGGTCCGGTTCTCAGCGCCCGACTCATGGGCGGTTCAGAAAGCTATCGTCACAGCCTCTTTCAATGGAGAAATTTCTGCAAAAAGGGTTGAGCTTTGGTGCTGTGTCGAAAAAAATAGCATACAACCAACCACTTCTCATCAGAAACAAAAAGAGAGGTACTGAAAGTGTAATTTACCCAAAAATAATTTCCAAGAAAGAAGAAGGGAGATTCTATATACACACACATAGAGAATGATCCAAACCTCCTCCACACCACCACCACCACCGCCACCGCCACCACATCCACACCCACACAGAGGGCTGTTGATTTTGAATGTGAAATCATTGGCTCTGATGATCGGAGAGGGGCAACACCCTCAGAAACTTCCCATCTCCCTGCTGAGAGCCTCATTCATTCTTGAGCCTAACCCTAGTTGCTGTCTCAAAACCCTCTATTTATGGTGCATCCAATTTACTTTTCTATCTTCTTTTGACCGCTTATCAATAATGTTTGAGAGCTCGAAATATTGCTCCCCCGAATCCCCCTAATGCCCAAAACGACGTCGTTTTGGGCATTAGGTTTTTTTTTTCTTTTTTTTCTTTTTTTTCCTCCATTTTTGACCATTTTTCGAGCTCAAACGCAGGGAAGAGGGAGAGGGAGAGGGAGAGAGAGAGAGGGAGAGCGGAGAGCAGAGAGGGAAAGAGAGGGAGAGAAGAGAGAAGGAGGGAGACACACACACACAAATGGCCCCTGCATTCCGGCCGAGCGTCCGATCGTCGCAGCTCCGTCCGATCGTCGAGCTCCGCCGATCGTCTTCCTCCGCGTCCGATCATCGCAGATCCGTCCGATCGTCGAGCTCCGCCGATCGTCTTCCTCCGCGTCTGCCTTCTTCCTCCGCCTCTGCCTTCTCTTCTTTCTTCTTCTTTCTTTCTTCTTCTCTCTTCTTCTCTTCCTTCTTCTCTCTTCTTCTCTTCCTTCTTTCTTCTGCGTCTGATTCTGATTTTCTGATTCAAAAAAAAAAAAAAAAAAAAAAATTCGAACGACGAAACGACGTCGTTTCGTAATTAGGGGGATTCGGGGAGACTTAATTCGAGCTCTCTAGCACGATTGCCCACTTATTTACATCTTGTGGGAATGGTCTGGGGGATAAGGGCATTTTAGACCTGTACAAGGTGGTATTTGATAAAATTAGAAATTAAAAATTGAATATTAAATTTTTTAAGTTAAAAAATTATTTGATAAAATTTAAGTGTTAAATTAAAAATAAATTGTTTAATATATAAATTTAAATTTAAAATTTATTATTTCAAAATTGTATATGTCAATTTTTATATTGTGATGGTGGCGGTAGCGGCGGTGGTGGTGGTGGTAGCGGTGGTGGTGGCATGGTAGTAATGGCGGTAGCGATGGTAGTAGTAGTAAAATAATAGTGATACTTATGACAACAATGACAATGAGTGATGAAGGTGGTGATTGTAGTGGTGGTAACTGTAGTGGTGGTAACAATGACAATGGGTGATGAACGTCATGATTGTAGTGGTAGTAGTGGTGGTGGTGGTGGTGTGATAACGGTAGTGGTGGTAATGGTATGGTAGCGGTGGTGGTGGTAGTGTTGGATGTGACATGGTGGTGGTATAGTAGTGGTAGTAGTGACTGTGGCATGGTGGTGGTAGCGGCGACAACGATAGCGATGGTGATAATGGTGGTAGTAGCAGCAGTAGTGGTGGCAGTGGCATGATGGTGATTGTGGTGGTGAGTTTATAATAATATATATCGATACTTATATATATATAATTATAAATTCAGTTATAATTAAATAAGTTTAATATGATTTAAAATCTTTATAAGTTTTAACTTTCATTTTACGAGATATTTAAAATTTTAAGTGATATGAATTATAATTATCAAACGGACTTAATTAATTATCACTTAATACATTTAATTTTAAATATTGAATGAGATTATCAAATACTCCCTAAACTGATTACTACATCAGCATATTTGAGACAATATCTACCACGCTAAAAATTATTAATAAATAAAAATAAAAATAAAAAGTATACAATTTTTTTTTCTTTCCTAATAAACCCAAGATATATAAAATATTAATTAGGTAAGACTTTCCCGATTACAAATCTGGGGACATTTCACCCCTCTAGAGTCATGATACAATTAACAGTAATGGTTAGTGGTCTGAAAATATGTGGTTTGAATGGCTCGAAACACTCAAAACGACGTCGTTTTAGGTGTAAAATGACGTCGTTTTGTGATTTTCGAGCCATTCGAACCCTATATTTTCGGATCACCAAACATTTTTCTACAATTAATTAGCAACAAGGATGTGACTATTGTAGAAAATGTGCATTCCTTCATTGACATAATTTAATTAGTTGGCCAATAGATCGGTGCATTTATTTTTTTTTTTTGATAAATGTGCCGAAATGTTGAACAACCCGACTTGTAGAGGAAAAATCTACAATCACAAGCCAAATTACAAAAAGTTGGTTTGGGAAGTGGGTTGGTTTTTTGGTTATTTTAGCCTGAGTTAAAAAATTTAGTTTGGGAAGAGTTTTTTGACTTTTTGACTTTTTTTATGAGAGAAGAGTATAATGATTATGGGTTGGATGTGATATTTTATTTTTTGTAACTAAAAAAATTTATTTTGTCTTTTATGACTAAAATAGCCAAAAAAAAAACCTAGTTTAACTCTTCCCATAAGTAAAATGTAGAAATTAAAAAGCTTCAAATCTAAAGCAAGTTTTAACCCATCCCTCATAGCCCATAACTTGGATTCCATAGGTAACCCCAATATTTTTTGTGAAAACCCATAACTCACTTTGGGGTCGTTTGGCAAGAAGGTTAGGGCTAAAATAGCCACAAAAGACAAAACAGGCTATTTTAGTCCTAAAAAAACAAAACATCACATTCAACCCATAATCATTACACTCTTCTCTCACAAAAAAAGTCAAAAAAGCCAAAAAGCCAAAAAGTCCTTCCCAAACCAAGCTTTTTAGCCCAGGCTAAAATAGTCAAAAAAGTCAAAAAACCAAAAAGCCAACCCACTTCCCAAACGGGGCCTTTGCTTGGCTCTTTCTAATGATTCCACCTAGGAGGATCCAACTCAGGCGGATTCAAAAAAGTTGAGAAGTTTTCTAAACCCAATACGAGTTGCATTGAGAGTTGTCTAAGTCTATCCAAATCCGAATTATAACTCAAAATTATATATCCAAGCCCAATTCGAATTAAGTTTGAATTGGACAAAATTTTTTTTTTTTGGGTGTGCATATAAGTTAATTAATTCGCTAAAATTAGACTATTTATAATTTTTCTATATATAATCATTAATGATATCGAAACAAATAATTTATATGATGTGAGAGATATAAGAATTGAAGAATAGATGTACCACAATGATGATTTTTACAATTTTCGAGTGAGAAGAAAAAAAGTTATGGTTTTGTGTTGTGTTACACCTATGTATCTAATATAATTTAATACAAAAAAGACTTAGACCCCCTTTTGGCAGCCACCCCCACAACCCCCTCTGCCTCTCATTGGTTGAAATTTTATTGGATAATACTTGAGACCCCCTTTTGGGGGCACCCCCTCACCCCCCCTTTGCCATGTGTCAGGGGGTGATTGGATGTGCAGGAAAGGGGGACCAATGAGAGAAGAGAGGGGGTCAAAAGGGGGTCTAAAAAAGGGGGTCTAAATCACCACCCAATTTTATTTTATTTTTTTTCTCTCCCCCACTCACCAACCCCCACGTGTGTGTGGGGGTGGTGGGGGTGGGAATCTGAGGGGGTCTGTATCTGCTCTGAATTTAATATGACAGTCTAATAATTTATATGAATATTTAATTTAAATATTTATATATATAATTTGGGTTTTAAGTTTTTTGGGTAGTTTGGTATCATTGCCTAAGTCCTCTCAAATTTAATTTAAATTTAAAATTTTTTATCCGAGTTTACACCGAATTCAAAAATATTTTGTCTAAATTTTAAAAAACTTTAAATTGAACTCAAATTGTTCGAATTAAACCCGCCCAACATCCTTAATTCCATCAGTCAAGGCTTTACCCAAATGACCATTTACTTTAGTTTAAACCAACCAACTTGGGGAGGTTTCCACCCAACATGTACCGCATTACCAAGCACCAGTTGAAATTAATAATTAACTTCCTATTTTATTTAAATTATTTTTTGACTTATTAATTAAATAAGTTACACCAACTACTATTGTCATAAATTTTAAATATATATATATATATATATATATATTATCAAATTGAGAATTTCAAATTTGAATTTGATAAAAACTTAAAAAAATAATAATAAAGAGTTGGAGTTTTTTCTTCTTTTCTTATCAAATTTGATAAAAACAAAAATATGCATAAGAGTGATTTGTTTTTTTAAAAAAAAAATTGATTAAAGAATTGAAATAATTCATATAAAATCAAGTTTTTTTCTTTTAATTATTTAAATATAGAATCAAATTAGATTGAAAACATAAAGATAAAATAAACGAGTAGTGAAGGGTTAGTTGGATAGTATTGGAGCCAACCGCATACAGAGCAAGCAAGTCTATTGGAGAACATGGGTCATATATTGAGCTCGAAAATCTTCTATCTTCATAAGATGATGGCTGTAAGCAGAAACTGAGTGAGAGTATTTACTATTGAGGAGCTCATTATTTTTTTAGGAATTTACGTGTAAGTCGTATTAAATAAATTAATTTTTAGTGACAGATTGAAAATTGTTACAAAAAATATCATTAAAAAAAATCACTAATTTTCAACGATAGTTTAAAAAATTCCTCACAAAAAAAGTTACTAATTATAAGTTTTAGCGATAATTTATAAAAGTCATGACAAAAAATAATCACCAAGTGTCAATGTAAAAAAAATCGTCACAAAAAATTATTTTTAATGACGGTTGTACTAATTTTTATTTTCAATAAGAATTAAATCTAATTATTAGAATTTATTGACAGCTGTTTTTTCTTTTTTTTTGGGTTGGAGTACTACAAAATGAAATGAACAACAAAGTTAATAACAAACAGACAAACAAACAGAGAGGCTCCTCTCGGATACACGGCCCATCATTTCCGCAACAAGAAATGGCCTAACTAAATCAAGTGGATCTTCCATCACAACCAAATCTTTCATTCTACTCCGCTCCCAGGCTAGGTAGAGCATATGTGTATTTGTTGGCTTCATGAAATACATGTTTGAGAGTGCCTCTTGTTCTACCAAGTAAAAACTTGGCATCTTCAAAGAGTTCTCTAACTGTGCAATTTTTGTGGACCTTGAATTCATTCTGGATGAGCTCGATTGTCTCATTGCAATCCATTTCAATCTCCATATCCGTCTAGCCTTCCAAAGACTAAACTAAACCTAAAATATACACTACAAGAAAATACGCTTTTGGCGACTAAATTTTTAGTCGCCAAAAGTCTCTTTTTAGTCGCCAAATGTCGAATTTTCAGTTTTCCCGACTAAAAATTTTGGTCGCCGGTGTTGTCGCCTATATGTGGTCGCGCATACCTTTGGCGACTAAAAAACTGTTGGTCGCCAATAGATAGGGCTTCAGCGACTACAGATTTTGTCGCCATTGCTCAATTCCATTTTTAGAAATTATACCTTTGGCGACTAAACTGTTAGTCGCCAATAGTTAAATTTTTTTTTTATTATTTATACCTTTGGCGACAAAACTGTTTAGTCGCTGAAAGCATTTTCTGAAAAAAAAATTTTCCCCTCTGCCGCTACCAAGTTTTGAACCCATGACCAACAACTTTCTAACATGCTCAACCTTTTACCCACAGTCTCCGCCCACTGCGCCACTATAACCTCACGCGAATAATAATTCAACATATATTACTTATAGACTATATTCGGCGGTATTAATACAAAACTATATATATATAAATAATTATTTTTATTTAATGTATTTTATGTAAATAATAAAGTATTTATTAAAAAAAAATATGAGAGCACTTTTGGCGACTAAATGTGAATTTTAGTCGCCAATTCTATGATTTTTGGCTACTAAATGTTGCTTTGTCGCTAAAAAACATTAATTTCCGCCCAAAAAACTACTTCCGGCGACTAAACTTATTTTTCGTCGCCAAAAGCTCCACTTTTGCCGACTAAACTCGGTCTTAGTCGCCAAATTGTCCACTTTTAGCTACGAAAAAATTGTTTGTCGGTGAAACACCTATATTCGGCGACTAAAGTATTTTTTGGTCGCCAAAACCTATAGTTTTGGCTACTAAATGCTTTTAGTCGCCAAAAATTGTGCCTTTTAGCTACTAAAATTTTTGTAGTCGGTAAAAGCCCTATATTGGGCGACTAAACAGACTTTTAGTCGCTAAAAGCCCTATGTTCGGCGACCAAAGCAGTTTAGTCGGCAAAAGTCATCAGGTTTGGCGACTAAACCAATTTTAGTCGCCATTTGTACAACTTTCAGCGATGAAAATCAATTTTTTAGTCGCCAATGGTGTTTTTTGTTGTAGTGATAGAATGGGTACTAAATAAAATTAAAAAAAAAAAAAAAATTCTAGAGTTTAACTCTTGTAACAAATTAAACCCCGAACTTTAATTTCTTTAATTTAAACCCTAAATTTTCAACTGAAAAACAATTCTAGACATCCGTCCATTTCTGTCACTTATACTAACAGAACAAGGGTAATTTAGTCTTCTATCTATCGATTTGAGTGCTGCTATTAGCACTTTCCTTTCTTCTTTGGACCCCTCACTTTTTAAACTCCCAACTAGCTAACTAAGGCCCTTCCATTTTCTCTTTGAACCCCCACCTTAATTCCAACTATACCCTTACTCTAACCCACCTTCCCAACCTAACCATTGTTAGCTCCGGCCATAACCTCTACAGATAGAGGTGGCTAGGGTTTGAGGTCACAGATTGTCGTCCCCGTCACCATCGTGCCTCCAAACCTTATCGACCCAACCATGCGCAGAGAGAGAGAGAGAGAGAGAGAGAGAGAGAGAGAGAGAGAGAGAGAGAGAGAGAGATTGCAGTGGCAGTGGGGTTCGTGATTGGTAGGGGTGGAGATCGCGATTGCAGTGGAGAACGCAATTTCAAAAGAAGAAGAAAAGGGAGATGGAGGTGGCGGGGGGTTAGGGTTAGGGTTAGGGTTAGGGTTTGAAAAATTAGGGTTAGAAGATGAGGGATAAGGGTAAAAGTGGAATTTTATGTTGGGATAAAATTAGAAATAAAAAAAAAATGAAAGAGGTGGGGTTCCAAAGGAAAAAGATAAGTGTTAATAGCAGTATTCATTGATTTATGTTAATTTTGTTATTTTGTTAAATTTTCCATCTTTATTCTCTTTCTTCTACTATACAAACAACCATCACCACGAACACTGTGCCATCACCAATGCCATTTCCATTCTCTCGTTTTTCTCTTTGCTGTTGTCCCTCATTTTGAGCGTCATCCCAATCTCTCGCCTTCTCCGTCCCACTAGAATTGGGACACCATTAACCTAATCCATCATCACGAAATTCATCAAAATGTCTTTGAGATATCGATGTCGAAGATCGATCCCGTGAAAGACTCGACCTGGTAGTTAGGGTTCGAGATCTAGACTTTGAAAGCGAATTCAATTGATTTTGAATTGATCTTGATGTCGTCATCACAGATGAGGACCAATCGGATTGTAATTGAAGAGTGGGGGAAAAAGCGAGCATTGAGGTTGTTGGAGAGTTAGCGGACGACGGAGATGGAAGCGGTGTCGTTGGAGGAAATAGAAAGGTTGTGGGTGAGTAAGGCTATGGTTTGAGCACGAATATGACGGATGGGAAGGTGAAGTAGGTGGCGGCGATCGAATGGAGGAGGGGAATACAGGATTCGACGTGGATCGTCATCTAATAGTAGGGTTGTTGTTAGGTCTGAAGAGAGTGGTCTAAGAGAATAGAGAAGGAAAGGAAATGAGCAGGGGTGCACGATCTACATAAATGGCAAAGTGGAGATGCAATGTTTTGATAAGGTTGATGTTCATAATAATTGTGATAATAATTGAATAATTCTAGACGTCATAAAAGAAATATCATGAAAAGCCTTCATGAAGATTCTTCACCCTTGGATTAGTTTGTAATGTTTTCTTATATGTTATGCAACCACCATTGCATTAATTTCATGAAAGTTTTCATGAAATTTATTTTATGCATTACTGATAATAATTTGGTGTAGTCAAGTTGAAAATTAAGACTTAAAAGAATAGTGAAAAACTAATACCTGTTTTGCTCTTTTATTTTTTTTTTTATATATATTTTTTTTGTTAAATAAGTGTGGGTGTTGATTTTCTACATCATAACCAAATAGGGAACTTAGCTGGAGAGCACGTGGCAGAAAAGATTAAACCAGGGGCACTCTGATGATTAAAGTCAACTTATCTCTCAAAGATATCCTACAAGTATTTAGTGCACAAGTAAAAGCATACCTTAAACCCACAGGGGTACCTCACTTTTATAGCCAACAGTGCATTCGTCTCCTAAAAGTCTTACTTCATAAAACTCAAGCACAATGCTTATCTCGGACTCTTTTGAGATGATCTAAATAAGTGTATTTTTTGACTTTTTATGAAATATGGGTTGTGTTTGAAGTGATGCGGTAGAGAGGTGATGTGACTTAAATAGGATAGTGACTTTTTGGTTTTTTGGCTTTTTTAGGGGATGCCAAACCTAGCCTTAGTTAGATATGGATGAACTCCTCAAAAGTCTCATCTTTATCTGAACTAAGCGTGTCACTTATCTAGGACTCTTGTCCTCTATCCAAATATCTCGGAATTCGGTATCACCACACCATATCTCGGCAACACCATAATCTCAGCATCATGGCTCGTCCACGTGGCACCTTGGCCACATGGCGTGACCCTAAAAATACATCCCCACAACTGTCCCTAAGTTCTATTACCTTGGCAACTTGAGGTGATTAAACCTATATCACTTGATCTTCCAATACGTCAGCTAAATAACATGCTAGAGATGCTCCTCCTACCGAGATTATGACTTGTCGGTGTCAAGAAATAGGGACTCAAGTGTCCACTCGTTGAAAACCAAGAACCAAGAACCAAGAATCAAGAACCAAGGTGTTCTTTTATCCAAGATCAACATGTCAACCGAGATCGTACTATTAGCTGACATCATAGAGCACTTGTTCAAGAATTCTAGGAATCTCAATTGCGCTTGAGTTGTCACGCATGATCACCCCAACCATTTTATCTACGTAGCATTGCCCTATTGGTTCGCAGTCGTCACGCGTTAGATGCGTTGCTTTGTCTCTGACCCATGCCGTTTGATATCATAATGGGCACGTGTACCTAGGTGGTTCAATCAGGGTTTTGTCACCCTTTTCTATTTTCAACAACTCTCCGTCTCTTCACTTTTGCAATTACAACTCTTTCTCTCTCTTCCACCACAGCCTTTCTCTCTAAACTCCATTATTGACCTTTGAAGCTTTTCTGTAACCGTTTCTGTTCACCACTTCCGGCAAGCATTCGATTATTCCGTTCCGATTAAAGGCACGATCTGACTTCAGCGAACGTGATTCTACTTTTGCGACTTCCATCTGTAAGTCCTTGAATCATCCCCTTTTTAATTTCAAATTTTCAATTCTTTGCTGTTCTTCACATTCTTGAACATGCCCCATGTTTTCTATGTTTGTATATGCCTTTTGCACATTATTTTTATGGTTTTTGCACACTAGCACCAGACTGTCATGATCACCCTTAATTCCTTGTATTTCTTGCACGTGTCAATTCATACCTTAAATGTGTTTTTGCCCTTTTTTTCTTCTGAATTTGTTGTTATCTCTGCCTCTGTTTGGACTTTGAATTTGTTTTTTTGGTTTCTTTATCTGTTTTCAGATTCTTCCACCTCATTCTTGCCTATTTTAGTTATTTTCGCATAGATTTAGGTTTGGGATTTGCTTAGAATATTGTATAAGTTAGGGAAATCGAAATTGACTGTACCCAAAAACTTCATTAGATCACCCAAATCCTTGTTTCAGTGTCCCCTGGGATTGTGCCGAGGTCCCTCTATCACAAGGAAAACACTCCTGTATTAAAAACCATATAAAACCCCTTTAGCCGAGATCATGGTATGTTCAAATGGAGGGTATATTCCCCTAGTAAACTTGAATATTTTCGTGAAGAATTTAATATCCTAGCCAACGTCCACCTTAGGCTCATTGGAGAGAACGACTTTATTATGCCTGAAGAGAATTACATGCCCTTCCTTGTGGAGTCCATTATGAAGGGTGGAATCAGATTCCCCTTTGTCATCCTTTTTTGAGAAGTGCTGCACTTCTACAGGCTTATCCCCGTACAATTGGCCATTAACACTTTTAGGGTTATCAATGGTATAGCTGAGCTATGCCGTTGTCACAATGCTAGGATCACTCTTGTCGACATCTAGTATTTTATACCATGTGTAGCCTTAAGTCCACCAGTGACTACACTTACTACCTCAAACCCCGGTCTACTGCATATAAATTGATAGCCAATCTTCTAGACTCCAACAAGGGTGTGGAGAAGACTATCTTATTGTCTCGGATAACTGGGAGTTTGTGCCAGATGATGATCTCCACCTCTTTTCCTTGCACCGAGGAGTTTTTAGGGAAGATGAGGGTAAGAACTCAGTCATCCCAAAGCATACATTTTTAACATTGCATACTTAATCATTTTCTGATGTTTTTCTCCTTTTACTCTGTTTTGCAGTGCTTTCTCAACTGAGCAAATTGTTTCGAAAGTCGTACGTCCAGAGCCCTGACCTGAAATAGCTTCTGGACTTGCCTGTCCAGGATTGCAAGGCTCCCGTCCTTCTGAACTACGTCCTAATGTACCAATCCCCTCTGTCCGACATCCCTGTCAGGAGTAGAATCCCACCGTCTGTAATAACTCCACATGTTGCATCTTCCTTCTGCACAGACCAAGTTTCCACCTTCAATCCAGTTGACCAGTCATCAACATCAGCTCCACAACACATTTCCCTAGCCCAACACTAGCTTCGTCGCTATCCTCCTAACACACCATCTAGGAGAACATGCAGTAAGAAACGCCGATGTGTTAACACTCCAGCGTACAATCCTGCTAACCCTCATCTTGCACTCCCTACTTTCAGACTAGGTAGCGGAGTTAGCGTTGTCGCCACCTCTACCAAGATGGGTCACAAGCCAGCAGTGGCCGAAGACCTACTCGCCGAGCTACCAAATGTTGTAACTATGTAGTCCACCCCTTCTTCTCAATCAGTCTAAAAGCCCAAGAGGGTGAAGAAGGCTAAGGCCAAGGCTAAGGTCATTGTTGTTCCCTCTGACAAAGAAAGGGACACAAAGGATTCAGTGCCAATTTCCAAATTGGCCGAGGCCGAGAAGAGGCCAGCCATGGACGACTCCGCCAAGGCCCCTCCAGCAAAGAGGTCGAGGTCCATCAACGTTAGTGAAGAAAGGAATGCCTTGTCCGAGGATGCCTGGCTTCCCTAGATCATGGTGGGCGACTGACTACTGAGGGTCGGCGACAGCGCTATCAAGGATGTTGAGGTTAGGGCTATACTAACCACTGGCCTATTACAGCCTGTCGATATGAGCGAAATCAGTGATTACAATTAGTATGAGAATTTCGCCCTAATGATGAGGCACATTGTCTTGCTAAGGTTCTTCATTCTCATTTCAATTTTTTCCTTTCTTATACTTAGTGAAATTTTACTAATTCACTTTTCTTTGTTGCAGGCCATCCAGTACACGCACTTCCATGCGGTCAAAGCCGAGTTAGTGAAGAAGGACCTCACCAAAAAGACCAAGGAGGCTGCAGGCTTCCTCTCCCAACTCAACAAGGTTGAGGCCAAAATCAAGAACCTGATGGATACGGCCAGTGCAACTAAGGCAACCGAAAATACGGCTGAAGTAGTTGCCAAAGCCGACAGGATGGCTACCAAGGTCGTCGAAGACAGAGCTGCTGAGGCCGAAATTACCTAGAAGAAGGCCTTGGAGACAAAGGAGGCCAAGATCAAGGAGGCTGACGAGAAGGCCCACATAGAGGGGCAGGCCGACGTCTGGGACCAATATGAGAAACAAGTCAACCTAGCCTGCAACAAGGGTTACTACCTCAATTGGGTTGCTACGTTGAAGAAGTTGGCTGTTCTCGAGGACTCCCCGCTGCGTGACATTGGCAAGCTGGATGTGCCCTTCCCCCCCTTTCCAGTACAATCAGAGGAGGAGGAAGAAAAATAACAAGAAGAAGAGGTTACTGTCAACGCCACCATTAATGCTGCTGGGGCCAAGTCCCCAACTTTGAATGATCAAGTCTTGGACCTGACTAAGGACGATGGGGATGAGGTTTCCAAAGGCACTTCCCCTAAAAACGCCGAGGTCACTGCTGTCGAGAAGAGTCTTGATGAGACTCTAAAGCAAATCGATGAAGAGATTGCGGTTGAGGCTGTGAAGGTGGTGGAGCAAGCCAATGACAATGTTCTAGAGCCTAGCACTTAGGATTTTTTTTTCTTTTCTTTCAGTTTGTTCTTTTTCTTTTCCTGTAAGGCCGAAGTGCCTCATTTGATGTAACAGAACAAGCTGCTTTTTTAAAGTAAGGCCGAAGTGTTCTGAATGCTAAATGCTTGTTTGTTGTTGCTTTTATACACCTTGTATGAATTCTTCTAAGTATGGCATCTTCTCAACTTAATATATTGGACTACTATCGATCATCTTGGATCAAAGATCTCAGATAACTTCAAGTTACAGTAATTCATCTCGGCTAACTTCAACTTGCAAAATTTTTCGAATTTTTTTTACAAGTGTCATACTTAACTTATTTATGCACTTTGCCCCCTAATGCGAATCTCAGTATCACTTAGGTTCACATTAAGGATGCATTGTCTGAATCTTGCTTAAGTTTGAATTTTTTTTTTATCCATGACCGAGGTCATCAGGTTTAGCTCTTCTAAACAAAACACTTAAGGCTTAACCTTAGTGCACCGAGAGTACTAACTTACCTCGGATTTTTGTACAAACTAGCTAGATGAAACATCTCTTTAACTTAGTTTATCATTGCAAATCTAAGTTAATCATCTTGTGCACCTTGGGAACATCGGCTTAAGACTTTTTAGTCTTATCTAACAGTTATAAATTTTAACAACATTTTGTAAAGAACAAAATTCATACTAGTATTTTATTAAATACTTTGGCTAAATCATTCGGATTACA
Source organism: Camellia japonica (assembly GCA_030407325.1). Lineage (NCBI taxonomy): Eukaryota > Viridiplantae > Streptophyta > Magnoliopsida > Ericales > Theaceae > Camellia > Camellia japonica. The sequence continues at coordinate 15,301,004 of JAPPVO010000059.1, forward strand.
TATCAAAAACTTAATGGTAAAAGAATTTTAAATTGCTAGTAGTCCATGGTCTTGGCAGTTCCTTGCCATCACTATCTTCTAATCGATAAGTGACGTTGCCGGCAACCAAGATGATTTTGTATGGTCCTTTCCAATTTGGGCCAAACTTACCCTCCCTGGGATATTTTCTGTTGCCAACAACCTTTCTTAGGACGAGGTCTCCAATTTGGAACTCTCTAGGATTCACTTTCTTGTTGTATGCCCTTGCAAGTCTCTGTTGGTATGCCCTCAGCCGAATTGCTGCTCTTTTTCTCTTTTCTTCAATTAAGTCAAGATCTCAGGTGAGGAATACTTCGTTTGTTCCATTTTTTAATCCTTGAGTTCTGATTCCTGGAATGATGATTTCCAGAGGTATGACGGCCTTGGTGCCATAAGCCATGGCAAAAGGAGATTAGCTAGTAGATTTTCTTGTTGTAGTGCAATATGCCCATAAAACATTAGGCAATTCCTCTACCGACTTGCCCTTGGCAGCTTCCAACCTCTTCTTTATTCCATCCATGATGGTTTTGTTGGAGGCCTCAGCTTGGCCATTGCTCTGAGGGTAGTTAGGAGTTGAGTAATAGTTCTTGATCTTATACTTCGCACAGAAGTTCTTGATCAACTTGCTATCAAACTGGGTGCCATTGTCTGCTGTAATGGCTATTGGGATCCCGAATCTTGTAATAATGTTCTTCCAGCTGAAATTCCTGATATCCACATCTCGGATTTTGGCCAGAGGCTCAGCCCCTGCCCATTTTGTAAAGTAGTCCGTGGCCACCAATAAGAACTTTCTTTGCCTAGTTGCCTTGGGTAATTGTCCAATCAAATCCATGCCCCACTGGGCAAATGGCAAGAGACTGGATACTGAGTTAAGATCTCTAGCTGGTTGATGTATTAAACCGTTGACACTTCTCACACTTCTTGACATAGACTTCGGCATCCTTTTGCACGTAGGGCCACCCATACCCTTGTGATATGGCTCTGTAGGCAAGGGATCTGCCCCCAGCGTGGCTTCTATAAACTCTTTTGTAGATCTCGTATAGAAAATCCTCTACTTGGGAAGGATGCACACATTGTAGTAAGGGTCCTGTGAAGGACCTTCTATACAAATGGCCTTTTACTAATAAGCAGAATCTTGCCGACTTCAGTCTAATCTTATGTGTCTCTTTTTTGTCTTTTGGCAGCTGGTCGTCTCTAATGAACTTGACCAAGGCATCCATCTAGCTTGGGCCCAGCTCTATGCACATTGCCTCATATTTTGTTATTAAGGGTTCTATGCTAGGTCCTTATAGATAGTCTATCATTATCATTCTCGGCGTGTCCAATTTTATGGCGTTGGCAAGGTTAGCCAGGGCATCAGTATAGCTGTTGTCTTCTCGACAGACCTGCTGCAGCCGACAACTTTGGAACTGTGCTAATAACTTGATGACCTCTTTGATATAGGCCACCATCCTCTCATCTCGGGCTGCTTATTTTCCTGTCACCTGGTTTATGATGAGTTGAGAGTCACAATAGACTACCACCTCCTCGGCTTTGACTGCCGTTGCTAATTTTAATCCAATAATCAGTGCCTCGTATTTTGTTTCATTGTTTGAGGCCTTGAACCCTAGTTGGATTGACTACTCAATCATCTGTCCGTCTGGTGAGACTAGCATTACTCTTGCCCCCGCTCCTTGTAGGTTTGAACTGCCATCGACAAAAGGCTTCAGTTTCTCTTGTTATTTCTTCTGTCTTGCTGGTGTGGAGCTTTGTGGTACCAGCTATATTTCTTCTAGTTCTTTTGTGCACCTTGAGCTGAGGTTTATTGGTTTGGGCTTCGAGCTTGCGCTTGATGTGAACTCAGCAGCAAAGCCTGACCCTTGATTGCTGTCCTTGGTCTGTTTTCTATGTCATATTGACCTAGAACCACAACCTATCGTGTTACTCTGCTTATCAAGTCCCCATGTTGCAGCAGGGGCTTCAGCGGATGCTCCGTGAGCACCACTATCTTAAGCTTGAAAGTAATGGTTTAGTTTCTTCGATGCCATTACTAGGTTGAGTGCTAATTTTTCTAGAGGTAAGTACCTCGTCTCTGCGCTTGCCAGGGTCTTTATAGCGATCCGGGCTTAGACCCGACCTAGTTATTACTTTCGAATCCGGGAAACCATATCCGTAGCGGTCATCTTTTCCTTTTTTCTTGTTGGATTACAGCTTGAGGGTTGACACCATCCTTGGTGGTGTCGACACTACCTTCTTTCTTGTGTTTTATTTGGCTCTTGGAGTCGACACTAGCCTTGGTGGTGTCGACACCACCTTATTGCTGTGCCCTTAGGGTGGCTACTGAAATTTGGGGTCGACACCAAGCTTAGAGGTGTCGGCACTGACCCTGTTGTTGGCCTCTGGGGTCGACACCAGTCTTGGTGGGGTCGACCCTTCCATCGCTGCTTTGTTCTGGTTACATACTGAAATATAGGGTTGACACCTCGAGTTTTTAGGGTTGACCCTCTCATTCTTGTCCTATTCTGAGTTGTATTATGAAAAATAGGGTCGACACCACTATCTTCTAGGGTCGACCCTCGTCAGCTGCAAAACATTTGTGTCTCAGCTTTTATTCTTGAGGGTCGACACCACTACCTCGAGGGTCGAACCCTATAAGTGATTTTCAGATTTTTGGTTCGATTTTGAGCCCTATTTCTTGGGAGTTTAACTTATTCTTTCTTTGACTTTAGGGCTATTATTCTACCACTATAAATAGACCCCAAATACACTTTTCTTACTCACTCTTCCTCTCTCTTTCTCTCTCTCTCTCTCTCTCTCTTTCTTTTTCTCTCTCTCTTCCCTCTTTAAACTGTGACTTCTCTCTTTTCTCTCAAAACTCAATTTTTCTCACCTTGATCTTCAAATCTACTCGCTTAGAGGTACCATCTCATCTTGGTCCTTTGAAATAGATTGTAGATCGTGTCAAGAGCTTCCTTTTGATTCAAGTAGTTCGTGATTTCGTTGACCTGGAGTTTTTCCAAGTTCTTCTCTTCCACCTTCTAAGCTTGAGATATGGATTCTCTACACTTCTTTATAAGTTTTAACTTAGTTATTTATTTTTATAAAACCATTTTGTAAAAGAAATGGATTTTTGAACAATCTTGGGGATGGTTCGAAATCAAAAGGAGGGGTTTTCAAATGGTTTATTGGGAATGGTTGTGGATAAATGTGTATAGATCAGATATGATAAAATGATGGGTTTTATCTAGAAAAATGGTTTATAAAGGAAAGAGGGTTTTTGCCCTAGAAATCTCAAATGTTGATTTTGTATTGATAAATGGAAAAGATGTTAAAATTGTGAAATTGGGTTGATGTTGCTGAGGATGGTGGAGTTAGGTATGTATTACCACTAACATCTTGGAATTTGGAAAGTTTATCTTTATGTAAATTATTTATTATCTAGAGATATCTGTTTTGGGCTATCAGTGGAGGATAGTTATGCTTGTTGTAGAAATTGCATGAGAATTAGGAGAATTAAAACTAATTTCTTATCCATTTGCATTGAGCATTGTTTTATATTTATTTCATGGAAAATGTATTTTGTTTTGGGAGAAAATGGGTGAATTTGGGAAGGAGTTGTTGTTATATCAAATAAGTTGGCTTGTGTGTCCAGGGTGAAAGTCCCAAAAACCTCGCGTATACATGGGTGTCGATCTTGTGAACGAATTATCTGCAAAATGACAATAGTAGTGCTTGTGTAACTTACGTTTACATGGGTGCCGATTTACAGTTTCCCGCGGACGCAATTTCCATGAAATGTGATACTTGTTCTAGAGATTCCCAGAGACATGGTTCACTGCCCTGTGTTCCATTGAAAAGGGAATGTTTTGTGAATTGTGATATAAACCTATCATTGCATGGTTTGAAAGAGATATGAAATGTTTTGTCACGAGCCTTGCATATGCATTTCACCCTTAAATCTTCGTTAAGATTCATATATTGTTTTGGATTATTTCTATTGGGCTTTAGCTCACCTTATGTGGGAAAATCATTTTCAGGTGTTGATGATATGTCTCCGCCAAGGCAATAGCTTGGGAAGACTTGAAAGTAAGGGCTCCATTTGTTTATTTGGTTGTATTTATTTGTACAAGCCTAAGGTTTTAACTGTATTGGATTTAAAAACCCTTTTGTTGTAACCAAGCCCTGTCTTGGAAAATTGTAAGCCCTTAGGGCATTTCTTATTTTCTTTATGTCCATTCTATTATGTAACATATGCTATAGATTCATGGTTAGGCTTGTGAATGTGTACCCTCATATGTTACTCTTTTGTAAGCTTAATTGGAAACTAATGGGAGATAATTACTTTATTATTGATGTTATTTATTAATGTTGTGGATGGATTATTGTATTTATTTTGGGGCGTTACAGTCTTGCTCATGTAATACACCGCCTTGTGCTCTCCTTCTTCTTCTTGGACGACTACGGCACTGACAGCGTGGTCTGAGATTGCCAAATATAGGAATAGGTCCTCTCTTGGAACCAGATTTGACAATACCAGTGGGGTTGTCAAATACTTCTTCAAGTCGGTGAAGGCGACTTCGCATTCATCTGTCCATAGAAAGTCTACGGCCTTCATCAATAGCTGGAAGAATGGCTTGCACTTATCCGAACTCTGGCTGATGAATTTGTTCAGTGTAACTGCCTTGCCGATTAGAACTTGTAATTCTTTTGTTGTCCATAGGCTCTTTAGGTCAATGATGGCCCTGATCTAAGCGGGGCTTGCTTCTATTCCTCTTCTGGTCACCAGATATCCTAGGAATTTTCTAGATCCCACTCCAAAGGCACACTTTGAGGCATTCAAACGAAACCGATATGCCTTGAGGATATCAAAAACATCCTTCAAATCGGCTAGATAATCTGAAGGATCCTTGCTTTTCACGACCATGTCGTCAATGTAGACTTTCACAATCTTTTCGATCAGATGTTTGAACATCTTCGTTATTAGCCTCTGGTATGTTACCCCTGTGTTCTTTAGTCCAAAGGGCATCACTTTATAGCAGTAGAGTTTATTTGAAGTAATGAATGTTGTCTTCTCTTCGTTTAAAGCATACGTGGCTATCCAATGATAGCCTCGATATGCATCAAGGAAGCTTATCCTTCCATGGCCAGATGTGGCATTCACAACCTGGTCTATCTTTGGCAAAGCGAAGCAATCCTTCTAGCAAGTCTTATTTAGGCTTGTGAAGTCTACTCAAATCCTTCACTCGCCATTCTTCTTCTTTACTACCACTGTGTCAAACAACCATGTCAAGTAGTTTACTTCTCGGATTGCCTGGGCCTCCAGCAACTTTTCTACTTCTTCTTCAACTGCTTGCATATGGACTAAAGTTGGTCACCTGGATCTCTGGACCACAGGTTTCACTGTCCTATCCATGTTGAGCTTGTTGCAAGTGCCTTCCGGGCTAATCCCTGGTATCGCGTAGGGCGTCTAGGCGAACACCTCTATGTTTTTTTCGTAAAAGGGCTTCCATTTTCTATCATTTTCCTCGGCCAAACTCAAGCCGAAGAGGAAGATTTGCTCTTCGTCCCCTTCTTGTACCCGAACTTTTTTTAAGGGTTCCTGGCTCTTGTCGTTGGACTCTTTGCTAACATCATCCAAGACCTCTTGGACTTGGTCTTCTATTTTTGCCATCTCTGCTTCTCTAATAGTGCAAGTGTATTTCATTGCCACAATGGAGCAATTCTTCATTTGCACTTGGTCTTCCCTCACTTCCTCTACCCTGAACTCAGTTGGGAACAGGAGTAGTTAGTGTTGTGTTGAGGGAACAACCCTCATAGCATACAACCAAGGTCTTCCCAAAATAACGTTTTATAGTAAGGGGGTGTCTATCACGGTAAACTCTGTGGTTACCGTCTTGGTTCCTGCTTGAACCTCCAGGTTCGTGGTCTCCAGTGGCCATGTAGGGGTTCCAATAAATTTGACCATAGGGTTGTTGGATTGTTCCAAATTGTCCTTGTGGAGACTAAGCTCCTTGTAGAATCTGACATACATAATGTCACAGAAGCTGCCTTGATCTATTAGTATGCGGCTTACCTGGCATTCCCTGGCTTTCAGAGTCACTACTAGAGCATCGTTGTACAGATGTTGTACCATGTCTAGGTCTTCCTCTGTGAACGATATCATCGGCCCCCTACAGATGCCTTACCCTCTGTGTCTCACCTCGAATCTCGTTCTCGTTGACTCTAGTATGGATTACGTTGATAACCCATGGTCCATCTGCCTCCAGGTGCCTAGGCCAACTTCGCCTATTCTTTTCATGTCCTTACTTCGTCTTTCAAGTCTCTCAGGTGTCCCTGTCTGACCAGATCTTCTAGTTGTTGCTTCAGGGCCCTACATCCTTGAGTCATGTGCCAATTCTCGTGTGGTAAGCGCAACTCTTCCCGGGGTTTCTACCCATTGACCTGTCGAGATCCTTTGATCTTAGTTTCCTTGGTCCTCGGGGTTCTTTGGGATTCCTCTCGCCAGGATTCTGTTTGTCTGGCATTCTAGGATCGTTGATGTGAGTTTCCAAGTCTCTTTTTGTGTAGAGGGACTGTCGGCATTGTAACCAGTCCCTCCTTTTGGGCGTTGACGTTTTCTGCCGGAGTCAACATCTTCGGCAAAGGCAGTGTCAGCTGCACCACCTTGCTCTACATTATGAAGTTCACCACGGTATGCAAATCCCTCAATTTGTTCGTTAAATCTTTCAGTTCATCGTCTCTTCTCAGGCATCTTTCTTTCCATACCTAGCAATCGCTTTCATTATAGTACTCTTCCTGGTTTCCTTTTCTTGGGGCCATTACGCCCCCTTGCAGCGTTGTTGGTATCAAGGTTCACTTCTTGTACCTCTTCGTCATCGCTTCACATTCTAGTGTTGGGATCTACATACTCTTCTTCTTCACTATGCATGTCGTCCTCGAACTCTCACCTTTTGTCCGGCATTAGTCATCTATCCTATTAAGTTCCCACAGACGATGCCAAATTGTGGGTGTTGATTTCTGACCAGGGAACTTAGTTGGAGAGCACGCGATAGAATAAATTAAACCAAGCACTTGCCAATAAGAAGATAAGAATACAACGGTGGCTCGTCCACTCGGGGGTACTACGATGATCAAGTCAGTCAACTTATCTCTTAAAGATTTCACACAAGTATTTAGTGCACAAGTAAAAGCATCCCTTAGACCTACGTGGATGCCTCACTTTTATAGCTAACAGTGCCCTCGTCCACTAGTAGTCTCACTTTATAGGACTCAAGCACAATGCTTATCTTGGACTCTTAGTTAGATATAGATGAACCACTCAAAAGTCTCATCTTTATTTGAACAAAGCGTATTACTTATTTAGGACTCTTGTCCTCTATTCAAATATCTCAGATTCCGGTATCACCGTACCATATCTCAGCAACACCACAATCTCGGCATCATGGCTCGTCCACATGGCACCTTGGGCAACACCTCGGCCACGTGGCGCGACCATAAAAATACGTCCCTGCAACAAGTTAATAGGAACAAACGAAAAGTTGAAATTGTGCCTAATTTCAAATTTCAATTAAATTGAAGAAATTGAAAGTACGAGGTTTAATTTGTTATAAGGGTTAAATTTTAGGGTTTTTTTTTTTAATAATAATTTTTCCTAAAAAAAATCTCTACACTCATTACATAAAAGTTATGTACAAGATGGAATATCTCTAATAATACTCCATCTTCCTTCGTAGAGGAGGCCAACAAGTAGGTTTAAACAGGTCAAAATGAGTTATTCACTTAAAAAAGAATTAATATAAACTTACTTATATGGGTTGGACAAATGAACCTGACCTAAGTTTCTTTATTTTTCTTTTCTTTCTTTTTTTAATAGGTGCTGGTGGTAAATGTGGAGTGGTGGTGGCAATAGTTGATCAATTACGGTGACTACATAAATAGTAATGATGGAAGTAGTGGTAGTGGTTATGGAATTATAGCAGCATCAATGACGCAGTGGTGGTGGTGATGGAGTAGCGATGGTGGTGATAGTAATGGCGGATTGGAGTAGAGTTGTGTGGCGTGGGGTTGTAGTGTTTGTGGTAGAGTGGTGGCAAAGATGGTGTGGTGGAGATGCTAGAGATGGTGGACATGATTATACTCTTTTAAATGAGTTTAAATGGATAATTTTATGTCTAACCCATTTAAACTTAATTTTAATCATATTTCCAAGTCATAACCCATTTAGAACCATTTATGGATTTGGATATACCTAAACAAGTTTTAAATTGGTGTTCCTGGACAATGTTCACGATTTTGAATTGAGTTTGTTAGCTTTATTTATGTAAAAAATTATAGCTAAAAACCACATTTTCGTGAAGCTTCTTGGAAAAATTATAAAAAATAAAAAATGAAAAATCTCAAGGTTTGATCCTTATAACAAAATAAACCTCGGATTTTAATTTTGTGAATTTAAACTCTAATATTTTAATTTATTTTCAATTTAAGTTATTCATCTATTTTTGTTAAATAAAAATGATGGAGAAAAGATATTTGAATCATTAAACTCAATGTAGGTATATATAAAATGTCTAAAATACTCTTTTTTTTATTGAGTTTAACGGCTCAAATATATATATTTTTTTCATTTTACTTTATAAAAATAGACAACTGGTCCAAACTGAAAACAAATCAAAATATTAAGATTTAAATTGATAAAATTAAAAATTTAAAGTTTATTTTTGTTAAAAGAGTCAAACTTTGGAGTTTGTTTTGGAATTTTTTCAAACTTTTTTAATAATACTCTTTTTTTTTTTTTTGACTTATTCATTTTCCATTCATTTGAACTAAAAGGAGAGGGGTGGAAAAGGTGAAAGAAATAAATTTTTATCATTTACGAAATTAAAGTATACTAGCCAAATTCTAAATTTATAGAGCCTCTTGGGACTTCCCAATGAATATCTTTTAGGGAAGCTATTAGAGCATTTCAAACCTTTCATTAATTTTTTCATCTAATTTAATTTTAAATTTAAATAAAAAGCATAATGTGATATAAACTAGAATCATTTCATCAAAATCTTTTTAAAAATTTCTCTATTTTCCAAAATTTTATTTTCATTAAATTTGATGAATCTTATATATATATATATATATATATTTATCTCCAATATTTCATCTTTTTAAATTTTTATCAAATTCAAATTTGATGAAAGATCTGATGATTTCTTAAATCGATGAAAAAAAATAACTCTCCCTTGATTTGATGAACATTTGATAAAAGGATCGGAGATGATTTTGAAGTATTTTTTCATCAAATTTAAATTTTATAAAAGAAAATGTGAAATATTGGATATGCTCTTAGAGCATCTACAACAATCTACACTATTTCTTTCCTAAAATGTGATTAAAAAATTGATTTCGTATTTTAGGGAGTCACTTTTTCAAATACTTCCCCAACGTCACCCTATATTCTTTCTCTATTCTATTGAAATATTTTTTTCTATTAAAATATTCCCTATTCTTTCACGTCTTCCAATTTGCGCCTCTCACAATCAATGAAATAAAATAAGAATTTTATATATTTGGGGGGAGTTACAGTGACTCTCTACAAATAAGAAGCAACTGTAGCAACTCCAAATTTAGAGGATGCAATAAGGGCTCTGTTGGGGAGTTTTTTTTTTTTTTTACAACAACTTCTCAATTTAGCGGCGCGAACTGGAAGGCGTGAAAGACTTAGCTTCCTCTTTCAATAGAACATCTATATCTCTCTCAACGAATCTCTTTCACTGGTGCAGGTCGTTCTTCCTCGTCTTCATCATCACCAACTGTAATTTCAGGTGTCTATTTTCTCCTTGTCGTTGCTAATCTGAACCCTACTTCTTTTACTCTGTTTTTCTCTACATAGTGTGTATCTCTCTCTCTACTTCTTCACCAAATAGAAACGAAAAACTTGAAAATATATACGTGGTGCTTTGGTTTTGGTGATGGTAATTTGAGGTGATCTTTATTTGGAATTGAATTGAATTGTTTTTGTTGTTTATGTTGTGAGCTGTTTAAAGTCCCAAGTCAGAGTTTTTAATCAAGTAGATAACTAGGATTTTAATTAATGACCCACTTGTGATTGAATAGGAATGGATAATCTACTTTATTTAGTGGTTTAATAAGAAATCTTACGATTTCAATAAGAAATCTATAATTTTTTTTATTTACTGGTTTATGGACTTTGTGGTTGAATAAAAATGGATATTTTATGTATACGAGGGCTTTGAGAATTTGATTGCAATACATAATTTTACTTCCTAGAAATTAAAGAGGAGTTTTTAAATTTATGAAAAAATCAATGGTTTAAAGAAATCTATATGAGAATCTGTTTTATGTACTAGTTTATGGACTTTGTGGTTGAATATGAATATATATTTTATGTAAGAGTTGTTGATTAAGGTAATGCCCTACTAACGCCTCATGTATTTTTGAATTGGTAACTTCCAAGTAATGGAGTGATTACTTTGGTCTATCATGTATAATACAATCATTTGTGGATAATTATTGGATATTCCCGAAGTACCATGTGATATTAGTTACGTGGTGATCTAAACCAATGGCATAGCATAAAACTTTAGGGGTGGGACAAGGGGTGACCAACTTAGTATGGATTAGTTTTCTATTTGCCAAGAGACCACGTAAGTAACAACACATGGTACTCCTGGACTATATAATAATTTTCCGTCATTGTGGGTTGTTCAATTTTAGTTATTTTTTTGTGCAATGTCACTTGTCTCCCCATTGATTACAAATTGAAAACATGTGTAGATTTTAATATTGGTTATAATTTTGTATGTTGGTTGGAAGGTTGGTCTTTGGTCAATCATTATTGCATATGCTACACATGGAATTGTTATAAATAGTTAGCTCTTGTTTAAATTCTATTTGTGTTTTCTATTCAATATGTAAGGAAGGATTCACAAGGAGGCAAATACTTCACAAATCTTTTACATGATGTAATTTTTATGGATTCTCAAGATCAAATGGGTCAAAATTTGAAGCAAAATACTCAAGTATTTGCTGAAACAACTCAATTCTCACCTCAAATGGGAGCCACTACTGAAAGATCATGCAGTGGAAACTTTTCACTATAGAGGAAGACAATCTCAATGTATTGGCATGGCGTAATACTAGTTTGGATGCAGTGCATGGGAACGCGCAAAAACATAAGATATATTGGTCAAGAGTATATGGGTATTCCCACAAGAACAAGATCTTCAATTCTAAACGTAATGTCAACTCTATAATGCATCGGTGGTCAACGATTCAACTTGGCACAAATAAGTTTTGTGGATGCTTTTCCCAAATTGAATCAAGGCATCAAAGTGGTATAAATGAGGATGACAAGATAATTTTTTTATTTTTAAATTATACATTTTATTACTCTTTTTTAACAAGGCCTTTTTCTTTATTTTTTTATTTTTATTTTTATTTTTTTTTAAATTTCAGATCTCACAATAAAAAATTTATACCAAGAATTGTATACAAGTTCATTTCAGTTTGATTATTGTTAGAATTTGTTGAGGTTCCAAGCAAACTGGTTGGAGGATTGTTAGAGGAAAAAACCAACAAGAAAATTAACATTGACAACCATCCCTTCCTTTACTCCAGATACAATTATGCTGTGTTTGGTTGGGGGATTTGAGAAGAGATTTGGAAAAAGAAATGAAAAATGTATATGAAATGTGAATAAAATATACCTACATTTTACATAATTTCACACACCTTTCCTTTTTTTCTTTCCAAATCCCCCTACAAAACACAACGTTAATCTAGGGAATGATGATGGATCGCACGATGCCTTTGCAGACTTGAAGAGACCAATAAGCAGGAAAGGTGAAAAGGAATGGATAAAGAAATGAAAGAATAGAGATTGTATGACTTCGCCTCTTGTTGGGATACTAATTAAGATAAAGGAAGATAATAAAAAGAATGGTGAAAAGAAAACAAAAATTCTCGAGAAAGCATATCTTCAGGAGGAACAAAGAGTTCCTCATGAGAAAGAGAGACTTGCTATGAAAAATGAGATGTTCAAAGCGGAACAACTTGAAGAGGAGGAAAGAATTATGTTGATGGATACTAGTGGCTCGACTCCAATGCAAAAACAATATTATTTCCGTCAAATAGAAATCTTTGAAAAAGGAAATTAACTGCAACTATGGAAATTAATGTATTATGGCATGGACTATGATATGGAAATTATTGTATTTTGACTATAGTGCATGAATTTTGTAATGGACCATGACATGAAAATTTAATGTATTTTGGCATAGACCATCATATGAATAGCTTTATCAAGAGTTCTTATGTACATGGTAATATGTGATATTGTTTTTATGTTTCTTATATGGGTATGTCTGATTTGATTTTCCTTTTGCTTATATAATGTTGCTAACAATTGTTTGATTTTGTTGTCATTTGTAGGTTGAACAAAAGTTTTGTTATTGTGAATCAAAGGTAAAACGCAGCGGATGAAAAATTATGGTCATACCTTTTTCTGTAGAGTCTGAATTGAAAGGATCTCGTGGGTAAATCACGTGCTTCCTGAATCTGATCAATCAACCCAGCAGTGGAGTGATATTTCAGAATAAATATCACCCACACAAGTCACAGTGCAAAATGGCTCTTGATCGTTGTATTTTGGGAGAGAGTCAGTATATGGGAAAAAACATACGACATACGTTTTTTTCTCTTAATCACCCATATCCCATATCATATCAGATATAGGAAATATCACATCTATCCATATCAGTTGATATGATAGATATGGATATCCTGAGTGGTTATCCAAATAGGTTTTGAATTCAAATTCAAACCTATTTGAATAAGGTTCAAATGGTTCAAAGGGTCATGCCACATGGGTGCCCAATTTCTAATATCTCCCACTCGCACATGAGTTGGCATGACACTGCCACATCTCTATCTCAATCTCCCCAAAAAAAGAACAATCTCATACTAGCTAATGCACCGTGCGACTGCTGAGAACACCTGCATGTGGGAGCTCTATACTAGAAACTCAAAATGAGCCAACATAGAGACATCAACCTAAAAAAAAAAATAGAAATAGTGTCTCATATACCCTAGACCCATCTAATTACACCGATCCAAAAAACATCTCTAATCCCTCAAAAAGAGCATGTTTGACCCTCTCAATTCTTGCAATATATTCACACTCAATCCGCCTCTCATACAGAGCGATGTGAGTTGCCAGCAGTGAATATACAACAGTGGTGTAATACTAGATGATCTTCCCTTTGCCCTCATGCCATTCAGTTTAGGATTGACCGCTTTCCCAGTGATGTCCCTTAAGGCCGAATCATACATGACCGCATGCAACATACCAAAGTAGCAGAACATCAACCCCTTACCTTATGACATAGTCAAAAGTCACAAAAGGGTATATAAATGAAAGTCATATCAATAATGACACGTAAGACTCACACGGTGAGGAAACAGAGATCCATTCTCTCACCTCATTACTCGGTCGCCAAGCACATATAGTATGAATACATTCTACGATGGAGTAACTCTTCTATAAAGAGTGACGTCATACTCGATACACCGTACAGATATTAGTCTAGTCGCTTTCTAGCGCCTAACCCGAATTCTCTATTTGCTCGCCTTCCAAGCACCAAATGAGATCTCGCATCTGGCTAATCATAACATGCACAACATGGAAAGTGGGTACTAACATCCATGTTTGGTCCTTAATACGACCTCATCTTGGTTGTAACCAAGGCGACATGCATAGTGGATAATTTAAGCCTCTCTTGGCTCCAAATAAAAATAAACTACTAGTCTCATTCTTGCTCGCTCCCAAGCGCCAAGGGCGATTGCTCGTGTGAGTGAGCCAATCTTGCCTGCTGACATCATCATCTGCTAATCATTATGACATAAACCATAATAGTGTCAACATCCCATCATCTCACAATAAATAAGTGATCATTTTTTAAAAAAAAATTGACCACAGCTTGCGCAATTCTAGATTCCAAACATAAGCCTTATCAGCACCTCTTGCGATAAGTATATACAACGGAATCCACCATGTGCGCCTCACATGAAGTGATTCAAGATCACAATTCTAGATTCCAAACATAAGCCTTATCAACACCTCTTGCGATAAGCATATACAACGGAATCCTCCATGTGCGCCTCACATGAAGTGATTTAAGATCACTACCTCTTGCGCAATAACCTCTCTAAAGATATTTTGGTGACCAATTTGCGTTCATTCTTGATGCGCCCAACTAGCGCAGATGCGCCTAACTAGCGCATTGAATCTTACAAGGAGCAAATTAATATACTACTAGTAAAGCATTCTATCCAGAGTCTAATGAGCAAGGTCAATGTCTAAACAACTCAGCTGACTATTTACCAAAGATAACACTTATCATGCCGAATACGTCCACATAGCATACTTTAGGCTCCCACAACAAAGAAAGATCAAGGAATATAGGTTATCTGTTTCTCCCAAAGACAATCCGAGGATTCACTCAATAGCTAAGACTCTGGCTTTTACCGATAAGTAAGTCAATGGGTTTGCAATTTTGCATCTAGAATCGTTCTAGGATATTCCTTATGTAAGTCATCGAAGACAAACCGGGAATTCTCCCAAAACAATCCCTAAGGATCGTACATCCGAGCATATAAATTACATCACCCATGTCCATCATATCTAAAATAAAGGACTGCCCACCCTAGGTGGCGACAACCTTATAAATTCCTGGCTCATAATGACTAAGTATGGAAAAACTTCTTTTGGACCATTGATCATGCCTCAGTGGTCTTCATCGATCATCGTTTGCCTATCATGGCTTGACAAAATCTAAGAACCACTATTTGGATAACTGTTTTAGGCTTTAAAAAAGATTTATTGGAATTAGCAAGCTTTTTGCGCTCCTAACTTTTCACCATAAAAGCAGAAGGTAAATCCCTACGGATCTACTTATCCAATTCTCTAACGAGAAAGTTAGGACACAATGTCCACAAATCAATGTTCCGAACTTATGTCAATCGTAGCCTAAGTCAAAATAACCTCACTCCCCAGGAGGAAGTCTTCTCATGGTCTACACTTTCCTCAATGGTGCGACTTTTCGGTATTTAGCGAGCCATATGCCTCAATAATGACTATCCAAATTACGCATAACTTTAGAACAGTTTTGCGTCATAATGGAAAGTCAATCAAATTATAGAAATGGTTAATCCTCAAAGACTTTGTCTTAAACTACGCAACATTAATCCACTTTCTAAAAATAGGGGACTAGGGCCTTTGGCATTATCCTAGGCTCTTTATCATCTTGCGGAGCAATCATGAATGTTTCCCTCTCAATCACCCAGTGATGACGTGGAAAAATTTCACAATTGCTACCACGCAACTAAGAATGTAGAGTATTCTTCTCTAACGGATTAATCCATTAGTAGGCACATCGCTCCCACTGTCCCTAGGATATTGGAAATTTCTTTCCATTCTCAACTAGGCTACATAAAGCGCTATGCTTAGAATTCTCTATCTTATAGAGTTCCAAAACTCTATTCACGTCACCTTTACTAAGAAAACTTTATGTGACGTAGTTATACTACCACAAAGTTACTTACCTATATGCACATGACCCAGAAGGTTTATATGACAGCATACAATAATGCGCCACATGACCCTATGTGTTTACAAGACAGCATACAATAATGCGCTATAGAACCCTAGGTCATAACTTCGCAACCTTATGAGAAGTAAAATAAAGATAAGCTGCTTAACGGTTACAGATCGCCCATAGATGGCTCTTCGCTAACCTATTACTCAAATGGAGTGTAAAATCTGATATGGAGGGCACTTAGTTAGGGATATAGGCAACAAATTAGTGCAATTTCCAATTGGGAAACATTTTGCGCCATTATCCACCTAACATTAACAATATTTAATTCCTTATCTCTACTACACCATTGTGTTGTTGAGTATTAGGAATAATCAATTTTCTAAGCATCCATTTCTCTTCACAGAGTTTTCTAAAATAACTCAAATAGATACTTGCCACCTTGGTCAAAACTAAAAACACGAAAGCTGTTATCTAATTGATCTCAATCTCATATGTGCAATGTCAAAAATCATCTCAAAACTTTTGACTTATGGGAGATCAAATAGTGTTGACTTAGATGCGTATCGTAATCTATAAATGTGTCGAGATTGAGGCTTAGCTATCATACCCTCACACATATCTAGTCACAAATATCATAGTGGACTAAATGCGCCAATACAATTGACCTTCTACGGCTTTCCTACTTACTTGTGCGCAACCATTGTGAACAAAGTTATACATTCACATGAGAGCATGATGTCACAAGTGAGTGGGCCTGAGAGGGCCTACTCAAACCAACTTGTCATCATCTCATTAATGTGATTAAGTATAATAAGCCACCGGTTCATGATCAATGTCATAAACTAATTCCAATCATCTTAATGTGTGAGTTCTCGAAGACAAGTTTTAAAGGTTTAGGCCCAACTAGGTAATGACTCACGACTAATTCATATTCACTAGATCATAAAAGGATGTCATAGAGATATCAAATGCGCCTAAGTCGCAAATTTAACTAGTAAGTGCTAATCCCCTGCACCTTCAAGTCAATTTTATTTTCCATACACTTTAATGCATCTAGTTGAAAGATGACGATACTCCTCTTGCCATCTCTGTTTCTCGTTTCATAGTTACTTGCAATTAATTCTACTATTCACAAGAAGGAGAGAATAAGCTATCAATCTATGATAGTTCTTGAAGTAACTTAAGCACGAATTAGGCTAAAGAGTCTAATTCAACACAATGCTCTCACAAACGATGCGTCAAATTCTTAGAGTCATAACAACCTTGTCGGCCTTGACCTTTTCATTACTATGCTGCAACGTTTGCGCTTAGTGGTAAACGTTATTCAAAACGTTAGCCTAGCTAAGGAATTATACAAAGAAGCACCTCCTCATGTCTCACACTCAAGTGTGGAAACAGTAAGTGTCCAGACTTAGACAAGTTGGCAATGCTAATAGATTTTGCAGCCACTAAGCGCTAATCTTTTCACTTAGTGTTAATAGATTTTGCAGCTTCTAAGCGCTAATCTTTTAACTTCACGTGATATTTCAACGCACACTATTATAGTGCATGAAATTTTTCTCCATCCACTCCCAATAATTGGGTAGAGAGCAAAACACTGCTCATACTGGCTACTCGTCTTACACTTAATGACTAATTTATTTAAGCTCGCATTTCTTGGATGACGTGACTCTTGAATGTTACTTCATCCAATGATGTAACATTATTTACAAGTCAAATTACAAAGTCAATCCGCACAGCTCAATAGTCAAGATCATATACAGATCTATTGAGGGCTTACTAATTTCATAACTCCAAAACTCGCCAATCAAAACTACGTAGCATGCCGCTAACCACATCGCACACATTAGTTTATTGTGCCAAACAAGGTAACAAAACCATGGCGACTTTGAGTCATGTTTCCTTACTTTGGCTCAATTAAGGTCTGACCTAAAATCTCCAAGACTTTTGCTCATCTAAAGAATATGATTACATTGTTCACATTTGAACATCTCTACTAAGTCTAGGTCAACCAATTAACTTTGATAAGCTAAGTCAATTTAGAGAGAAATTCGTATTGGGATTAATTTGATTAGCATAATATAATTTTGCCACAAAAATCTAAATTAAATAGTGACAATATTACACAAGTCGCAAGATCAAAAATCCGCTATGCTCGTAATCATCTCTTGCGCCACAGGTGACAATTATCCAAAATTTAATTTAATTTATGCGTAAAATATTGGTTTTTCGGGAGTTAATCTATAAAGATTTCTCTCAACCAAATAACCTCCCACTGACTATGGCATATACAAAGCATGATAAATTCCATACAATAGGATCTTAATGTCTGCTTCATGAATCGATCCATCAATATTCTTAAGTTCTTGTTATTCGGCAGTCTTACTGCCCGCAAGGGCAGATTCATAAACCAGCTGGGGCAAGGGCAGATTCATCAATCTATTTGGCTTATGTGTCCCAGCCCCTTCATGAATCAATCTACTAATATAATACCCATGAACTAGTCCTACTCGGCACTAAGAGTCGATTTACTTGTTCGGGTAAATTAAAGTTAAACTGCTCATCTCATGATATCCAATCAATGGCTAGAAGGCAAAACTCTTCATTAATATCAAAAAATGCGTACAAATAATAGTGAAACGGGAAGGAAATTTTCATTAATAAATTGAGCGCAGATAGTAACTAATTTATACATGAAAATTACCTTGAACTAACAAAAATCCACTAAACAAAAATGTACATTGAAATTGAAGATGCTTAATAAAACTAGAAAGTCTCCTAGATCAATCCTCGGGGTTGGACTCAAGTGGCTTAACGTCCACTTGCTCGTATGGGATTGGCAAGGCCAATGTAACCCCAGCGACAGCAAGGGCTTTGAGCCACCCATGTTTGAATCCCCGATTCTCGAATTTGGGGACTTCATCTACGTATTCCTTAAAGGCTGCGCTCTTTGCAGCCTCACGCGCCGTAGAAGCTTCAGATTCGGATTTTTCCTTGGCCGCCTTCAACTCTTCTAACTTGGCCTCTGCCTTGGCAAGAGCCTCCTTGGCTAACTTGAGCGATTCCTCGCTCGCGTTCGCCCTATCCTCGGCTTTGGATCTGAGCTGGTCAGCAGTCCGAGCCCTCTCCTTTTCAGCTTCGGCTTGAGCACTTTCCATTGCGGCTCTCATCACGTCGAACTCGGCCCTGCTCCTTTCACTATCAGCTTCAGACTTTAAGCGGCCAATTCATTCAATGGCATCATGCTGCCGGCGTCCTAGTTCGGCTATCCTTCCAATCGTCTGCAAAACAAGTTAGGATCATCACACCAAGCAATATCGTATACAAGCCAAACCAAACGAGTATACATACCAGAAGGGCTGACTGGGCAGCAAACGCTACTGCCACCAAATCTGGCTCTTCTCGAAAGGTGGCCTTGTCAACCGGTAGTGAAACTAAGGCGGCCAAGCTCAACACCACGGCTGGATCCTTCATGGCGGATGTGTCAGAGGAGATTGGCGTGTTTTTTATCTTTGGTTGAACAACGAAAGGAACAACCACGTTGGACTCCTCTAAACGAGGCCGTTTGTCAGCAGGGCTATCCTCTGAGCCGGCCTCTCTTTCGATGTTACGTTTTTCACCCCGCTCTTCTGGAACCGGTCATTCTTCCGTAACCTGTTGTTCGGCCACAACAACTTGAGTCGTTTCTTCTGCAGCAATGGGTCGTAATGATCCAACCGGGGCAGGGTCAGAACGAGTGGCCTCGGCTTTCTTTCGGGTGGCCATTCACTCGGCATTTCTCTTTCTCGCCATCTGCGTGAGATTTTCCCCAGCCATGCCTTCAGAAAAAGCGCCGGGTAGGTCTCCCAAGTTTGTAAAAATATCTCCAAAGGAAAACTCCATCCGACCCGAAGTGGACGGTGAGTTAGGCTGATTAAGACCGGCCGCCTCAAACGCTGATTTCAGAGCCTCGTCGACCTCTTCGGCCTCAGCAACGAACTCCCTTGTTGATTTGGCGGCAACCTCGACCACCGGCTCTAAGTCTTGCTCCGAATCAGAAGCTTCGAGACCAATTTGCCTAAGGGTCTTGAAGCTGGGAAGGATAAGAGCCGTAAGGTGTTGTTTGCTGGTCAGGATCGGAATGTCGTCTATGGCTGAGAACGTAGTGTAGGTAGGCTCGTACCGCAGGAGAATATGGGCGGCTCTCCCTTGCTTCTGTACGTTTGGACAGCCAAAGTACTTTAGTGCAGTCTTAACTTCTGCAAGGACTGCGTTGTCAGCCAAGGTCAGAATCCTCTTCAACCTATGGCCTGTAAAAACAAAGGGTTAGACTAGGAGAAAAAGTCGAATAAAAGAAAGATCAAAAAACAAAGAGCTATACGGTAACCTGGTTCACCCCTCCGTCTGGGAATCGGGTCTAGGCGATCTTCGCCTTCGGCGAATTTCCAGTTGCCTCGGACATTGACCATTACATCGTCAACTCGTTTGCCAGAGCTGGCAAGCATCGTTACCAAGTGATGGTCGGTGTCCTTGGCCCTAAGAAAGTAGCGTCCAAGCCGATCGGAGGATTTGGCTAAAGCGTAGCAGTGCCGAATCGCCGAAATGCCAAGGTTGATCCTGAGACGCCGGTTCAACTCTACGATTCCCATTACAATTCGAAAAAAGTTCACATTGGGTTGCGAGGGAATCAGACCCCAACGGCGGAGGACGGCCCTAAGAAATGGGTGTAGGGGAAAGTGAACTCCGCCCTCCACAATAGATAGGAGAGGAAAGACGATTGTATTTTGGTCATCCCTCTCCATATCAAGGGTATTGTCCGTTACTAGAGATAGATGGACATCATCAGGGATAGAGAAATGTCTTCAGAACCCAGAAATCCGACCCTCGGAAAGGAGGTCTTTCAAATGCTTAGCCATTCTAGTGAGGACTCAAGGATATTCTAAATCAAAAATAAATACGGAAAGTAGGACTGCAAAGAGAAGAGAAGAAGACTTACGAAAGGCAAAGGAGACAAGGAGAAGACGGAGAGGAGTTACAGAAAGCGCGTAGGAGAAGAGATACTGACTAGCAGTCCAGGAGGTGCAAATATTCGAAAAAACATGTGTTCGAAGGGACTTAAGTTTCGAATCGTAATAAATGCGAGAAAAGTATGAATGAAGCGGGAAAGTGTGACAATAATCAAAAAGCATGTACGCGTCCTAACACGCATCGGAAAGGGGATTAACTGTCGAATTTTTAACTTCCCAAATTAGAAGCCAAACACGCCGACTAACGGATGCTAGCGGGGTGTTTGGGCGGCAATTGTGGGGGCCGGATAATTGGAAGAATCAGAATCGTAGTCTAGAAGATAGACATTATTCGGCTCTATCATGCACGGTCAGGATGCCGAATAATGTAGATAGATAGGCCGAATAGATATTGAACTATGGAGCCGAGTAAATAAGAGGAGGATGAGTGAAAAGCGGGCCTGGCCCCGAGGCCCAGGAAACGAGTATAAATAAAGGAGCAACAGACTAGGAAAGGTATGTAAGAACTATTGTGCTTAACTTAGAATACAAGTCAACTTGAGTGCGGAGACTAACTTGCCCGTCGGAGTGCTAATTTCGGCACCCCAAACCGGAGTGTCTATTTCTTTTCAGGTGACTAGAAGAGGATCACTAGCGTCCCCCAGGATCCGAAGAGTATTTCCAAACCACTTCTCCACAAATATCAACCTGCTTTCTTTTATTTTTCTCCAACAAATCATTTGTGTTCACCAGAACAGAGCTCTGCATTACTCCAATTTAAGCATATGTTCAGCATAAATGGTTCTCCTTCTTGGCTTTGTGATCAGTATGGTGACCTTTCTTATCCGAAAACAATGTCATGGAATGAGACTACTACTAACTGTTGTTCATGGGATGGGATCAAATGCAACAGGATGACCGGTCAAGTGATTCAGCTTGGTCTTAGTTGCAGCCGGCTCTATGGCACCATCCTACCGAACAACAGTCTTTTTAGTCTCAGACACCTCCAGCGACTCAATCTCACCTTCAATGACTTCACTCAATCAAGGATTTCTCCTGGTTTTGGGCAGTTTTCAAGTTTGACACATCTCAACCTCTCATCCAGTTTCTTGGGATCAATCCCATCGGAAATCTCCCACCTATCTAAATTGGTTTCTCTAGACTTGTTTTCCTATTGTCAGTTAGTCAAACTTGAACCATACAATTTCCATGTACTAATTCAAAACCTTACGTAGTTACAATATCTTTGTCTTGCCCGTGTGAACATATCTTCAATTGTACCCATTTCCTTGATGAATCTGTCTTCTTTGACATATCTAGATCTTGAGCAAACCGGTTTGCAGGAGAAATTATCAAATAAAATTTTTCACTTGCCAAACTTAGAAGCGCTCAACTTAGGTTACAACCCTTATCTCACTGGTTATCTGCCACAAGTAAATTAGTGGTGCCCTTTCAATGTTACGACTCATAGGGACAGCTTTCTCTGGAGACCTACTCGATTCCATTGGCTATCTCAAGTCATTAAAATACTTGTGTCTGGCTAGTTGCAAATTCTCGGGGTCCATACCTATGTCCCTAGGGAAACTTGTTCAAATGGCTTATTTGGACATATCGGGTAACAATTTTGAAGGCCAAATGTCCAATTCTTTTGCTAACTTGACACAAATGACTTACTTGTGTCTTTCTCACAACAGTTTTAGTGGTCAGGTCTCATCTATATTCTCAAATCTTGAGCAACTCTTTTACTTGGATATTTCATATAACCGTCTTGAAGGCCAAATTCCCAATATTGCCAACCTTTCAAAGGTTGCATATTTTACTCTAAGGCAAAACCATTTTATAGGTCAATTCCCATGTTGGGTAGCCAACTTGACACAACTTGTTTGTTTAAACATTAGGTGAAATGAATTGACTGGTCCGATTCCCGCCAACTTAAGAGGGCTTTCAAACTTAAGACATCTTTGCTCAGCTTATAACAGTCATACTGGGACGATTGTGCCTTCTAATTTTTTCACATTTTGTCAACTTGGTCAAATTAATAACAACCGTTTAAAAATTGAATAGAAATCAGGAACATAATGTTTAAAAGAGAATGAATCATTTGAAATTAGACACAAGCCCCTCAATCACTTTGAGGAGGGTAGATGAACTATTTTACTCTTGATTTCAGTCCAATTTCTAAAAGACATTTTCAATTAGATTAAGTTGTCTAAATGTGCTAAATTTAAGGGTAGAAATGATACAATTAGAATTGCAAATACCAAATTGACACAAGTGACAAATTATAGAACTTATGAATGCAAAGTTGATGGACTATTTTTCCCTTTGATTTTAGTTCAAATTCTAAAAAGGTGTATTAATTGGACTAAATAGTCTAAATTTAAAATTTTCAAAAATAACATTGCTACAATTAAAATTACAAATACTAATCAACACAAGAGGGCAAACTAGAGAATTATAAGTAAATAAGATTCCTTTCTCATAATATTTCTTATTTCTACAAACATCACAAGATGGAAGGAGAATGTATCTCAGCCTCAGGTTCAAGCTCAAGTTTTAATATCTCTTCAACATGGGATATGCTATAAGGGTCAGCCTTGCACTAGGGCCACTAATGCTTGTGCCTTAAATTTCAAAATTTAGCTTAAAAATAAGGCCTTAAAATTGGTTAGTAGTATATTCAAAATTTAAGTAGGCCCAATTTATTTGTGTTGATTTTGGACTAGTCTAAAGGGTTCTAAAAAATTATGTTGGACCCAATTAAAAAAAAAAAAAATAATCACAAATGTAGTTAGGCCCAATTGAAAAAAATGAAGTAAAACATATACAAGTATAGTTGGCCCAAATAATGGAGTAAATAATTTTGCCTTAATTTTTCTTTCTCATAAACTATCGGATTTTAATAGAATAAATAATTTTACCCTAATTTTTTGTATCTTATGTCTTTATCATATTTTAATTGAATAAGTTTTCCCTAATTTTTTTGCCCTAATTTTGTTTCATTAAATTGTATTCCATAATTTTTTTGCTATCAAATATAAAATAGTGAGTGGCTTGTGTGTTTTGTGTGGAAAATTGATTATATAGTCATGTTTCTTTTTTTTATTTATATTTGCTTCACTGCTGGTGAAGCAAAATTATTATCCACTCTTCAATTTAACATAATGTGAAATCATTTATGTTTGTGTAACGTCCCGATTTTCAAAAATCAATTAGGCGGAAATTAAATAACCGAAGCATGAGGTTTTAGAAAAATACCTTCATTCTCACTTAATTAATTATAAAAATATTTTTCATTAACCATTTTATTTACTTTTCACAAGTCTACAAAAAAAATACTATGAATGAAACTATAAACTCACTATCTGCGTATTTTAATTAATATAATATAATCCTTACAAATGGAATGCCTCAAAGCTTACAATAACAAAGATGATACTGCTCTCTACAAAAAATAGCACTCAGCCAAATAAACAAATGAAGTATTACAATTCATCACTGCATTATACTTATGAAATGGTAAAACCAACTATTTGATCTTCAAATCCGAAAAACATTCCATGTACACATGTACAGGTAAGGGGCGAGCAATCAATTAACTTAGCAAACAATCTCATATTATAACATTAAAACACATGAGGGTCCAGTGATATAGTGATACCGTACATATATGTAAAGTCATATCATGACATAACCTCATGATTTTATTACCTAATTCATTAAATCCAAATTTAATTAATTAATCACAACTAGTTAACTTAAATAAATTTATATACTTTAATGTCAACAAGATATCATTTTCAAAACAAATGTGATGTCAAAGTTTATAATATGAGTTATATGCATGCCTTTTCTTCAGAAAATAGACAGTAAATACACACACTGGGAATCTCTATCAAGCATAACGTTTCATGGAAATTTCGTCCACATTAAACCGTAAACCGGCACCCATGTAAACATAGGCTATACAAGCGCTATTATTGCCATTTCATGGAAATTTTGTCCACGAGATAAGCACCCATGTAAACGTAGGCTATATAAGCACTACTATTGTCATTTCACGAAAATTTCGTTCTTGGGATCGACACCCATGTATATGTGTGATTTTTAGGACTTTCACTATGGACACACAAGCTAACTTAATTTAAAGTAACAACATCTCTTACCTAGATTCACCAAAAGTATTCACCCACTTTTCTCAAAACAATTCATTTCCAATTATTAAGTATGCAACAATGTTTCATGCGATGCGTGTAAGAAATTAGTTTCCGTTCACCTAATCCTCATGCTATTTCTACAACAATCAATACTATCTTCCACCAATAGCCAAAACAGTTATCTCTAATGCATTAATTAAAAGATAACAATATGTATATACAATCTAACATACAACTATAACTTGGAATTCTCCATGATACCCAACACTTGGAAAAAATCCATATTCCACATTTTAAAGACAAGTTTTCAAGACTAATATAATTTTCCATAAAACTCAACATTTCAAAGGAGTAACCAATCCTCGATATTCCAAAAGTTTCATAAGTGTTTTCCAATCAAATCCACAATTTTAAAACCAAACATAATCTTTTCCCAATAATCCAACAACTCTCAAAACATTAACATTAAGGATCTTTCACTTTCACTTTCTCACTTTCAAATACCCACCTACAATTTTATATACAAAAAATACATTTAATAACAAGATTATAGGTAATCAACTCTCAATTTAACCAAACCATCAATTTAAAAATTAACTATCTCATATATGAATTTAAGGTACAAAAATAACATATTAGCATACTCCAACTAGTAAAACTAATAATTAATTTTCCAATTGTTTTGACTCACACAAAACTTTCAATCAACTTTGTTTCACATCAACCAAGATAATCAATATGATTTTCACTATATCTCATACTTATTGAACATTACCATTTCCATTACACTATATTAAAAGTTATGGTATAATCTCAATAACACACTTTTAATAATTAAAGATATAAAATTTTAACCAAACTAATTTAATCCACTAAATTAGTATGTTTATTTTATTCACATTTTTTCAAAAGAATTAATACCAAACATAACTTAACAAGTCTTATCCTTCAAACATAACCATACATCATACCAAGCTACTTAAATAGTTAACTTTCCCAAATTCTTTACAAATAACAATTTCACAACTTTTCTAAAATTAACTAATCAACATGATATTTATTACATAAAAAATCTTGAAATATACCCAAGAGTACGCTTTTTAAAGTTGGGATTTCAAAAGTCCTCATTTCATATTTTTATTTTCACAAAAATGAGCACAACATAATCATCAACAAATCATCTTTCATAAAATATTATGAATATAACACTTTTAGAGTTTTTATTCTCAAAATAACTCTATAATCTCAACTTAACAATTCGCACAATATTCATCTATTTTTCTTAAAAATAAATTTCAAAAAAATAATCAAGGATGAGATAATATTTCAATATTATTTTTCTCAAAATAAATTATCTAGTCATAATATGATGTAGATTCAAACCAAACAATTATTAAATTTATTTTCGGATTTTTTTAACCAATATTACTAATACAATATGATTTTTTCAAATCAATTTCAAAATATCAATATTCTTAACATTTTTACATAATTTTTCTTTCAAAAATTATTTAAAAAAAATATGAGAATAATATATATGTTATACCTCTCAAAATATTCTTAATATGGATTTAAAGCAATAATATGAAGAGAGAAAAAAAAAAAAAAAAGGTCACTACCTCAAAAAATAAAGAGGAACATATCTAGAATGTAAACCTCATTGGATTTTTGATCCAAGACTATCACTGCGAAAAGTATGACGATCTCTCCAACTTTCATTCACAAAAAAAATTTCAAAATCTAACCTGATCTAACTCCAATCTTGCAAAATGTGAACAAAAATTATTTGTTCGAAAGTTTGAGAGAGGCACAGAACCTCACCTCTCTTCCCTGCCGGAT
The DNA here is from genome assembly GCA_030407325.1 of Camellia japonica. Classification (NCBI taxonomy): domain Eukaryota; kingdom Viridiplantae; phylum Streptophyta; class Magnoliopsida; order Ericales; family Theaceae; genus Camellia; species Camellia japonica. Next base: position 15,327,590 of record JAPPVO010000059.1, read on the forward strand.
TCAGAAGTCAAAGAAATGAAAAGTTGGAAAAGTGAAGATAAGGGATGCGGAAAACTGAAATGAGGAGGAATGGGGGCAAGACAACCCCACGTGGCTTGTTCTCTTTCTCGAAGGACAATTATATATATATATATATATATATATTTATAATAATATCATAAAATTTATATAACATATCATAAAATAATATAATTTTATCTTATTATAAAAATATAATATTTTATTCATTATAAAATATATATTTATTTTTATTTATTATAAAAATAAATAATTTTTTACTGTGTGATACACATCAAAAATTCAAATTTTAAATATTTATTATAATTTTATATAATAAATAAAAACTTCTTTCAAGGTGTTTACTACCAATCACATAGTTAAAAAGGACCAAACAGTTAAACATGGGTCATAAATCTAAATCATGGGTCTTGAATTAAATTTCTACCCATAAGTCAAATATGGCTCAATTATATATTAAAATAGATCCAATAAACTTTATCTCATGTCATGTTTAAACACTCAAAACTCATTATCAAATTTTGCTATAAACTAAACTGAACATCAATCAGTTTGCGAATTTTCATAAAATAAATACTCATAATTTTCTATAATCGGGAACTATTTTTAAAAAAACACAAAATCAAACTATTTTCACACAAAATTTTACACAACAATCCAATTCAAATATTTGCTCAATTAATTTATGCATTGGCTTTTAAAAAAACAAAAATTCCAGGTTCATTGCAGTTTGCTTCACACCGTTGCAACATTTCATTAATTAGATTTGTTGATTAATTAGTTTGTTTTGTTGATTTGAACTATACATTTTGGTAACTTTCTTTTTGTTTTGTGTTGTTTTATTTTTTTGTACTAAATATAACATACAAGCATTTTAGAGATCAAATTTTTTAGTCTCTAAAAGCGAAAATTTGTTGCAAAAGACATTTAAGAATCAATTTCTATCATTGTGAGGATAATTACTAAAAAGTCATCTCAAAAAGTTAAGAACAATGTTTTTAGCGACAAAATTTTGAAAATGTCACTAATAAATAGGATTTTAGGGACAAAATAATTTGGTCTAAAAATGGTTAATTTTTTTAGACAAAACATTTGGTCCTAAAAGGATAATAATTTATCTCTAATCTCCAATTTTTGTTTCTAAAAATATAATAATGACATTTTTTGTAACAAAAATATTTGGTCCTTAAAAAATAATCTTGTCTCTAAATTTTAATCTCTAAAATCTTAATTTTTTGTAGTTTTTGAAATGAATACATTTTAATATTTATTTTGGTATCAATCAACAATAGTGGTGCGAAATAGGGTGAGATTAATTTTTTTTTTTTAATGAATATAGGTCTTTTTTTTTTTTTTTTTTTCAGTTTCGCCTTAAATCTCCAAAAACTCAAGACCAACATTGTATGCTATGGAGATTAACGAAATGTGGTTTTAGGTTCCTGCGCAGTTTGCTCAAAGAAATTTCATTTTGTCGTCCAAATAATTACTTGTAAGTCAATTTAATTCTTATTGTTTTAATAATATTACTTTTATATTTAGACTATTTGATTTTAGATGAATTTAACCCTTGATATTAACTGTCATTTATAATCAAACGAAAGTTACTGATATGGTGTACCAAAACTTATTTTGAGTCATCATTTTACTGTTAGACTATCCCCAAAATATTAATTAGACTCCTATATTATATATAAAAAATAAATTTAAATATCTAATAAAATATTCATCAAAAAAGGCAAGTAAAATAATTTTTAAATAATAACATTTATGAAAAAAAATCATTTAATGTTTCATTTAAAATTGTCGCTTTAAATCTCAAATACCTTGAGTCGGCCCTAGGTAAACTAATTGAGCCCAAAATTTTAAGTCTATTCACTCTTCTCTCTCAGCATTAGCTTATATCTCATATCAATTTCAATAGAACTGATCAATTAGTAGTAGGTGATAAACTATATTGGTAAAAATCTAGACGAAATGTGTTCTGAGGGAAATATCTTCTTCTGAGATTTGAAAAACAATATTGAATGATCAAAATTATTATTAGACGTTTAAATTTAATTTTTAGATGAAATTATTATTAAATATTTAAATTAAATTAAATATATATATATATATATATCTCAAGGTCTAATTTATATTTTGGAGATAGTTTTGGATACCAAAATCAAGTTTTGGTGCTGCATAAGTAACTATTGTTTGATTATAGACAACAACTTCTTTGTGGATCATATTATCTAGAATGGTGGTTGCGACCTTCTAGTAGGTAGCCCCAGCGTTCTTCAACCCAAATGGCATGATTCGATAGCAGTAGGTGCCCCATGGAGTAGTGAAAGTAGTTTTCTCTCTATCCTCGGGTGCCATCAAAATCTGGTTATACTTGGAAAACCCATTCATGAAAGATAACAACGCGTGGCCGGCGGAGAAGTCTACCAACTCATATATGTGCGATAGCGGAAAGTCATCCTTTGGGCTGGCCTTATTCAGATCCTTGAAGTCGACACAAACTCTAATTCTACCATCCTTCTTCAGAATTAGAACAACATTGGCCAACCACGTCGGATACTCAAATACAAGCAACAACCCTTTCTCAATCTGTTTGGTTACTTCTTCCTTAATCTTCAAAGCCCAATCTAGACGGACTTTACGCAAATTCTGCTTAACTGGTCGGACCTCAGGGTCAAAAGTGATTCGGTGCTATACAATCTCAGGATCGATTCCAAACTTGTCTTCATAGGACCATGCGAAAACATCTTTGAAATTTTTTACTAAAGCGATTAAACGCTCGCTCTCCTCCGAAGACAATGTGGACCCGATCTGGACCAAGCGAGGATCCTCCTCATTACCCACGTTAATTGATACGATTTCATTTGTACAGGGCTTAACCCGCCTCTCCTCCTCATGATCAACCAAATATTTCAAAACTAGAGGAATTTCTTCCTTTTCGTTTAAGTCGAAATTTTGAAAATCAAGATCATTACAACAAACCAAAGGCACAGAAAAGTAGGCAAAGTTCACAACATTCTCATTCAAAAGGTCTGGATCCTCAGTTACAGTGGACTCAAATGAAAAGCTAAAAGTCGATTTGGACAGGACATTGGTATCCGGGTTACCACTCCTGGAAGTACCAAACTCAGATGAACTCGAATCTGACTCCGACTCCACAGACTTAGTGGAATCAAATCCGACTCACTATCCAATCCAGAACTGCAGATGACGCCGTGCTCAAACTTCCAAGCCAGGTGTGGAGCCTCAGATGCATCCATGATAAGATTAGTAAAATTTGCTGCCGATATCCCCGATCATTGAGATATTAAAGCTATTCCCCAAGTTGATGGACTCAATTCCAGCAGTACAACTTGCCAGTAGGTCAGCTAGGGCTTTTCCCAACAGTTCTTCTTCTTCTTCAATGCCCAGGCTTGCAGTCCTGTTTTGATCTATATGGATGCTCAGGTTTGCCTGTCCGTTCTCTTCTTCTGGTAACTGATGCTCGAAGAAGATCTCGAACCCCGGATACATTGTCTTTGTTTTCTTGTCAAACTAGGGCTCTAGGAATCCATAGAAGGGGAAGTCTTCTCCTTGGCAGAAAAAACGTCCGTTCAAGGTTTCCCATATTGGTTTGTGGACTACCTCGTACTGCCGCCCAGTCTTCTTCATTTTCAGCCTTCCTTGTAACTTCTCTCCCTTTCTATGCCAATCTGCAATGATAGGTTTGTATCCAAGCCCAAAAGCGTGAGGGTTGTGACTCACCTCTTTGGCAACAGTACCTCCCTACCTACCACTTCTGCCCAATCCTAATCCAGGAATATGCCCCTATTTGTTCATCATGTAGATGGATCGAGTGCTCACATAATTCCCATCGTCCTCTGCCATAATGGTTTGGACCAGTCGAGGCTCTGCTAGAGAGAAGCCAGAAAGGAACACGTCCTCCTCCTCATGTATGATTTCCAATAATGGCAGAGTAGTTCCCTAGGGAGGATGGATCGCAGAATTGTCGTACACAGTAGCAATCCCGTTTTTGAAGGGGTACTTTACCAACTGATGGACCGTTGATGACACCACTTTCATCTGATGGAGCCAGGGCCTTCCCAGTAGTAGATTGAACGTGGCCGGTACATCTATTACATAGAATTCCACCTCATGTTCGAATGAGTGTAGCTCGACTTTTCATGCTTCTTTCAGATACGACTAGCCCTACAGTTTGAACTCTCGTGATTCTGAATCTGATCTCACAAGTGCAATATAAGACAGTGAAAACTCAAAAGAGTCCAAATCCGGCAATTCTTTTTAGAAAATCGATGTTTGAATCAAATGCCAAAAATCGACTTCTTTGCTAGATTACAGAGTCACCACCTAAATAATTTTGGAAAATTTAGGAAACCCAATACTCGTGCCAAAGGCCATTAGTCCGTCATCATCAAAGTGTCTCGGCTCAAGAACTTAGGTACGAGAGGGGAAGGTCATGAATTGAGCACCCCACTCGCCTGATCAAAGATCAGCCTCTACTAATCATGATGTGTTTTTTATTTACATTATATGCTTTTGTTATGATTATTAGCCTAACATTACTATGTGATGCACACAAGTATAGACTAATTTGCAAAAATTAGAACACTTTGATTTCATGCATGTTTGAAAATTGTTTTTGATATGCGTCACTTGAAAATGTGAGTTTGTATGTACATTAATCAACTATACCAATTTTGGCAATTATCCTCCATCCACCGGCATTCAAAGAGGTATATCATTTAAGCAATTAGCCTCATGAAAACATGTTTATCATGGCAACACAAACATTTGATGCAAGATACTAAAACTCAAAATTGCTCACCTAGTACTCCAAGCCAAAACAAAGCAAAATAATTAGTAAATATGCATGCTCGTAACTAATGCAATATGACTAAATGCAATGCACACGTTATGTAATTTTAATAGGCACGACTATGAACATGGCATATTATTTCATTCAAGGCATGTGATGAATCACGTATTCAAGCAATGAATTTAACATTTGGTTAGTATGATGAGCCGAACCTTGGATGCATGCAAGACAATGGATGCAAATCATAAAGATGCTAACTTGAAAAATGATGTTCTATACTAACCATCGTAAGAAAATAAGTAAAAGGGAAAAAGATGTGGGGTTGGAAGACATACAACTTATTACACATTTGCCCTCGTGCAATGTGAATCAAAGTCTAAGAGTCCGTATTAAACTAATTATTACAAAATTGAATGAATAATCAAGCAACGAATTAATTAGCTAACTACTCTAATACAACAAGGATAATCATGAGAACTAAACTAACTATCTAAGTTAATTAGTTATAACAATTACAAATAAACAATAATGATAATTACAACACTTAACAAGACTAATTGTAACAACAACAATAATTACAATGCTAATAATCGGAGCATTAATTATAACAATAATGGTGTAAGCCAAGATGTGCAAGGGTTGCATGCACAATGTCCAAGAATGTAGACACCCCATTTTTGACCGACCTTAAGACTCAGACGTCATCGTTTGTGCACGCGATGATTGCACATGTTTGTGCTCGTTTCAAGTTTTCGGGGCTTTCGGCTGAGTGCCTTGTCTCATTACCTCTTAACTCTCTTCTTCTTGGTTTGTTTTTGGGGCCGTGCCTTGGTGCCCTTGCCTAGAGGGAGAGAGAGGCTTGTAGGCCACTTTTTGTAGTTGTAGGCTTCTTTTTCCTCTTGTAGGCCACTTGTAGTGGCCCGTAGGCTAGTTTTTGGGACTTTCGGCTGAGTGCCTTGCCTTGTGGCCTCTTGGATCTTTTCCTTTTGGCTTGTTTTTGTGCCATACCTTGTTACTCCTTGCCTAGAGGGAGGGGAGAAGCTATCGACCACTTTTGGTGGTTGTAGGCCACTTTTTCCCCCTGTAGGCCACTTGAAATGGCCTACGGCCGTTTTTCTGCTTTTTCAGCTATTGTGCGTGCCAGCTATAAGTCACTGAGGCTATCCTCCATACACGTGTATGGATGGATTCAAACAAGTTTTAGCTTGTCAAGAAAGCTTTAGCTTGTGTTTTTCTATATAAGGGGAGGCCCTCCCCCTTCTCCAGGGTTCAGAAAATTCAGAGGCAAAAATATCTCTCTCTTTCTAAAACTCTCTCCCCCTCTCTCTCTCTATATTGCTTGAAAGTGTGTTTTCTCTTGACTTTTGCACTACAATGCCTAGTAAAGCACCATTACTTTGTTGCTGAGGTACCAGAGGACCTTGTTTGGACTATCAAAGTTTGGTTTTTTTTGGCTCAGAAGTGCTGGTTTTGCTGTGGTTCTTCAAGGGTGAGTTGTTACCCCCTTTAAGCCTTGTTTTGCTTAAGTGTTTAGCCATCTTTTTATGCTTCTTTTGGCTTACCTTTCCACTGTAAAAACTTATATTTTTAAGTGTTAAAAATGGTTGTTTAAGGCTTTGTTTGGGTAGGGGTGGTCTACCCCATTTTGTGGCTTATTTTGCTTTGCTTTGTACTAGTTTTTAAAGCCTTCGAGATCATCTTTATTTGGACTTTTCACCACTGAATTCCAGAGGAATTTCAGTGGTGGAAAGTGTGTTTTGAGACCTAAAATGGATGGGGGTGGTCCCCCCTCTTTTTGTGTTTTGTTTGCATGTGTTGTTGGCTTAACACTTTGGCATGTTTTTCTACCTTCTTGAGGCTCTATCTTAGCATGTTTTAGGCCTTATTCTAACATGATATAACTCTATTTTGGGTTGGTTTGGTTACTTCTTACATGCTTCATGTACTTGTAGTGCAATCCTCGTAGTTAGCCTAACATGCTCTATGCTTTGGACCACCATTTTAGCATATTTTTGGCTCCACTCCAGTAGGCTTTTACTCATATTTTGGCATGCCTTAGCTCTGATTTTGGTCGACAAAGTCACCTCTTGCATGGTTTATGCACTTGTAGTGCAAGCTTGTTCACTAGCCTAGCTTGTTTGGTGTTTTGGCCTATTGATCTAGCATGTGTATGCTTTACTCCAGTACATTTTTGGCTTTGATTTAACATGCTTTAGGTCTGATTTGAGTGGTCTTGGTCATGCATGCTTGGCTTTGCATAGCTATAGTGCATTTGGCTTTGCTAACCTTAAGTTTTGAGACCTCTAGCATGTCATATTTGAGCTTTTTGCATGGCATGGCATCATTTGGCATGTTATTTCAGACCATATACCTCTATCATATTCTCACATTTATCATCCCTTTGTTGTGTTTGAGGGTTGAGTCTTATGCTTCACTTATGAGCCAATATGTATGCATGCTTGCCTAAGCTTTTGGGCTACCATCTTAGCATGTTTTTTGGTGTTATTTTACCATGTTACAACTCTAATTTTTGTTGGTGAAGTCACCTCATGCTTGGTTTTGGTATGTGTAGTGTAATCCCACTCATTGGCCTTGCATGCGTCATGTTTTATGCCTCATATTCTAGCATGTGTTGGCTCTACTCCATGCATGTTTCAGCATTTTTTTGACCTTCCTTGGGACTGTTTTGAGTCATCTTGGCCCTTTGGGGCTTGTTTGATATGACTATGGTGCAAGTACCTTAGCTAGTCTTGAGTTTTGAGCACCCTACTATGCTATATTTGTGATGGTTGCATGTTTGGGCATTGTTTAACATGTTATTTCAGAGCATGTACATGTGTCATGTTCTCACTTCTTTCATTCCTTGAGAGCTTTTTAGAGTTGTGTCTTTGTGCATTGTTAAATGAGCCATCAAATGAGCATGTTCTCCTTGTGTTATATGTCTTGATCTTAACATATTTCAGCCACTGTTTTGGCATGATGTAGGTCTGTCCATGTGTGGTTTGACCATTTGAGCATTGTAGTGCATGCCTCATGTGTAATACTCTATTACTAGCTTTGATGCCTTAGCTTCTAAACATGCCATGCATGCATTGTTTATATGATAGAGCCTCGTGCATGCCACTCTAGGGTTGTTAGATAAGCATGTTGTTTGCATGTGTGTTGCATTGCATGTGTTTGAATCGGACGTCAATCCAAACATGAGAAATAAGGGACGTTTCATACTTGAAGTGATGAAATGTGCCTTATTTCTTAGTCACCGTCCCCCTTGATTGTGCATGATAGGGTAGAGGCCTCTTGAGTCTTGTGTGTTACTTGTGCATTCATTAACTTGTACAAACTCGGCTTCTCGGCCATCGTGCATTGTGATGCTCGGTTGGTGGCCCGAGAGTCAAGTACCGCACTCCTTTGAGCTTGAGAAATAATAAGGAGGGTGGTTGTATACACATACCCTGCAAATACCTTGCTTTGCCCTTGTTGAACTCTGTTTGCAGCAAAATGTAATTCTGCAAAAGCAACTGGTCGACCGGCCACTTTAAGTGGCCTACAGCCTACTTAAGTGGCCGACAGGTGGCCTACAACCTCCATTTGTGGCCGGTAGTCCACTAGCTTGAAGATGGTTCAAATTTGTTCTGGTTCTAGAGCAGAAGCAGACTGGGAATGGGTTTGCTGTTCAGAATCAAAACAAATGCAAACAGAGGCAATCGGTGGCAAGGCGACGGGATTTCGGGAAGAAGCAATCGAGCATGCATGCATCCCTCCCCCCGAGGCTCCTTTTAACTGCTTTGCTTAGCTAGTTAGTTCGTCAATTTTGTACTTAATTAGTTAATGTACTTAGCTAATCGATTTGTGTTGTAATTAGTTAGCTAGAATTAGTTAATTAATTGGTTTGTAATAAGTAGCTTAATTAGCGTAGCTAGTTAGCTTTTATTTCATTCGGACCCTCTGTCGAGAGGGCAAATGTTGTAATAAGTGTGCGTGTGTGTGTGAATATCTTCTAAACCCATGTCTTTCTTCCTTTTATTTACCAACTTTCGATGGTTAGTTTTAGAGCATGTTTTAATTAGCATACTTATGCTTGCATGCGTGCATCATTCATTCGTCTTGCATGCACCGGGCTCGGTGCATCATTCAAACTGCATTGTATTTCAATACACTTTCTTGAATACGTGTTTCAAAGCATGTTATCGAGTGTCGCACTCATATGCCATCTTAGAATAGTCGAGCCTATTTAGCTGCATTTTGCATGTGTTGCATTGGGCATTGTTGACATAGTTAGGATCATGCATCAATTACTAACTAGCTTCTGTTTTGGCTTGGAGTACACTGTAAGTATTTACGCTTTAGCATACTTGCATGAGTGTGAGTGTTGCCATGATAGCATGCTTGCCATAAGGCTATATGCTTAAAAGATTAACTGCATGAATGCCCGTGGATGAATGCTTCATTACTTGAATTGGAACAATTCATCGAAATGTGAGTTTTAAGCCCTCTTGGAGTGGCAAATCATAATGTTTCAAGCCCATCTTGTTTGGTGGCAAATCCGCGTTTTAGCCTACTTGCGAGTAGCATCTTCAAACCATTTTCGAAAAACAAACGTGAGATTTTTTGTTCCAAATCAAGCGATTTAGTCTATACTTGTATGTTGTGCGCATCACATAGTAAGTTAGCTAATAATCAAACAAGAACACATGTGTTTTAAAAAACAACATATCATGTTTAGTAGAGGCCGATCTTTGATCGGGCGAGCGGTGGTGCTCATTTCATGACCTTCCCCCCTCGTACCCAAGTTCCCGAGCCAAAGCAACTTTGGTGATGACGGACACGTGGCCTTAGGCACGAGTCAGGGTTTCCTAAATTCCTCAAAACAAAATATTTAGGTGGCGACTCTGAAATCTGGTAAAGCAGTCCATGTTTGGCACTTCTTGATTAAAATTGATTTTCCAAAACGATCTGCCGGATTTGGACTCTTTGGTGATTTATCAGTCTTACATTGCACTTTGTGAGATTAGATTCAGAACCGTGAGAAGAGTCTGAACTGTAGTAGCTAGAACCCAATTCGCGCCCTCTCCGAAAGGGGCGCGCGGAGCGAGTTCGGGCGGTCTACAAAGAATAGCTCTATCTGCCTAGGCCTACTCTTTTTCACCTTCAACCACTGCCCTCTGTTTTCTGCAAAATGTACTGCTGACTAAACATTGATGACCGGCCGACCCTCAGTGAAGCCCGGCTAGGCCTAAATAAGGCCAGCCATGCCTTAATTTTATGCAAAATTCTGTTTTGTGCTCTGAAGTGAAAACAGCGCAAACAGAGTTGTTCTGAACTCTGTTTGTCCCTCTCACACTTCTCTGTCATCGGAAAGCCTTAAGAGAAGGTTGAAATTGTTTCCAAAACCATCAATGAGCAAGTTGATTGCTTGATAATTTTGGATACAATTTGGACAAAATTCAATAAATGCAATGAACAACAACCACCCCTCCCTCCTATCATAGAGTGAACTCAAAGAGAGAGGTAGAGACGCTTCAAGATTCATCAAAACATCATAAATTGATGTAAGACAATCCTTGACACAATAGATTCGGCATAATGTTCGACCGAACCCAAGCAATATAACTCATTTTCTTTATGTGAGTTGGTTCATTTTAGGCCAAATTCATTAGTCTTTGCCATCCTTTAATCCATTAAGTCCAAGATGATAATTAAGTCCACTAAACAAGAAGAAACGTTAAACGAGAGGTGATCCTAAACATGAAAGAGAGACCATGCCGTTGACGATGAACCTCCGTAGAGATTAAGTTGTTGAGCATAGGTCTCCTTTTCATGCTTTGAATAACCATTAATCGGTTGAAATAACCCTCAAACAAAAGAAAAGAAGAAAAGAAGAAAAGATGGAGGTTGCAAAAATGAACACATGAATTTGATTATTAGAATGAGACTCTTGACATAAAAATCAACCAAAGAAAAGCTATAAAAGCATGGGTAACACAACACAACAAGCTAGATATGAGAACTTATGACACAACAAGCTATATACTCAAAGCATACACTAATTAAATAAATTAGGAAAGCACTAAAACAACCCCTAATATGCTAAAAATAGTGGCTGAAATCAAGAGAAGGTAAGTAAAAAGAGTAGAGGAAAAGCTATGGAACAAGCCTAAGGAGGGGTGGCTAACCCCTCCACTTTTTGCAAATTTAAATCACATATTTCAGCCTCAAAACAGTCCAAGAATAGTCCCAAAACAGCCCAAAAACAGTGGCTAAAAGGGTGTTTAAAGAGCACAAAAAGATAGACAAAAACAAGAGATATAAAGCTAGTAAGCAAAGCAAAGAAGAGATGGCTAACCCCTCCACTTTTGGACTTCTAAACCATATTTTAGCCTCTAAAAATAGTCCAAAAACAGCCCCAAAACAGTGGCTAAAATCAAGAGAAGACAAGTGGGAAACACAAGGATATAAGCTTGGAATAAGGTTCAAGGAAGGGTGGTTAACCCCTCCACTTTTGGTAGCTCTTAAATCACAAATTTCAGCCTACAAAATAGTCCCAAAACAGTGTACAAAGCTTGTAAAAGAGAGGAAAGGAGTAAAAGAGAAATAAGGAAGAAGATGCAAAAATTATACCTCTTGAAAGAGAGGATGCTTGTAGTTAAACAAACTTGATTCTAACATCCTCAAGTTTTATGAAATATGGTTTGAAACTTCAACAAAAGCTTCAAGAACAAGCTCTAATGGTGTATGTATTGTGTATGTATAGCTAAAGAAGGTTTGAGGGTCAAAGGAGGAAGGAAGATAGAAGAAGGTCTATTTAGCTCTTCAAAGCTTTTGAAAATTTTGCTAACCTTGAAATTTGAAGGAAGAGATCCTATTTATAGAATTTGAGCCAAAATGGTCAAAAATATCTTTAAACAAAGATATTTGTCATTTGGCAATAGGCTTTTTTAATTGGCTTTTTTATTTTTTTGACTATTTTAGCTTGTGACTAAAAATTCGTTTAAGTTGACTTTTTTTGACTTTTTAACTTTTGTGAGGGAAAAAGTGAAATAATTATGGTTTGGATGTAACATTTTATCTTATTGCCTTTTTAGCTTATTTTATCTTTTTGGGGCTAATTTAGCCAAAAAGCCCATTACGAAACAAAGTTATACCTTATGTGATATTTAGTTGTGACTTTTTTTTTTTTTTTTTGAAATTATGACTCAAAAAGTATGAAATTATTATTTTAGTTATACGGTACATATGATATATTATTTTCCTTCTAAAAATAACTAGTCCACCGAAGATAAAAATTTTATTGGTTTTTTAGTTTAATTTATTTATTTGTTAATAGATGTTTTTAACAAAACCCACTTAATGTGAGAAAACTACTGATAGTTCCATAATAATACCATGTAACATTGTTTATAGTGTCTCTTGTCTTGTTCCATTGGTAAAGTTTTTTTTATGCATTATTAATTAAAAATAACACATGACCAACATCTCGTGGTATTTTATGATTGCTAATTCACTATAACATATAAGAGTTTTAGAGACCAAATTTTTTGGTCTCTAAAAGTGAAAAATTTGTTGCAAAAAGCATTTAGGGACCAATTTCTATTATCATGAGGATAGTCGCTAAAAGGTCATCCCAAAAAGTAAAAAATAAGGCTTTTAGCGACAAAATTTTGAAAATGTCACTAATAAATAAACTTTTAGAGACAAAATAGGTCTCACCCGGTCAAATGAGTTGGTGATCTGTTCATTCTAGAATTGAAGCTGAGCTGATTTAGCTCGGCAACAGAGTTGTCCGACACGTATTGCATGGTTTCAAGGAAGACCACATACATTGCAAAGATATACGAGATAAGTTGCTAAAAAACTTTCATTAATTGAAAATTTAAGTACATAAGGTGGGGCTTATAGCTCGGTTACAAAAATTCAATTCAAAACGCTGGAATGCTAACGGTTATGCTAATGGGGAGAGGTCGGCTAACTTGTCCCTGGCCTCCTCCATCGCGGTTTCCAAATCGACCACCGCAACATTTTCTTTGTCGGGCTCCTTCTAGACAGCCTCATCCTTGGCCTCTTCTTCCCCCTCCTCTTGAAAAGAGTTGAAGACTTCATTGGCATAGGGTGTCAGATAGGCCGGCAGGAAAACGGGAGGAGGAGAGGTGAACACCTCGGTCTCAGATCCTTGGCCCAGTTTTTCACAAGCAGCCTTCCAACTAGACTTGAATTAGATGTCCTTGGTAGCTTCAAATTGTTTGATATAGTTGTCTTCAGCCTCCTTGAAACCGAGATTGTTGGCCTCATCCACGGCGCTCTGCCTTGCTTGCTTTTCAACTTCTAGCTGGGCCTTCAGAACGTCCCTCTCTTGCTCGGCCCTGCCGAGCTGGCCAAGGAGTCTGGCATTGTCAGCATTGGCAATTTCAAGAGAGGCCTTCGTCTGGCCAAGCTCAGCCGAGATGTTTTTACCGGCGTTGTTTAGCTTGGTAACCTTGTGGCGCAGATTGACAATGTCACGACCCAAACCTGCCCCTAAGAGTTCGGTCCATGATCAGCCTGTACTTAGGCCTCAAAAAAAAATTTCACAATAATATTTTTCCAAATACGGGGCCTTAAGTGGAAGCAAATACCAACATAAAGATAATGCCCATTGAGCTTGTGCATACATGAAGATTTAGATTAGTTTAAGCATTTAAATACACTTTCCATATATACATATAATCATAGAACTTACATAGATCTCACACACATATACATAAGACTCAATAAAATACATAATTCTTCAATACAAAGTAAAAGCCTCGACACAGAGGCGTAACCCGGGCGGCTTGACAGAGGGACGGACCTCGATACAATTCTAGTGTTGGTCCCTGATGGCTCATCTACATAAATATACATAAAAACGAAGTGAGCATGGCTCAGTGAATAATAGCAATGTAAGGACGTTAGGTGAATGAGCATAGCCTTGGAGAATATAAATATACATATATCAAACCATATACAGGTCTTATTCATAACCATATTTCAAAACGACCTCAGGCCTACATGTAATACAGAACGACCTTGGGCCCATGTATGATACAAAACGGCCTTAGGCCCAACATAACAACAGATGTCCAAAGCAATATAAGGAAGATAGAACATCGGCATGTCTCTATCTCCCTGGGCGTTAGAGCCATTAGTCATGTACAATTCATATCATAACGGCCTTGGGCCCACTTTTATTAATAGGAACAAAACGACGTTAGGTCCATATCAATGCCATCGTTCAATCATGTTAATTAATTCAATCAAAGCACAATGTCAATAGTATATGCCATTCACAAACAACGATATATAAATCATAATCATAAAAAGTAAGTAAAACATATCGTTACACTACTATTATTCACGACGATGGGCTTCTGGTAGCAGTGGGACAATGTCCTCGTCTTGATCTACAAACACAATGCACATAGCATAATATAAGAATATAACTGATCCCTCTCTTTGCTCTTTAATCAATTAGTCATGTTGGTTCTAAACTCATAGGTCTTCAATGGGTCATAATTCATATCAAGGAAAACCAAAAGAAATGAAAGGAAACTGGGCTAGAAGAGAAAATGGCATGAAACGGTTGAATAGAAAGTGAAATACCTTCACTAATTTGAGAATATCTATTTTTTTACTTAGAATTTGGATATTATACCACCACCATTGAAAACTAGACTTTCGAGGCTTGAATTTAGGCTCAAGAATCACTCAAAACAGAGTCCGGATGAGAGAGATATGCTTAGTTGAAAGTGGGCTGAAATAGCGGTGCCCCGCACCTGCGGGAAACAGGGCTGCACGTGTGGGAATTGAGCCGCACGTGCTGGACAAGGTGCTTTTATTTCAAAATCAATTTTGGTGCTAGAAATGGACTGCCGCAGGTGCGGGAAGCCCCGCCGCACGTGCGGCTCTGGGCAAAATCTACTGTCTGAAATTCTTGTTTGCTCTAACACTCGTTTTTTTGCACTTTCTAAGCTAGATTTCAACTCTAATCACTCAAAAACATGTAAAATTACCCCACAACATGATAAAATAACATCATTCAAGTGTAATTTCATCTCAAACAAATCAATCTTTGCCTCAAGTTCAAGATCAACGTTTCATCTTTCATAATCTTGAAAGTTCCCAAAACACAACCCACAAACACACTTGATCCTTGCATAAATCTTGTTTTATGGACAATCTAGGGTTCATTTTATATGGTATTCATAAGATTGAGCTCCAATCATAAACAAAATCATAGGACCCAATTTCTAATTTCTTAAATTTAGCTCAATTAAATATATACATAAAACCCTAACCCAAATGGGTTTCAAACCTTCCAATATCATTATGATTTCATGAAATTGATGCATTAATCATAAGGATTCAAGATAGATTTCCATACCTTAGTTCAATCTTTGCCTTTCTCTTAGCTCTCTTCAATTTCCCAAGCTTCCATGGTTGATCTTCTTCCTCTCTCTTCAATCTCTTCAGTTTATCTTCAAACCCCCATGAATGTTGAGCTCTCTCTCTTAGAGAAGCTTTCTCTCTTATTTGCTCGCTCTCTCTCTCTCTTCCACGGTTCTCTCCCTCTCTCTCAGATATTTTGGGCTCAAAATGATGAGTTCAATTCATATCATATATATATACATAAGCTTATCACAATTAGGGAGAGCCAAACGCACTCTTACGAATCGTACGAAATCAAATTTCAATTAAAATTCCTAGATGACTCTAAAAATCATGTTGATCATAACTATGTACTCCATTTTGGTTTCTGAAGCCTCTAAGGCCTTCAATTTGCAGTGCAAAGTTAACCACCCAAACATACCTTAATGAATCAGACGAAATAAATTTCCAATTAACTTTCCCAAATGGCTCTAAAAATTCCTATTAGCATATCCATGAGCTCAATTTTGATTTCTGAACCCAAAATGGTTGTCAATTTTAGTTTTAAAGTCGTAACTCAACAGATAATTCCTCAATTCGAACAGGCATCACTAAATTAAAGTACATTAACCCACAATTAGTTAAAGATAATTTCTGATATGCATTTTGGGGTCGTTACAGACAATGCGATCTGTGACCATGTGTTGTTTTTAGATGGCTTGCAAGAAGTAAGAAGAGTGTTAGCTGAAATAAAAAGACTAACCGAGCAGGGACTTGATAAGATTTCAAAACGTACCCTTATCATGGATTTGACAGCCAATTTCATGAGCCGGGTGTCTGAAACATGATAGCTCCCGGACACATCGCTCGGCAGCAGCAAAACCTTTGATAAGTCGAAGGCCAAGAGGTACTCCTTGTCCCCCTTGACAGACGCAGTCGCTGGGATCTCCTTGCCCCGGTGTTTGAACTCCGGCTTCCACGGCGGAGTTGGCTCAGCTTCCTACACCGTTTGCTCGGTGCTTGACTCGGCCACAAGCTCGACGGATAGGTCAGTTGACTGAGCACGCTTGCTAGCTTGGTGAGACTCAGTAAGAGGCACAACTGTGGAAGCAAGGACAATCACGGTCCTCGAACTTTGACCAACGGATAGAGCCGGAGGGACGCTCGATAGCTTAGTTGATGTAGGGGTGATTAAGTTCTTGATTCGGATCCTCTTTGCCATCTCTTCTTCCTCAGTCAACCGTATTAGGGGGACGTCAGGTAAGGTTGGGTCAAGACGAGGAAAAGGAGCCCAGAGGAAGTCTGTTACCTTGCTCCTACGGGGAGCCGAGTAATGATAAGTGGGTACATAACCAAGAAGATCGTGGCAATCTTGGTGCCAGTATCTCAGCACGGCCCTGATTGCCTTTTCGTTGGGATATTGATAGTTGGCTTGCAATTCTTCGATAGCTACAAAAAAAACAAAAAAAAAGAAAAGAAATAATTAGCTTGGTACAAACAATTCTAACAAAATAGATTAGTGGGGAAGATGGGCTTACAAGAAGAACTAAAGTTCTTGCTGATGTACCAACCGGGCACGTCAGCTGTTTCATAGTTACCGGACATCCAGAAAAAATCATCATCGTTCATGTCCTTGTTCGGCATGCCGGTCACTAATCGTTCCCTGCTCGGTCTTATTTTCAAGTAGTAGTTGAAGCTATCTTTTGTTCGACCGAGCGTGTATTGACGCAAGATGTCGGCTAGGCCTAGATTTAAACCGAGCCGGTGGTTCAACTCGGCAATGCCGTTTATGATTCTAAAAGTGTTGGTGGATACTTAAGTGGGAGCTAGCCCGGTACATCTCAAGAATTCACACATGAGGGGCTGCACTGGGAAGCGCAACCCTTCCTGACCATGCTTAATACGGTGAAGGGGCAAGACTCTAATCTGCCCTACGGATTTATGCCCTCTTCACCGAGCTCCAAGTGTACATCAGCGGGGACACCGTACTCCTCGCGGAATGTGGCCAGGGCGCCCAACGTGTCTACAAGGAAGCGGTAGCGTTCCATGGATGACCGATTTGTTTAGCTCAGCAGAATTGGTTTGATTAGGTTTTGCATGGTGGCTGCTCAGTCTTTGAAAGCCCGTGTAGTGTGCCTGGTCCCCTAGGACTCCGCAGTGAAAAACCAAGTGTAAGTGATAGCGCTGGTGCGCAAACGAGCTCGATCTCAGCTCAGTTACTTGTGCTCGGTCGCTTGAGCGGACCAAATATTAGCCCGGTCGAGCGACTCTACATGTTTAAATATCCCGATTTTACCCCTAGGATTTACAAATAGAAGACTTGCTCGATCAAGGCATAATTTTGGATCAAATGGTGATTTCTAACCCGATTCGTTCCAAATTCACACTTGTTCATCACAGAAGATGATGACTAGTGTAGACGGAGAAGGGACAAAAACAGTTTTTGGAGATCACACCCTAGACTAACTCCATTTGGAGACTAAGGTCTGCTATCTTCGTGTTTCCATCTAAGGATGATGAATTTAAAGGCGTGACAAGCCTAGAAAACGTGAAGAGAAATATGAATGGGAAAGGAAATTGAAAGAACTTACGAGTTTGGGAGTGAAGAGCAACAGAAGAGGTGCTCTGAAACGTCGATGGCAAGACCAAATCCACTAGAGAGATGCTTCAATGTAGGCAAGAGATGTAGAGGTAAGAAATGCAAAAAATGAGGATGGTTGCTCTGTGGCTCTGGGTTACTGGATCGTGGAAGTAAGAAGGTGAACAAAGAAGGAAGAGATACAAACGGGCAAACAATGTATGTATAAAAGGAGAAGAGGTGCCAAAATTTGAAACTGAGAAGACGGCGTGGGGCAGCTGGGTTGGCAGCACAAGGCCAATAAGCAAATGACACGTGTCTGTGATAAAACCGGCATCAGTACTGAAGAGTCAGGAAAGTCGAAGTGTTAGCTGGGCAAGTGATATAGCCAAGCAAGGAAGTCAGCACAGCGAGTGAGTCAGGGATGTCGACTGAGCAAATTAGTGGTCTCGATCATAGAAGGTAATCTTGGTCATGCTGGCGTGGATAGAATTAAAGGGCAATTGAGAGGGAGATTTCATGAATCGACATTGGGCCGAGCAAGTCTATACCGAGCAAAGCTAGTCTAAGCACAGTAACTGAGCTAGGTTCATACGGCTACTAGGCGTGCTCGGTTGGGGCCCCGATCCGGTCCAGTCGAAGCCGCCTTAGATCGTTAGCCTAGTTAACCATATTCGCTCTGCCGATTTAGACTAGTGTAGTCTTCCACAGATCAGTCTGACCGGGTGTTATCTAGGTCAGAACTATGGAGGTCGGCTAAGCCGCAGCGGGATCCTCCAGTTAAACAGGGCAAATATCACGGTTGTGATATGGTCTCGGTGTGATGGAAAGGAACCGTGCTATCCGTTCGGGCCAGAGCCGTTTGGCAGTTTTGTTAGGTGGTGTTTAGCTGTATTTATGCTGACACTTGGGAAAATGGGAGAGGAGAGTAGGTCTACGCGTCCAAAGGTGAATGAACGTAGAGGTGCGCACAGAAGGTATATAAACGGTGCTACGCCGTTTATATACCGCCGGGTATATAACATCTTATGATCACAACTCACCTACCACTTTACCTCATCTCTTTTCTCTCTCTCCCTGTGTGCTAATTTGACCGTCAGAGGGTTTTTCGGTAGTACACCGCCGGGTAGCTCACCGTCATTGTGTTCTCAAGTCGATCAAAGTAAAGTGCAGCTTGGACACAAGGAGTACGAACAGCGACAGATATTTGTTCCCCCGTACAAATAATATTCACATTTACAGTGTGAATGTTCTGTGATGTAAATGTTCACACCATCAATATGAATGTTAACATGTTAATGCGAATATTCACATTGTCAATGTGAACATTCACACGTCAATGTGAATATCACATTGTAAAATATGAATGTTCACATCACCAAATTGCTAACCGTTCAAAAAATATTTGTATGGGCAGAAATGTCCATAAAATACCTTAAATATAAGAATTAGGATTTTATAGATCAAATGTTCAAATAATAGGACTTATTAGAATACAATAATATCTTATGGACTAATTAGGATACAAATACTTGAAAAAGAATTTTCTAATAAATCTTCATAAAAAATTAATTTTATCCCTAAATTTTAGTTTCTAAAATTTTAGGGAAATTTATTTATAAGTCCTATTATGAAGACTTTTGCTACATATGATCCTACAAAAAAACTTATGTTCTCATAAGTCCTGTGTGAAGTTTGTTGACACATTTGGCACTTACATAAATGTGATGTGACGTGACACCTACATAAACGTAACGTGACGTGACACCGACATAAACGTAACGTAACGTGTCACGTTACGTTTTGCAAACTTGCTCGGTTTTTTATTTTTTTAATTGAATGTGAAAATGTCACTTTCTGTGGTAACATTCAATTTCCTATATAGCAAATTGAATGTTATCACGTTTCGCAAACTTACTAGGTTCTTGATTTTTTTAATTAAATGTGAAGATGTTACTTCCATGGTAACATTCAATTTCCTATATAGAAGGTAATTGATTTATCTGGATTCATGGGAACAAAATGCCATCCAGGAGAAAAGCAAGATTTAGCAAGATCAGAAACAGTTTGACTCTTAGGGTGACTAGGCTCTTTGAAAAAGAGATTAATAGTGGTTGATTTAACATAATCAGATCGGGTAGACTTGATTGGATTAGCAGGGAATGGAGTGATTGCGACTGCCTGGCTGGAAGAGGCAAAAGGATCAATAGCCAAAGCAGAAGTGTAACTAGGTTTAGCAATGTTACCAAGGACTTGGTAACGGTTAATCATTTCAATAGGATGGTATTGGGTTACTAGCTCTAAAGGAGGAGGAACAATTTGTTGATTAGAAGGGACCAAAGCCTTAGAAGAAGGCCTTGGGCGAGACATCTGTTGAATAGAAACAAAGGTTAGTAGTTGTTGATTCTTATTGCTAACCTTTGTTTCTATTCAACAGATGTCTCGCCCAAGGCCTTCTTCTAAGGCTTTGGTCCCTTCTAATCAACAAATTGTTCCTCCTCCTTTAGAGCTAGTAACCCAATACCATCCTATTGAAATGATTAATCGTTACCAAGTCCTTGGTAACATTGCTAAACCTAGTTACACTTCTGCTTTGGCTACTGATCCTTTTGCCTCTTCCAGCCAGGCAGTCGCAATCACTCCATTCCCTGCTAACCCAATCAGGTTTGCCCGATCTGATTATGTTAAATCA
The DNA here is from genome assembly GCA_030407325.1 of Camellia japonica. Taxonomy (NCBI): domain Eukaryota; kingdom Viridiplantae; phylum Streptophyta; class Magnoliopsida; order Ericales; family Theaceae; genus Camellia; species Camellia japonica. Next base: position 15,348,077 of record JAPPVO010000059.1, read on the forward strand.
ATCACTACTAATCTCTTTTTCAAAGAGCCTAGTCACCCTAAGAGTCAAATTGTTTATGATCTTGCTAAATCTTTCTTTCCTCCTGGATGGCATTTTGTTCCCATGCATCCAGATAAATCAATTACCTTCTATAAAGATATCCTGTTAAACCATCAATCAATTTTGATTAAACCCATTTATGATCGAACCTATGCTAGTAAGGTTCTGTATCATTCCTTGTATATTCACAACATTGTTTCCTTAGTTGAATGGGGTTCTCCTTATCAGCTTCGAGAATTACCTGGTCACTCTATTCAATACAGTTACTGTGATTACATTGATGCTTGGTTCAAGGTTTTCTTGCACCAAAATGAAACCTTCAGTCATTCCTGGTTCATTCAATTTGATCAAAAGTTCAAATCAGAATTACCTTCTTGGTTTCAGAGATGGTGGACTCATTATGGCGCCATTTCAGATATCTTCCCTGATATTCTGATTGAACAAATTAACTATTTTACTACTGTTTTCCCATTTACTCCCCATCAAAGGAAATTTCCTTTATTGCTAATTTTTATATCCAAATATAAAATCCCTTGGATATTCAAATGGCACTATGGAATCTCTGATGATGTTATTTACCGGCAATACTCTGTTAAATGGTGGGACAAATTCATAGTGCATCGCATTGTTGAAATTGTTCAATCTGAATTCCCAATTAACAAGCTTGCTCCTACTCCTGCAATGGTTAAAGCCCAGCAGAACCCAACTGCTCCAATCACTCAAGGAAGCCAACTTCCTACAGTCAACCTTGGAAGCCCATCTGGTTCTTCCAAGCCCAAATTATCCAAATCCAAAGCTGTTGCTGCTCCGCCAGCCCAATCAAAGCCCAAATCAGATCAATCAAAGTCTGCTCAGTCCAAGCCCAAGGTTAAACCCGGTTCAACCAGTGATGATCTGCTCAAAATGGCCCGTCTCCTGATGGATCAGGCCCAGGCCCATTTAAAAAATGAACAATCAGATGATGAGCCCCCTGCACTGGCCCAAAAGTCTAGTTCATCCAGCTCATCCAATTCAACTGCTCAATCAACCAGCTTTGATCCATATGCAGCCCATTTCCAAGATGCTCAGGACCCATATGCATAGCTGCTAGTCAACAATGTTCAACTGATCAACAAGTCAATATTGGATTCGAGATATATACATTATAGCTTCACTCTCTACTCACTTTTGAGAAAAGCTGCTATTTTGTCTATATGTTGTTTCCAATCAGTCACATGCCACCGAAAGTAATGAATAGTAAAAAATTACTGTTCACTTTTACTGTTCATCAATCAACAAAGTCAAAAGCTGCATCAATTTTTGTCAATCAGCCAAAAGCATCTGATAGCCTACTTTGTCCATGTGCTGCCAGCTACTGTTATGATCAACTCCAAGTCACATGCTGCATAGTTACATTTTCTTTTCTATAAATTGTAATCACCTAGTCATTTGTATTCAGAGTTGGATTCAAAAACTATCTGAGTGAGAGCCAACACCTAGTAAAATAATTAATTGAGTAAATGTTTTGTGAAGCAACCCAGTGTTTCTTCCATTAATCAATTGTAAGTTAAACTGTATTCTAATTAATGTATTGGAATTAAATGTTTTGATTTTGTGTGCATATTATAGAAAATTGAATGTTACCATAGATTAAGTGTGCGAAACGTAACGTGACACCTACATAAACGTAACGAGACATGACACCTACATAAACATAACGTAACGTGTCACGTTATATTTCGCAAACTTATTAGGTTTTCGTTTTTTTAATTGAATGTAAAAATGTTACTTTCTATGGTAACATTCAATTTTCTATATATGGTCAACTCATATGATCTTGTGGAATACATTCCTATCTAAATAGGACTTAAGACTCTATAAGAAATTACACAAGATTTAGCCTAGCATAAGTATCTAAAAAAGGACTTATAAATAAGTATCCCAAAATTTTAATTTTTTGTAGTGATTAATTACACTTTAATATGTGTTTCACACATTAAAGAACGTAAATCTATACTATATATTAAGCAAAAGGGAGTTTTTAACCCCAAGGCCTGTGGGAGCTCCAATCTCTTAATCCTAATTTTCTAATTTTTTGATTTAAAAAATAAAAAATAAAAACCTCAGCATTTATTAACTTCTCCCAATCCAACATTAGCATTTATTGACTTTTCCCAACCCACAATCTTTTTTGACTTCTCTCATAATTATTGCAACATCCTTTTCAATTTCTCACATAAACTATGGTTACACACAAAAATAAAAAATAAAAAAGATAAAAATTTAGCTATATATTTCAAAAAGATATAACATCTAATCTCTTAATCCTAATTTTCTAATTTTTTGATTTAAAAAATAAAATAAAAACCTCAGCATTTATTGACTTCTCTCAATCCAACCTTAGCATTTATTGACTTTTCCCAACCCACAATCTCTTTTGACTTCTCTCATAATTATTGCAATATCCTTTTCAATTTCTCACATAAACTATGGTTACACACAAAAATAAAAAATAAAAAAGATAAAAATTTAGCTATATATTTAAAAAAGATATAACATCTAAATTTGAATTATGATTTAATAATATAATTACGTATTTTTTTTAGGGAGACTTATTTATAAGTCCTTTTTCAGAACCTTATGCTAGGTTAAGTCCTGTGTAATTTCTTATAGAGTCTCAAGTCCTATTTTCATAAGAATTTATTCTACAAGATCCTAAAAAATTCCTAATTTTTTTACCCCTAATCTTTTTCAGAATTCCTCTCTCAATAGCTTGCTGCTATTTGATGCTGCTGCAGATCGCATTGCCCGAGGCAATGTTGCTGCTCGATTCGGATCCGCATTCCGATCTCTTCAGGCTCGCCGCACCGCACAGCATGGTTGATAGAATTGTAAGTTGAGCTTTTTCTTTTGACCCCATAATAATGATTCCAATAATAATGCTTCAGAAAATCTTTGATTTTGATTTTGTTTATTTTTTAAACACTCTTGCGCTGCTGCTCTTGCTCTGGTTGGCTGTCTACAGGCATCGAAAGGGAAACTGTCAGAGTCACGAGGAAGGAAGCTCTTCCAACGGCCAATTGACGGAGTTAGCTACTGTCACAACAAAGGTGTTTACCATTTCCTCAAAAAGACTCTGTTTTCCAATTAGTCGGTTTCAAAGATATTATGTGCATAGCTTTTGCAAAGTTTAATGGTCTAAAGCTGAAACAGAGTACCATTATTTACATATCACTTCCACTGATCCCAATCTCTCTTTCCTCTTTTTTTATTTTTCTTTTCGTTTCTTCACATATATTATTGATAATTTTTAAAATTTTACAATTAATAATACAAAATAAAAATATATTAAGATTATATATCTATTTCAAAACAAACGGATTAAAAAAATAAAAACTTATTAAATTTGCGAAACGTAACGTGACACATTACGTTACGTTTATGTAAATGTCACATTACGTTTATATAGGTGTCACGTTACGTTACGTTTATGTAGGTGTCACCATACGTTCATATTGGTGTCACGTTACGTTTATATAGGTGTCACGTTACGTTACGTTTACGTAGATATGTCACGTTACGTTTATATAGGTGTCACGTTACGTTACGTTTATGTAGATATGTCACGTTACGTTTATATAGGTGTCACGTTACGTTTATGTAGGTGTCACGTTACGTTTATGTAGATATGTCACGTTACGTTTATGTAGATGTCACGTTACGTATAGGTGTCACGTTACGTTTATGTAGGTGTCACGTTACGTTACGTTTATATTAATTTCCCTATATATGGTTTTATTATTATTTATGATATTAACAACTAATATTGAGGGTAAATATGTCAAGAAACTTTTCACAGGACTTATGGGAACATAAGTTTTTTTGTGGGACCAAATGTAGCACAAGCTTCCCTAATAGGACTTCTAAATAATTTTCCCTTTTTTTTATGTATATCTATCAAAATTTTAAATCACTTAATGGAACAAATTAATCAATTTTTCAAAATTATTGATTTTTAATTTACAAAATAGATTAAAAAAAACTATTGACTAATTTATTTATTTAATAACAAAAATATTTCATAATCTCTCTCTCCTAAACTCTCTCACAAATTTTCAAAAAAAAATATTAAAACTTGCATTCATTTTCTCTTTCCCAAAAAATTAGATAGGAGCTCCAATCTCCTAATCCTAATTTTCTAATTTTTCGATTTAAAAAAAAAAAAAAAACCTCAGTATTATTGACTTTTCCCAACCCAATCTCGGCATTTATTGATTTTTCCCAACCCACAATTAATCAATTTTCCAAAATTATTGATTTTTAATTTACAAAATAGATTAAAAAAAACTATTGACTAATTTATTTATTTAATAACAAAAATATTTCATATTCTCTCTCTCTCTCCTAATCTCTCACAAATTTTCAAAAAAAAATATTAAAACTTGTATTGATTTTCTCTTCCCAAAAAATCAGATAGGAGCTCCAATCTCCTAATCCTAATTTTCTAATTTTTTTATTTAAAAAAAAAAAAAAACCTCAGCATTTATTAACTTCTCCCAACCCAACCTCAGCATTTATTGATTTTTCTCAACCCACAATCCCTTTTAACTTCTCTCATAATTATTGCAACACCTTAATTTCACCCATACACTATGGTCACACACAAAAATTAAAAAAAGAGATAAGAATTTAACTATAGGGCCAAGTTTGGGAAGACTAAATAAGTGTACTTTTTGTCTTTTTGGACTAAAAAATTGAGGTTGAAAATATGGATGTTTGGGTTAACTTTTTGATTTTTTATGGAAAAATGTGTAATAAAAAATTGTAAAAATTAGTTTGTAGAGTAAAATTTGAATTGGGAGTTGTGCAGCCGTAATTGTTGACTTTTGGTGAATAGTGTTAACTTTTTAACTTTTTGAGTAACTTTTTGGCTTTTTGGATTATTTGGGGTATCCCAAACTTAGCCTAGATCTCAAAAAGATATAACATCTAAATTTCAATTGTGATTTAATAATATAATTATGTATTTTTTTTTATGTATATCTATCAAAATTTTAAATTACTTAATGAGACAAATTAATCAATTTTTCAAAATTATTGATTTTTAATTTATAAAATAGATTAAAAAAGCTATTGACTGATTTATTTATTTAATAACAAAAATATTTCATAATCTCTCCCTCCTAATCTCTTTCACAAATTTTCAAAAAAAAATATGAAAACTTGCATTCATTTTCTCTTTCCCAAAAAATCAGATAATATTTTCTATTAAAGTTGTAGATATCTACCTATATTTTATATATTATATTATACATAATAAAAAAAACTAAAAAACTAAAAAAAAAAAATATTTAAAGTTTATCTAAATAAACTTTAAATCAATAAAACTCACATGTCTATCACATATCTAACTCACATTATAACTTATCTAAATAATAATAATTAAAAACAAATGAAAATCACAGATAAATTAAAATTTAAAAAAAAAAGATACCCACAACTCCATCTTAAATAAATAGAAAAAAAAAATATCCGAATAGAAATCACAGAAAAATAAAAATAAAAATAAAAAGATATATCTATCTATCTATCTATATCTATACTATATATTAAGCAAAAGGGGGTTTTTAACCCCAAGACTTATGAAAGTTTCAATATCCCAATCTGAATTTTTTAAATTTTTTATTAAAAAAAAAACTCCAGCATTTATTGATTTAGTCAAAATCCCCTGATTAGCATTTATTAACTTTTTTCAATCCACATATCTTTCCACATGCCTGCAATAATTGATTTGATCAAAATTCCCTGATCAGCATTTAAAATTCCTTTATACAAATAATTATAAATACAATTCGTGTATAGTTATTGCAGTACCCTTTTCAACTTCCCCATACACTATGGTTAGTGATAAGAAAAAAATCTTAAAAAACATAATTTATATATTAAAAAAATCTAAAATAAATATAAATATCTATAATTATCCTGTACATAGTACAGGTGATAAGCTAGTATATATATATGGAAATAAAACTTTCCCGTGTATATCAAATTTGATAGGGAGAGAGCAATGTTAAATGGAATATAAGAAAATAGTAGTTTGATAGGGATTATTGAGTATGTTGAATAAGCCAAATCATATATCAGTGGTGTTTGGGGTGAATAATAACAAATGAGTGGAAAGATTTTTCAAATTCCGAATGAAGTGAAAAGTGGCATAAGACTTATGAGAAGTGTATAGTGTATTTGTATAGTATATTTAAATTGAGCCTAATTTCTTATAATTTTTTGTTAGGTCAATTAATCTAATTAAGTAATATTTGATAATTATTTAATCAAATAAAAAACAACTCGAACTATCAATTGTCCAAATAGATCTGCCCTCTGCCTAACACAGTTTGTTTTGGCAGAAAACGGTTTTTTTTAAAAACATTTTTCACATTTCTTGATATTTAGTATGAGCAAAAACAAAAATTAACGGAAAAACATTTTGCATAGTCAATGGAAAATAAACTTATTTGGGCGGAAAACGTTTTCCGAACTAGACTTTTATCAATGTCACCACATTGCTGCCACAACCATCACCACCACCACCACCATCAGTATCATTAAAAACTGTTAATTGACTTGATGATTTATTAATAAAAAAAATTATTATGAAATTAAAAATTTTAAGAGGCAGGATATGATTTCCATAACTATAAGGACAAATCGTGCCTTAAGTAAATTCTAAGCTTTCATTTGGTTTAAGTGATTTGGAGAAAAAAGAAAAGAAATGGAGAAATGAATTTCAATCACTTATTTGGATTACTAAATACTAGTCTATCACCCGTGCTATGCACGGGATAATTATGGATATTTATATTTGTTTTAGATTTTTTTTAATATATAAATTATGGTTTTTAAGATTTTTTATAAAATAATTTAACAATCTTATCACTAACCATGGTGTGTGGGAGAAGTTGAAAAGGATATTGCAGTAACTATGCACGGATTGTATCTATAATTATTTATATGAGGAGATTTTAAATGTTGATCAGGGGATTTTGACCAAATCAATAAATGCAGGTATGTGGAAAGACATGTAGATTGAAAAAAAATTAATAAATGCTGATCAAGGGATTTTGACCAAATCAATAAATGATCAGTTTTTTTTTTTAAATAAAAAATTTAGAAAATTCAGATTGGGATATTGAAACTTCCATAGGCTTTGAGGGTTAAAAACCCTCTTTTACTTAATATATAGTATATATATATATATATATTGGCTATTTAATCAAATAAAAATTGTATGTTTGATTTTGGCTGATTTAGGTGACAAGGGGGAAAGTAAAAAAAATATTTTAACAGAAACGGCCATTTGATAAATGAAACAAAGAAAAGAAAAAAGAGAGAGTTGCATTTTTGTGTTTACAATTATCTATATATGTGAATTGCGGTTTTTAAATATATATATATATATATATTTTTAAATGCCTTTTTTTTCCTTTTTTATATTATATTAAACTTTAATATTTTGATAATAATTATATATGTTGGACTTTTCAAAAAACTTTTTTTATGCTTGTTCTTAATGCATTAAAGTATTATTATGAGAGATAATAATCATATATGCTGAGACTTTTCAAGAAATTCATATGTGTTGGATTTCAAAAAAAAATTTTATGCTTGTTCTTAATGTATTAAAGTGTTATCATGAAGGTAAGACTTAGGGGTTAGGAGAAGTTAATAAATGTCAAGTTTTTTTTTTTAAATAAAAAAAATAAGAAATTTAGATTAGGAGATTGGAACTCTTACAAGACTTGGGATTAAAAACCCCATTTTACTTAATGTATAGTATAGATGAAAGAAATGAAAAGAAGTGGGAAAAGTCTCATCCTTTCATTTCATTACTCCCAATTAATGAGGTGGTAAACAGCATCAACCACTCAATTCTCTTTAAACTCTTCTTTCTCATTTCAAAATTATTTGTCACCTCATTAAAAGTGCAATTATAGGTGATAAAATGAGAGAATGTAACAACATGCTTTTTAACTAAACAAAATATGGAATAAATCACAATCTCTTTTTTTTTTTTTCTCTTATAACTTACTAAATCATTTATTTTCTTTTATTTCCTAAGTTACTAAACATAGTATAAAAGATATATTTATAATTTATCCTTTAAAGTTTTTTAAACTTTGATTATATAATTATAAATATTTAATTAGTTGTATTTATATATATATATATATATATGTATGTATAATTTACTAAATAAATCATATAATATAAACGATAAATGATGTAAATTATTAAAATAAATTTAATTTTTTTTATGTAAATCCTATCCAATATTGACTCAATGACGGTAGGTCACAACAGGTTATTGTTCCGGACAAAAAAAATAAATAAAAATAAAAAATAAAAAAACTCTATTGAACTTGAAGAACATCTAGTGACATAGTATTGGTTTGGCATGTTGGGTTGGGTTGGGTTGGGTTGGGTTGGGGCTGAAATAGTTATAAAAAGATTAAATAGACTTTTTAATCTCAGGTTAAAAAATGTCATATTTAAATTATAATTATTTCATTTTTTTCTCTCACAAAAGTCAAAATAGACAAAAAGTCTATCTTAAATATGGCTTTTTAGCCCCAGTCTAAAATAACTAAAAAGTTAAAAGGTCAACCCACATCCCAAATGAATATGAACAATTAATATTATACATTGCAGAAGCAGTATTACATATATATTTCGAGAAGTAATGCTACGTATCATGAAAAAAATATCATGAAAATAATCCTGAAAGATTCTTCACCGTTCGATTACACATACAAGAAAACACCACACACTAATCAAAGGATGAAAAATCTTCATGAAACATTTCATGATATTTTTTTTCATGATCCCTAGTATTATTCTATTTTGAGAAGTTAAATATATCATAATAATTACATAAAATGTAAGTAAGTTTATCCTTATCTTTCTTGAAGTACAATATTTTTTATTTAGCGCAGCAAAGTTTTATCGTTATAGTTGAAATTGTCATATTTTTCTTCTCAAGTTGAATATATAGCTATTACTGGCAAAAGTTTAAGGGATGGCTCAAGGGGGTTGGACAGTGTAGTTAGACACATTCTTAGATAAAATTATTTTTCACCACATAATCACCCATCTAAAAAATTTTAGGTGAATAAGCCTGAATTCCCAGAATTTCCCTATATTGTTTGGCTAAAGAAGAGGGCAGTACATTCCTTCTCCTCCCTTCCACCACATATCACTTCTGTAATGACTCTGTATGTTGCTTCCTTTTTGAGATCTCTAATGGTGCACTCATGCATGCATAGGACCACAAATGAATAGAATTGTTCATATGCGGATTCAAACTCGGCTTGGTAAGGACTCATTCGAACTCAATTTATTAATTATTTATTTTTATTTTTATCTTTTGCGTTTGAGCTCAAGTTGGAGCTTGTTAAAATCTTAATAAATAAGTCCAAATATATTAAAACTCATCTTGTCAGTTCGGCTCGTTTAATATTTATTATTTATATATTAAATAATATATAAATATGTATGTTATTTATATATTTAAAAAATGTAAATGTAAAAAATAGCTAACTATAGATAATATATTTATATAACAGTAGTGGTAGATATTATTATGTTTGTAAAATATTGACTTTTCTTTTAATATATTTATATATATTGTATAATCAAAATTTTAATTATAACTTTAATCTGCAATGAAAATATGAATATATATATATATATATATATTTTGCTTATTAAGACTCGTAAATAGGCTCAAGTTTGAGTCAAGCCTAAGCCAACTTGACTCGAGCTCGATTCGTTAAATTTTTATTGAGTTCGAACTCAAATTCAAGTTCAAACTCGTTAAAATTTTTAACTAACTTTTGTGGCTAGATAGGGGTTTTTTGTGGCCGATGTAGGCAAAGTGTCACAGGTTTGAGCCTTCGTGACAAGGGTCTCCAATTGAACCTTTACAAACAAGTTTTCTTGCCTTACCTATGTGAGACAAGCACATTTCACAATGTGTAAAAAAACTCACCAAATACCATTTCTATGAAACTCCATTGTGTGTCGAATTCTCATTCATCCGTAAATGATTTTTGAAAAACTAAATATACGATATTATTAACTGCGTGGAATAAAAAATATTACTGCTCAAACCCGTCGAAAAATAATGCAAGGGTCGTACCTTAAATTTATTGGCTAAAAATAAAGTTTTTACAAATCATTTCCAACAATCCCCTCACATGAATGGAATTCACTATATAGGACATACAACAAAATGCAAATAAAGAAAGAGAACACTAAGAAGATACACCACATTGATATAGGTAATTTTTAGTTTTGAACTTTCCTTAGTGAAAGCCTATCAAACTTATTGTCTAATCAATGGACAACACTTGGTAATTAATAAGTGCTCTAAAAAATTTAGCATTCTCAATTCTTGCAAAACCAACTTAGTTCATACTCATAGGAGTGATTTCTTATTAAAAATTTCCTAATATACCCCATTTGGATGTCCAAAATATAAGAATCATTAAAAGCAAAACATATTCTACAAACACTGCTATCATCGGCCCCCCTTTTTTTTTTTTTGAACACGCAAAAAAAATAATAATAACTTAATAAATAAAAAACTTCATTGATGCACATCATTGAAAGGTTTACATAGATAAGCATCAATAAAAGCAAAGTGCAAAAGCATCAATGCAAGCAAATCCATACCAACTAGTTTGCCACCGTACAACCATCTACTAGCGCTTGCCCCCAAGTTAGGGAGTAATCAACCAATAAGAGAAATAAATAAAATAATATACATACAAAGATAAGATAAATACGTACACTTCTTATCACAGAAATGAATATGTGTGAATCTTCTTAGTGATATGGGAAATCATCTACAATATTTTAGGATCATTTTAGAATATACACCCTAGAAAAGGTGTATATTATAACTAAATCACTTTCCGTTATAATTATAAAAAAATAATGAGTAATAATCAAATATCACATAAAATATAATCAAAAATCTTTTTGAATATAACTAAAATAATTAACACCACAATAAATTATAATAATAAAAAAAAAACTATAAATATCATAATTTTAGAGTGTGTACTATAAAATTTTTCAATATTTTATTAAGTATCATTGTGCATAAAACAAAGACCCATTCTATAGAGAATGAAAGAAAACAGAACAAAACAAAATTCGGCACTACCCTGTTGCTTTGCGTTGCAAGTGGGCATGACCATCTTTATCAGCAATTCGTTCCTAAACTTTGAAATATCAATGTGTATATATATATTTTTGTACAAGTGTTTTGAGTGGATTTGACAGCTTTTTTCGGATATAGTCCAACGAGAAGTTATTTGGTAGTTCTAGGATGTGGTCACATAGTATTTTATGTGTTGTAATTGATGGAGAAGATAGAGTTCTTAATTTTGTTTTGAATCATGAGAAACAACTACCACAATGTTTGGTGTTTGGTTATTGGTGAGGTACATTACCATGTGATGTTCCTGCACTACCAAATCATTTTTCTAGTTAGACAATCCAATGTAAATGGTGATGGCAGTGTTTTGAGTGGCAAAGGGGATGGTCATTTCCAAGTCAGGCGATGATAATTTTGGAATATAAATTTTACTGATGTTCCATTTGTTTAGACAGTAAATATTTTTTAACCAAAAAAATTCACCTAGAAAATAATGTTTGGTAATTATATTTTAGTATATAAAGTGAAGGTCAAGACTAACATAATCATAACTTGTACACCCTATCTTTTTTCTTTCAACAATCCTACTTCGTTTCATTAAGAAAAAAATGAGGTGGTTAGCATGCTTATTACACTTTCTTTTCTTTACCTTACAATATCAACCTGCTTTCTTTTATTTTTCTCCAACAAATCATTTGTGTTCACCAGAACAGAGCTCTGCAATACTCCAATTTAAGCATATGTTCAGCATAAATGGTTCTCCTTCTTGGCTTTGTGATCAGTATGGTGACCTTTCTTATCCGAAAACAATGTCATGGAATGAGACTACTACTGACTGTTGTTCATGGGATGGGATCAAATGCGACCGGATGACTGGTCAAGTGATTGCGCTTGATCTTAGTTGCAGCCAGCTCTATGGCACCATCCTACCGAACAACAGTCTTTTTAGTCTCAGACACCTCCAGCGACTCAATCTCGCCTTCAATGACTTCACTCGATCAAGGATTTCTCCTAGTTTTGGGCAGCTTTCAAGTTTGACACATCTCAACCTCTCATCCAGTTTCTCTGGTTCAATCCCATCAGAAATCTCCCACCTATCGAAATTGGTTTCTCTAGACTTGTTTTCCTATTATCAGTTAGTCAAACTTGAACCATACAATTTTCATGTACTGCTTCAAAACCTTACCCAGTTACAATATCTTTGTCTTGCCCTCGTGAACATATCTTCAATTGTACCCATTTCCTTGATGAATCTGTCTTCTTTGACATATCTAGATCTTGAGCAAACCGGTTTGCAAGAGAAATTGTCAAATAAAATTTTTCACTTGCCAAACTTGGAAGCGCTCAACTTAGGTTACAACCCTTATCTCACTGGTTATTTGTCATAGGTAAATTGGACCAGTAGTGGTTCCCTTTCAATGTTACGACTCACAGGGACAGCTTTCTCTGGAGACCTACTCGATTCCATTGGCTATCTCAAGTCATTAAAATACTTGTGTCTAGCTAGTTGCAAATTCTCGGGGTCCATACCTATGTCACTAGGGAAACTTGTTCAGATGGCTTATTTGGACATATCGGGTAACAATTTTGAAGGCCAAATTTCCAATTCTTTTGCTAACTTGACACAAAGGACTTACTTGTGTCTTTCTCACAACAGTTTCAGTCTCATCTATATTCTCAAATCCTGAGCAACTCTTTTACTTGGATATTTCATATAACCGCCTTGAAGGCCAAATTCCCAACATTGCCAACCTTTCAAAGGTTGCATATTTTACTCTAAGGCAAAACCATTTTATAGGTCAATTCCCATGTTGGGTAGCCAACTTGATACGACTTGTTTGTTTAAACATTGGGTTAAATGAATTGACTGGTTCGATTCCCGCCAACTTAAGAGGGTTTTCATACTTAAGATATCTTTGCTCAGCTTATAACAGCCATACTGGGACGCTGCCGATTTGGCTATATAATCTTCCATCATTGAAGTACTTATCACTTGCTTCTAATGAATTCACAAGTCAAATCTATGAATTCCAAAGTAAGTCATTGAATCATATTAATTTGCGTCGTAACAAGCTACAGGGCCCCATTCCACCATTTTCAACAATCATCAATCCTTTCCTCTCAAAGAATACATTCACTGGAGAAATCCCTTCAACAATTTGCATTGTAAGTTTCCTTGAGATACTTGATTTTTCTCATAATAGCTTGAGTGGTGTAATTCCACAATGTTTAGCAAACTTCAGCAATGTACTAAGTGTGTTAGATCTTAGGATGAATAATTTTCACAAAAACATTCCATCCATATTTACAGAGGGAAAAAAGTTGAGGAATATTGATTTAAATGGTAATCAGTTGGAAGGTAGGGTGCCACGATCCTTGGCAACATGTAGACACTTGAAGGTTCTAGACGTCAGAAACAGCAAGATAAACGACACATTCCCCTACTGGTTGGAATTTCTTCCAGAGTTGCAAGTCCTGGTCTTTAAATCTAATAAATTCCATGGTCCTGTGGACTCTTTGTTGACTCCAGCCCACATGGATTAGTTGGAGGTTGGAGGTTGAGTCTCCAAGTCAAGAAGAAGGAAGTTGGTAGTTAGCGGTTTGGCAGCCATTAACTCTTTTCTCTTGACTTTATATTCCCTCAATTGTGTATAAATTGAAGTGAAGAAGAGGGTCTAAGCATCAAGAAAAGACACAGAGTGTGTGTTTGAGTGAGAGTGCTATAGAGAGAGTGAGGTTTGAGTGTTGTAATTCCCTCCAAGAAAAATTCTATAATGGATATCCCTCCTGTGGATATAGGATATTGCCGAACCACGTAAATCTCTTGTGTTATTGTGTGTGATTGATTTCTAGTGTCCCTTGATCCTTACAAGTGGTATCAGAGCCGAGGTGAGCGAGTTTCAGAAAAACAAAGTGTTTTTCTTCGAAACTGAAATTTTCAAGTTGCTTAAAATCATTTTTTGAGCATACCAGGAGGAAAATCTTGTCGAGAGGAGTCTAGACCCAGAAAACAGAGGCAAAATGGAGGTCGGGATGGCCCATACGCGTCGGTCAAAGTGATGCGTGTAAATACAACTTTAAACCAGAAACTCACGTGCGGCCAGAGATTGAAGTGTCATAGCCAACCCAGATACTTCAAATATCTTTCTGGGGAAATAGCAACACAAGGGCGAGTTTGGCTCAGTGGTTAAAGTTTAAGGCTTTAACTCCTTGGTCAGGAGTTCGAATCCTCCAAGCAATATTTGGAGAATTTAATTTTTTTTTTTTTTTGGTTAGAGCTGACGTCAGCGCCAGATCATCAAACAGCCATCGCCACGGCATACGCCACGTGTCTGCCACGACAGCAGACACGTACCACCAGAAACCACGTGTCTGCCACATCATCTCACCCAGTTAACCAGTCAACCCGTCGGAGGAGTGATCCAATGCTGTGCAGCTAAGGTACACCCGTAAATCTGAACTGTCCAAACTATTTTGGCTTGATCTGAGCCATTTGTGGTCCTATTTTGGCAATCTGATAGTGGTTTCAACTATTTGGAGCAATCCGGAGAGATTCGTACGGTCAGATTTTTGATTCAGAATTTCTGTAAAAAGTAAGAAGACAATGGAAGAATCTACTTCAACTTTGGGATCCATGATCAAGTTGAATCCTTCCAATTATGCAATCTAGAAGCCGCGGATGGAAGACATCCTATATTATAAAGACTTGTTTGACTCTATTGCTCTAAAAGGTGTTAAACCAGAAGAAGTGAATGATGAATACTGGATAAAGATGAACCGGAAGATTGTTGGTTGTATCAGACAATAGATAGACCACAGTGTGTTCCACCACGTTGCCCAGGAGACAGATGCATATGTCTTCTGGACAATGTTAGAAGGAATGTACCAGTCAAAGACCGCCCGAAACAAAGCCTTGGTAATGAGAAGGCTTGTGAATCTAAAGTTGAAGAATGGTGTGTCTGTCGCCAAGCACACCAGTGAATTCAAGAATCTAGTGAATCAGCTTGCAACCGTCAAGATGCCCCTGGATGATAAAATGCAAGCCGTACTACTGCTTAGTTCTTTATCGGATAACTGGGAGACATTGGTGGTTTCTCTCAGCAACTCTGCACCAGAGGGAAAGCTGACCATGAGCATGGTCACAGATGTCATGTACAATGAAGAGACAAGAAGGAAAGACGTGGGGGGTAATTAGTCCCATGCTCTTGTCACAGAAGATAGAGGCAGAGACAGAGGTAAAGAAAGAGGTAGAGACAGAGGAAGAAGCAAGAGTAGAGGCAGATGGAACAAAATGAGTGAATCCAAAGACAGTAAAAGTCAAGGTAACTCTAGCTTCACTTGCTTTCACTGTGGCCAAGAGGGTCACATAAAGAGGAACTGCCCAAGTTGGAAAGATAGAGGCCAAAGCAGTAAGTCAAAGGGAGATGAGAACACGACAGCCACAACAACTGATAAAATACTTCTTGCAGTTGGTGAAAAGGAGGATTGCCTTCACATAGCTGACCACAGTTGTACAGAGTGGGTGATAGACACAGCTGCATCGTATCACGCCACTTCTCACAAAGACCTCTTTAGCTCGTACAATGCTGGAGATTTTGGCACTTTCAAATGAGGAATTCTAGTTATTCGAAGATTGTGGGTATTGGAGACATTAGTATTTAGACTAATGTCGAACACACGTTGGTTCTCAAAGATGTGAGGCATGTTCCAGATTGCACCTCAATCTTATCTCCGGAAGCGCCCTAGACTGACATGGCTATACAAGTACATTCAGAAATGGCCGTTAGAAGCTGACAGGAGGAACTTTGACAATCGTCAGAAGATAGATGTCTTCAACACTGTACAAGACTCAAATGAAGATCTGTCTGGGAAGTTGTAGACGCGCCCGAACGTCCTAGGAAAATCCCGTTTTGTTCATTAGGCTCACTACAGTTCGGACTTAAATGTCACGGTTCTGAATCTAATCTCACAAAGTGCAATGCAAGACCAATAAATCACCAAAGAGTCCAAATCGGACAAATCGTTTTGGAAAACTGATTTTTGTAAAGAAATGCCAAACATGGACTGCTTTGCCAGATACAGAGTCGCCACCTAAATGTTTTATTTTGGAAAATTTAGGAAACCCTGACTCGTGCCTAAGGCCACGTGTCCATCATCACCAAAGTTACCTCGGCTCGGGAACTTGGGTACGAGAGGGGAAGGTCATGCAATGAGCACCCCTGCTCGCCCGATCAAAGATCGGCCTTTACTAACATGATATATTGTTTTTGAAAACACATGCGCTCTTATTCCGGTGTATTAGCCTAGAATTACTATGTTATACACACAGCATACAAGTATAGACTGGATCGCCTAAGTTGGAACAAAACATCTCATATTCGTTGGTTTTGAAAATGGTTTGCTACTCGCAAGTAGGCTAAAATGCGGATTTTGCCACCCTCAAGTGGGCTTAGGAAAACATGATTTTGCCACTCTCAAGTGGGCTTAAAACTCGCAATCAATGAATTGTTCCAATTCAAATAATCCAACATTCTCCCACAGGCATCCAAGCAGTTATATCACATAAGCACATAGCCTCATGGCAAGCATGCTATCATGGCACAACACACACTCATGCATGGATGCTAAAGTATAAACACTTACCGAGTACTCCGAGCCAAAACAGAAACTAGTTAGTAATCAATGCATGATCCTAGTTCATGTTAAGATGGCTAATGCAACACATGCAAGAATGTAACTAAGATAGGCTCGGCTATTCTAAAATGGCATGTGGAATGCAACAGTTGATACATGTATTCAACTTGGTATTGAAATACAATGCAGTTAGTATGATGCGCCGAGCCTGGTGCATGCAAGACAGATGAATGAATGCAAACATGCGAAGCATAAGGATGCTAATTGAAACATGCCCTAAAACTAACCATCGTAAGCTGGTAAATAAAAGGGAGAAAGAAATGGGGGTTGGAAGACATGCATCACACACATACACACTTATTACAACAGTTGTGCCCTCTCGACGGAGGGTCCAAATAATAATACATAACCAACTAATTAACTAACTATTCTAGCTAATTAATTATTACACAACCAAATTGAAACAAATACACATTCTAAGCTAACAAAAGTATTGAAATGGCCTCGTGACGAGGGATGCATGCATGCTCGAACTGCCTCGCTCGGAAATCCATCGCAATTCCCCGATTTGCCTCTGTTTGCAACTGGTCCCAGAACACTGCACAAAACTTTAGAAGGCTGAAACTCCACCATGGGAACCTGTAGGTATGCTGCCGACCAGTTGTTGGCATTGGAGACCACCTACCGACCACTTTTTATGCCGAAAACCAGAAAAAGTGGTCGGCCAGCCACTTTATCTGGTCGGCCGACCAGTTTTTGCTGCTGGTTTCTGGTTTGCTGTAACAGAGAGCAAGAAAGAGGCATGGCAAAGTATTTGCAACACATGTATGCACAACCACCCTCCCTATCATTACATAAGCTCAAGGGAGTATGGTTCTCGACCCTCGGGCCACCAATCACGCATCTCGATGCATGATGGCCGAGAAGCCCAAGTTGGACAACTCAATATGAAATGAATGCACACACGAACACATAAAGCCTAAAACTCCATCATGTATAGTCAAGAGTGTCGGCGACCGAGAATTAAGGCACGTTTCATCACTTTGAGTATGAAACGCCCCTCGTTTCCCGTGTTTGGACTAACTCCTATTCCAAACACAATGCAACAAATAACATGTCATGGCATACACAATGCGGCTTAAGCATGCGAACATACAATGCAATGAAACAAGCATGTGCACAAGATGCAAGGGACAAGCATGAGAACATGCAATGCAACATGAACAACCTAACAAGGCTAATGGCATGCTCAATGCACATGCATACATACTCAATGCAAGGCAACACAGGCATACAATCAATGTGAACAACTAGCATACACAATGCAAATAGACGTGTCATACACAACGCAATGAACCACATGGCGTACACAATGCTCGATGGACTTAAACCAAAATGGACTAACCTCAGTCATGCCCAAATCAGTGGCCATACATGCTAAGATAGAAACTCAAAATGCTATACAAACATGTATGCATATTAGCCCAAGCTCAAGGCACAAAATACAACTCTCAAAGGCATTGAAAGGATGAAACATGGAGTACAATGGCATATGCTCCAACACTGAAATGGCATGCAAAATGACTTAGAATCATGCGAACAACCCATGTAATGCATGTTGAAAAGCTCAAGCATCGAAGCTAGTGAAGTGTATTACACTAGAGGCATGCAAGACAATGCTCAAATGGCCAAACTAACCCCAAACAGACCCTATGCAGGCCAAAATAGTAGCAAAGATGGGTTGAGATGATGGCTTGAAAGGCACAAAAATGAGGCTCATGTAATGGCTCACAAATAGGACATAAAGGCACAACCCTCAAGAGCACTTAAGGAGTGGAAAATATGGAAGTATAACAACCCTACATGCTCTGAAATATCATCCTCAATGGTGCCAAAACATGCAAATACCTCAAGTTAAGCATGCAAGAGGCCTCAAAATTCAAAGCTAGTCAAGGCTATTACACTACAAGCATGCATGACAAGCATCATTCGACCAAGAAGCCTAAAAAAAGAGCTAGAACAGCCCAAAATATGAACAAAATCATGTTGGAGCATGACCAAAATATGCTAGAATAATGAGCCAAAACATCATGCAAACAAAGCTAGTGAACAAGATTTACACTACAAGTATATGGAGCATGCAAGAGGCTACCAAACCAGCCAAAAACAGAGTCATGACATGTCAAATAATGACAAAAAATCTACTGAAATGGAGCCAATACATGCTAGAAAGACATGCTACTTTGATGAGCCATAAATGGGATTACACTACACATACAAGAAACAAACACAAGGTGACCAAAACAGCCATAGAAAGAGCCAAGGCAGGCCCTAAAAGTCACAAAAAAAGTGCCTGAACCAAGCCTTGAAAGTATGAGGATGCATGCTCCTTTGATAGGCCAATAATGCAAGCAAGCAAAATAAGAAGAGAGAGGATCACCCCCCTCTGATTTGAGGCCTCAAAAATGACATGCCTACCACTGAAAATCCACTGGATTTCAGTGGCTAAAAGGGAAAGCAAAGACCAACCCAAAGGCCTTAAGGCATGGCACAAAACAAGACTAAACAAGGCATGCAAGAGAGTAGAAGGCCCTCAACACCAAAAGGGCCTTAAACAAACATGCTAAGGACTGAAAAATAGAGCTTTTTGTAGTTCAATGTTAAGCCAAGAGAAGCATGCAAATAGGGCTAAGAGTGTGATCAAAATAGAGCTTAAAAAGGAAAAAAGAGGGTTACCCTTGAAGCACTGCAAAACCAGCAAATTTCCTGAGCCAAAACCAACTTTTGAGCTTCCACAAGACCCTCCAACAACTCAGCAACAAGGTAAGAGTGTTTGGCTAGGAGTTTGGGTGCACAAATGTGAAGTAATGCACCAATATAAAGAGAGAAAGAGAGGCATATAGAGAGAATGTAAGCCTATGCTCTCAGCAAAATTTAGAACCTGGTGAAGGGAGGGGGAGCCTCTCCCTTATAAAAAAACATGAGCTAAAGCTTCTTGGAGAAGCTTAGAGCTTGGATGCAATCCCTCCATACACGTGTATAGAGGATGCAGTCTATGCCCTCCAGCTGGCACAGCTAGCATCTACAGATTCTGAAAAATCTGCAGGAAGGCCGCCGACCAGTTAAAGTGGTTGGCCAACTACTTTTACTGGTCGGCCGACCACTTTTTCTGGTTTTTCAGGACAAAAAGTGGTCTCCTGGAATGAAAAGTGGTCGACAGGTGGCTGCCAAGGCCAAAAAGTGGCTTCCAAGTGTCCAAATTGAAGCCCCAGAAGTTAGCTTTCCAATGGCACCAGCCTTGAATTAAAATTCCAACTGCGCAAAAAGTTATGCTGTTTTGGTGAAGCCACACAGTTTCGGTCCAACCGGATTGATGCCCTACTTCAAGCAACCATATCTCCCCCGTATAGACTTGGCTTTAGGAGATTCTTGAGTGCAAAATGAAGCCCCGGAAGTAAGATTTCAAACGGTGGTGGCCTCATAGCTGAAATCCAAGTATGCAAATGAATAGGCTCGATTCAGCGAGGGCTGCTCGACTCTCTCTTAACGGTTCATGCCCATTTTCTCCCCCAACTGGGTTTCTTCCCTCTTCTCTTCTTTTCTTCAACTCCA
Organism: Camellia japonica; assembly: GCA_030407325.1. Taxonomy (NCBI): domain Eukaryota; kingdom Viridiplantae; phylum Streptophyta; class Magnoliopsida; order Ericales; family Theaceae; genus Camellia; species Camellia japonica. The sequence goes on from JAPPVO010000059.1 coordinate 15,368,565, forward strand.
AACCCCTAACCAAGGTGTTTTGAAAGATTTTTCAAAGATTTCATCTCTCTTTCATTCATTTCCACTTTGTTCTTGCTCGGTTTACCGAAAAGTGCAACGTTTGACAAAATGCGAGCCTCAGAGCATCGTAGAAACTTTATTTCAAAAATATTTTGAAAGAGAGGGCTTTAAGGTCTAAAAGCCATCCAAAATATCTTTGGTCCAAAATGGGGTGTGAGGTTGGGATTTGACTCTCCTCTTGCCAAAGAAATCGAACCTTTGGCATGCACATCTTTCATCACCAAGTGAACCATCAGTAGCGCCCAAGTCTTAAGAGCGGTCAAAAATGGGATGTCTACAAAAGTCTTAATGCGGCAGAAGACAAAGAGTCACTAGTCTTATGACACAGAAGACTAGCTCACATGAGCGAGAAGGGATTGCATCTGTTAACAAAGCAATCCAAGATATCCTTATCCAAAGGGAGTGCCCTGAATGTCACGACCCAAACCCGCCCCTAAAAGTTTGGGCATGACCTATTCAGAAGCGACACTTAACTTGATATACATAACATATAGGGCCTGAACGGAAGCATTCAATAATATACAATAACAGAAAATAACATACATTGAGCTACCACTAGCATGCCAGGATCACAAACATCACATAAGGCGAATAAACATACAGTGACATACACTTGAGAGTTAGTTATATACATATATACATATGCGGACTTAACCCCACGGTTGGGTGAATAACAAAATATTAATGAAGAAGGTGTTATATACAGTTCAACTTAGGACCAGCAATTAGCATGCAACACCAAAAGTTTAACAAACTTCACAAATGCACAGGCTTCGCCTAGGTGCCTAGACACACTGATGTTGACAAAACAGGGACGACTTCGAGGGTTAAGTCTACCTCCAGATTGATTACCTACAGAATCAGACAAAATACAGAGTGAGTCAAGCTCAGTGAATAATAGTACTTAAATAATTCAATGTTCAAACTTGAGTTACAATTCATATTAATGCGTATATAAATGCAAAAGACATATAGTAAATCTGATGCTGTACTAATATTCAAAACGGCCTCGTCGGTTCACAACGTCACAGATTGGCCCTTGGCCTGGTGGGTTCACATATTCACAAATTGGCCCTCGGCCTCATAGATTCATAACTTCACAACTTGGCCCTTAAACAGAACGGCATTAAGCCCTTATCAGAATGGCACAAAGCCCTTATCAGAATGGCACAAAGCACTTATCAGAATGTATGTATGAACTCGAGGTGGCTCGCATGGATTCTAGAGGTGACTCGCAAAGCAGCACTTAGTTCCGTGCAGCACTTTGTTTCATACTAATAGATCATACAGAATGGCCATAGGCCCAGATGTCACAAACTGGCCATGGGCCTCATAGATGTTACAGAATGGCCATAGGCCTCATAACTTTCACAGAACGGCCATAGGCCTCAGAACTTTCACAGAACGGCCATAGGCCTCATAACTTTCACATTGGCTTTAAGGCCAGTTCACATATGTATGGACTCAAGAGGTGGCTCGTACGGATTCTAGAGGTGGCTTGCATTGCAGCACTTAGTTCCGTACAGCACTTTGCTCCATACCAAAAATCAATAGGTCCTAAAGACCGAACAATGCATATCATGTCATAGCAAAAATAGAGCGAATAAACAGAACAGAATAACCCCATGGTTTATTGCAAGTTGATCTAACTGTCTTACGTATATCAGAACAGTAACAAGACTCATTGACAAAAAACACATGTATTATGAGTATCAGCGTGATACGGAGGCACACAGATTCTTTTAATCGTTCACATAACTTAACATAGCTAATTTGCATCTAACAGAGTGTTAATGGTGATTATTAACAAATAAACACCGTGGTTCCACAATACACACACATTCCATTATTCGTTATGAACTAATACCACTCACTTGTAGATAACAGAGTATCAATAATAATTATGAACGAGAGATGCATGTATCATTACAGCATGGTCAATACAGACAGAATAATTCATATCATAACGTGGGTCATATAATGATGGTAGATTCACACAGACGCCATCATTTCCGGATGAACATAAGTTCCCTTTACTTATTAAGAAACGACATAGTTTGCTTATAGATAACAGAGAGTTAATATTAGTTATTGACAGAACAGAATGGTTCCAAAGTCATATCCATGTATGCAAATCTTTCCACATTTACCTAAGTTCACACTCTTTCCCAACCGACATAATGTTAGTGTAGTCACTTACGAGGGACAGAGCGTTGGTATCCATAGTCATTAACGATAAGTAAAATGTGCATCTACCATACTATTACTCACTGTGTTGCGGCGGGGCACTAGTTCCTCCTGAAGTGTGTCCTGCACACATTCATAACTTGTAAATTAGTTAAATCCTCTTTGTTGAATTAGTTCCTATTTCATTCCACTTCAAACGAATTTACAAACATTAGTAGGCACAAAATACAATTTCTAAAAATATTCGAGGGTCGAGCACGCAAAACGGAGCGAACCATTTTTTCCAGCTTGGGCTGCATGTGCGGCTGTGAGCCTCGCACGTACGGAAAACTCTCCCGCACGTGCCTTTTAAGCAGAACCCAAACCCCAAAATTGTCACCCTTCCGCACGTGCGGCCACAACCCCCGCACGTGCGGCGATTGGCCCCGCACGTGCGGCCATGACTCCTGCACGTGCGGCGATTCTGCATTTTCAGCCCAAATTTCCAACAAAACCCCCCTCTTGGTAGCTATATAGCAAGGCCAAAATAGGTAAAGTTCATACAAGAACATGGCTCAAAATTACATAAGGATGAATCGCAACTTACTTGAAACCTTAATTACTTTGAATCCACAATCACAATCAATTACAATCTAATTCTTTCATGTTGACGGCCACCATTATATGAACAATATATGTGTATCACTATGTAAACATGGAAACCAAAGAATAAAGTATAATTTTCCTCATATAGCCCAAATTAACCTTCAAACACATAACAATCTTCCAATTGAATAAATATCACACACAACTTCCACCATAAACCCTAGTTCCCACAATTGAAAGGGCATGCTCACTCAAATTCAAGAAAGAGCTCATTTAAGGTGAACTTTACATACCTTGGTTCAAATCTCTCCAATCCTCTCTATTTTCCCAATTCCTCTTTAGGTGAACCTCTCATCTTCTTCCCTAGCTCTTCTCCTCCAACACTCTCTCTCTCTCTCAGAAGATAGTTGAGCTAAGGATCTTTTTGTTTTTCATGACAAAAGATCAAAGAGGCATATATATATATGTAATATAAAAAGGTTGAATAAGACAAAACTCAATCACTTTAATCATTCCTAATTGAAATTTTACAGAAAATCATGTTATGACTTAAAAATCATGCCGATCTCAAATTTAAAATCAATTTCTGATTATCGAGCCTCTAAGGTCCGAAATTTATAATCCCAACATTTTAATTACAACAGATATGTTTCCTTATTAAACAAATATGAATCTATAATCATAAGGTTCACATGGAATTTCACAATAAGCATTTAAATGCGCAGAATAAGGGACTGAAACTATATCAGAGAACATGTACGAAGGTCGAGTTATTACACTGAAGCCGTGTGATCATTGCCTTTATGGCAAGCAGCATCGAGTATCATTCAGTTCAACGAGCAACAGGAAAACATAAGTGCTCACTATGGTATACTCGGATGTTTGTGACCCAATCGAAGTGGAGTCACTTGGTAGCCGCAAGTATTTTCTAACCTTCATTGATGATGCATCAAGGAAGTTGTGGGTGTATTTCTTGAAGACGAAGGATGAAGTATTTCAACACTTTCAAGAGTTCCATGCAATGGTGGAAAGAGAGACCGGGAAAAATTAAAGTGACTTCGCACAAACAATGGTGGCGAGTACACTTCCAGTGCTTTTGAAGCGTATTGTGCCAACAGAGGTATCCAGCACGAGACAACAGTTCCCGGTACCCCACAACACAATGGTGTGGCAAAAATGATAAACCGCACTATTATTAAAAGAGTTAGATATATGCTCAGAATGGCAAAGTTGCCAAAGTCATTCTGGGCTGAAGTCGCCCGTACAGCCTGTTATCTCATTAACAAGTCGCCTTCAATCCCGTTGAACTTTGCGATACCTAAGGAAGTCTGGTCCAGAAGAAAGGTATGATATTCTCACTTGAGAGTCTTCGGGTGTAAGGCGTTCGCACACATCTCCCAGGAAAACAAACAAAAGCTTGATGACAAGTCCACTCCATGTGTATTTGTGGGCTATTCAGATGCAGCATTTGGGTACAAGTTGTGGGACCTAGTGAACAAGAAGATGTTCAAGAGCAGAGATGTTGTGTTCCAGGAAGACCAAACAATAGCAGACCTTGAGAAGTTTGCAAAGTCTAGAGATATCATCACTCCAGACCTGTTCCCATCTCCTAAGCCATCAAAAAATGCTAGATGTGATGATGTGCAACAAGAAGTGCCAGAGTTGCAGGATCCTATGCCAGAAATTGAGGATTATGAGGAAAGAGATGAAGACTCGGATGAAGAGGGTGTTGAGCAGGGGGAGCAAACCCCTCAACCAGAGGCAACTGGGCCTCAATTGCGGAGATCTGAAAGAGCTGTCGTGTCATCAACCAAATATCCCACTTCTCAGTATATTCTGATTACTAATGAGGGGGAGCCCGAGAGTTTTTCGAAAGCAAAGAGTCATATAGAAAAAGATTGTTGGATGCAAGCCATGAATGAGGAGATGAGTTCTTTGTAGAAGAACCACACTTGTGAGCTTGTTCTACTTCCAAAAGGCAAGAGAGCCTTGAAAAACAAATGGGTGTACAAATTGAAGAAATATGGCAACGGTAAAATACTGCAGCATAAAGCTTGCTTGGTGGTCAAAGGTTTTGGGCAGAAGAAATGAATTGATTTTGATGAGATCTTCTCCCCAGTTGTGAAGATGACTTCTATTCGAGTAGCTCTGGGATAGCAGCTCACTTGAGTCTGGAGGTAGAACAAATGGATGTCAAAACTACCTTTCTCCACGGTAATTTAGAGGAAGAAATCTACATGGAGCAACCAAAAGGATTTGAAGTTAAAGGGAAACAGAATCTAGTCCGCAAATTGAAGAAGAGTCTCTATGGCCTAAAGCAGGCGCCGAGACAATGGTACAAGAAGTTTGATTCATTCATAGTAGATCACGAGTACACAAGAACGGTAGCAGACCAGTGTGTATATTTCCAAAGGTTTTCTGATAGAAACTTCATCATCCTAATGTTGTATGTCAATGATATGCTGATCATCAGACAGGATATTGCTATGATCAACAAGTTGAAAAATGACTTGTCACAATACTTTGACATGAAGAATTTAGGCCCTGCTCAACAGATTTTGGGCATGAAGATTGTTCGTGACAGGAAAGCCAATCAGCATGTTGAACGGAAGATATGGCTGTCACAGGAGAAATATGTTGAACGGGTGATTGAAAGGTTCAACATGAAAGATGCCAAGCCAATCAGCACACCACTGGCCAACCATTTCAAGGTGACAAAGCGTTCGTGTCCCACGACCAGCTCTGAAAGGAAAGAAATGGAGGCAATCCCTTATTCTTCTGCAGTAGGGAGCTTGATGTATGCAATGATGTGTACCCGGCTAGATATAGCTCACGCAGTTGACGTTGTGAGTAGATTCCTCTCCAATCCAGGAAAGGAGCATTGGGAGGTAGTAAAATGGATTCTTTGATACTTGAAGGGAACTTCAAAGATGTGTCTATGTTTTAGGGGAGCTGAACCAATTTTGGAGGGCTTTAAAGATGCCAATATGGCAAGAGATCTTGATGGTAGAAAATCTACATCAGGATTTTTGTTCACTTTTGCAGGGAGAGTTGTTTCATGGCAGTCCAAACTACAAAAGTGTGTTGCTTTATCTACAACAGAGGCAAAATACATTGCTGCCGCAAATGTTGGAAATGAAATATTGTGGTTAAAGCGGTTTCTCCAAGAATTGGCTCTACAGCAGGAAGAGTACAAGGTACATTGTAATAGTCAGAGTGCAATTGATCTGAGCAAGAATTCCATGTACTATTCTCGGACAAAGCACATTGATGTCCAATATTATTGGATACGAGAAGTGATGGAAAAGCAGCTGATGAAGCTAGTGAAGATTCACACGGACAAGAATCCTTCTGACATGATGACCAAGGTTGTCACTAGAGATAAACTGGAAGTTTACAAGAATCTGACTGGGATGGACTTCAAGTAAGAAGTCAGTTATCCATATGGGCGTGGAGGGGGAGAATTATTGACTCCAGCCCACATAGAGTAGTTGGAGGTTGGAGGTTAAGTCTCCAAGTCAAGAAGAGGGAAGTTGGCAGTTGGCGGTTTGGCAGCCATTAACTCTTTTCTCTTGACTTTGTATTCCCTCAATTGTGTATAAATTGAGGTGAGGAATAGGGTCTGAGCATCAAGGAAAGACACAGAGTGTGTGTTTGAGTTAGAGTGCTATAGAGAGAGTGAGGTTTGAGTGTTGTAATTCCCTCCGGGAAAAATTCTATGGTGGATATCTCTCCCGTGGACGTAGACTTTTGCTGAACCACGTAAATCTCTTGTGTTATTGTGTGTGATTGATTTCTGGTGTCCCTTGATCCTACAATCTTCCAAAACTAAACTCCTTTTCCCGAAGCTTCGAATCTTTGACCTCTCTCACAACGAGTTTAGTAGTCTTTTGCCAACAACATATTTCAAGCATTTTAATGCTATAAAGATGGTCGATGAAAAGGTGGAAAGAAAATATATGGGGCAATCCTATTATTCTAATTCAATGACCATCATGTTGAAGGGGAATGAAGTTGTATTACCAAGAATTCTAACCATCTTTGCAGCAATTGACTTATCGCACAACAAATTTAGAGAAGAGATTCCAAATGTCGTCAAAAAACTTCATGGACTTCGGGAAATCTATGTTTGCTTGAATCGTTGGACCTATCTTCAAACCAACTTTGTCGTAACATTCCTAGCCAATTGACAAGTTTGATATTTCTTTGTATGTTAATTTTTTCACAAAATCATCTCGAGGGTAGCATACCTCGAGGCAACCAATTTGAAACATTTGAAAATAGCTCATACAATGGGAACCTGGCATTATGTGGATTTCCACTGTCGAAGGAATGTGGAGATAGTAAGACATCACAACTGCATCCAACATCTATGTTGCACAAGGAAGATGATCCAACTTTTGCAGCGGAATTTAATTGGAAAGTGGTAGGGATGGGATACGGATGTGGAATGATATTGGGTTTGGTAATGGGATATCTTATGTTCTTAATTGGAAAATAACAGAAGAAAGGGAAAAGGTCATACAAGAGTGGTGACACGGTGGAAGAATAAAGTGGAAAACACAAATGGCATCTCAAGTATGTACCCTTCCTCTACCCTAACTTTCTTTTTTTTGTCATTGTTACTGTGTTGGATACATAAGAAAGGGATTAGTTTAATCATTTCAATTAATGCAAATTTTGCCTCAAATTTACTACTGAATTTTCATATAAGCTCACCCAAAGGGGTTATTTTCTATCCACTTTACCCAATGTTCACTATATTTTCTAGCTGATGAAAGTAGAGGTGAGCAACGGATATACTGATCCACCAAAACCGACCGAACCGAACCGATCCGTCACATTTCGGACGGATGCGTGATGACGAGCAGACGGTTGCGGATTGATTTTCTCCAATCCGCCAATCTGGCGGACGGGTGGCGGATTTGAGATTCCTTTGTCCGCAACCAAACTGCCAAACTGCAAGTATCCCTAGTAATTTATAAGACTTTGTGTTTTCAATTTATTTAAATATTCTGTTTGAGTTTTCAATTAAAAAAAAGTTTAAATATTCTGTTGAAAAAAAGTTTTCAACTTGAATATCTTTTTTGACTTGAAAAAAATAAACGTATTATTTATTTATATTTTTTGGTTTTTAAATCTATCTCTAAAAGTAATAAATATAAAAAATTATATATGCTCATTGGTTTTTGTTTTCAAAAATAGATATAGATGTAACAATACAGAGACATACAATCTCTGCTACTGCTCTGTTAATGGTTTTGGTGATTTGAATTGTTTTTATATTTTAAAAACCATATATTGTAATACTTTATGTGGATGAGGCATGCAGTGATTGTGATATTCTAAAGTTTCAAACATTCTTGCTTTGGATGAGGCATGCAGTAATTGTAATATTTTTTTAAGTCATTGGCTATAATACTTTCTTCTTCTTTTTTTGAGGAAGTGCACAAGTTGAATTATGTTGAAAATTTATAAAATTTTAAACCGCCAAACTGATTCACATCCATCCGCCAAACCGCTCAATCCACATCCGTCGGATTGGCAGATGGATGCAGATTGATTTTTTCCAATCCGCCAATCTGGCGGACGGATGGCGGATTGGAGGTTCTGTGGCCGCAACTGACCCACACCCACCCCTAGATGAAAGAGGTGCCATGCCATCATTTGAAATTGTAGTTTGTGCAGGTAAAGAGAGAAAGAGGCTGAATGTGAAACACTTAGGACCAGTGCTCTCTCTATTAGGAGTTGTTTCTTATCAAAATATTATGTTCTAGTGAAGTGAATTGTATTTGATGCTTTACGGCCTGTCATAAATTCTTACTTCTATGTTTGAACTTCTTAAAACTTTATATTTTGTTTAAAGTTTAGTTGGAGTGTTGATGTATCATGGCGTGTTCAGTGCTCTAAGAAATTATTTTTTACAATTAATAATATTTGGATAAATTATATTCATGGTTCTTGTAATTTGTTACTTGACAATTTGATACCAGTAATTTTAATTGTATCGATTGTGCCTTCTAATTTTAATTGTATCGATTGTGCCTTCTAATTTTTTTGACATTGTGTCAACTTGGTCAAATTAATAACAACCATTTAAAAATTGAATAGAAATCAAGAACATAATGATTATTCAAAAGAGAATGAATCATTTGAAATTGAACACAAGCCCCTCAATCCCTTTGAGGAGGGTGGATGAACTATTTTACTCCTTGATTTCAATCCAATTTCTAAAAAGAGATTTTCAATTAGATTAAATTGTTTAAATGTACTAAATTTAAGGGTAGAAATGATACAATTAGAACTGCAAATACCAAATTGACACAAGTGACTAAGGGGTTGTTTGGGGTGTCCTAAATAAGTGCACTTTTTGTCTTTTTGAACTAAAAAGTTGAGAGAAAAAAGATAGTTGTTTGGAATAAATTTTTGTCTTTTTATGAGAAGATGTGTAATATAATATTATTACAAATGGTAAAATGACTCTTTTACCCTTCCCAACTGACACACCAGTAGGGATACGTGTTACCATTGTTGGGAATCGTGAGTTGTCCACCTTGGACAATTCAAACACTGTGCAACGGTAATGTTAACATAATTTAAAATTTTTTATTCATTTCCTAATTGCAAATACTGTACAACGGTCACTCGTAGAATACTTCAGATACCCCTTCATTTTATAATACATAATCCCCTTTTTAATATTCGAATTTTTAAGTCAATACTTTACCATCCATAGCACCTGTTTGTCGTTAATTGAACAATAACCATTCCCATAATAGACTAACTCGCATTGACAATCCATTGGGAAAATAAACCACGCCTACAGACTGTCATTACCGTCTAACCTCCGATCATAAAACATTTACACTTACCAACCCACTGGCATTGGGTGCGCAAAGAGGGAAATGTTTTATCAATATTTTATCAACCTTAATACTTTTTTGTTTGTATCATAACCTCAATTGAGAAAATAAATTAGGCAACGCAAGTTCAATACAACTGAAATCACTTGCTGAAACACCTTCAACAACACCAGTTTTTATATCGTCCACCTCCATTAACCTGAACATTAGAAATAAAAATAGACTTAGAAAATACAATTCTAAACAGTTTTAAAGTACATTTGACTCCTTAAAGTAATTTTGCATTCTTTTCCACTAACAGTAGCAGCCATTAAATATATGGCACCCTTTTGAATACTTCTAACATTTCTCAGCAGCGTATCTTTGTAGTCCGTCCAAACATTAACTGGGAAGAACCGGTCCACAACTTCTATCCTGTGACGAACGTACTCTTTGTCCTTGCCACCAACGAGCTTGAATCTCATTTTCTTTAGCATCCGAAACCGGTTGGACTGGTCAGGATCAACAATCCAAGTCTCAAGATTACCCTCGCCAACTCCAATAAATATCTTGTCCGGTGTGGGGACGAAATCTGACGGACTATTATCACTTATGATGAAAAACAATATGTGGTGGACTACAGCTCCGTCTTTAGTATCTTGTCCCAATTGAATATTCCCAATTAATTTTATACCCTTAACCACGATCTTGTCTAATTGACGGTCACATCTCTTATTACCCAACTCAATACCATTAAGCAATCTCGCCACACATTTATTATCAAATTTAATGTCTCTTAATTGTTCATCGTATAGTTACAACTTTCTTACTCCCCTCTTAGTTTTCTTAATATAACGCGAAATATTCTGAACGTACCGTCGGCGAACATACGCCGACTTAAAAGGTGGACGACCACGATAACTCCGCTTATATCCACTGACTGCCGGTGTCCTTGACCTCCGGTACGCAAGGGGGGTCCGATACTGGCTGCTTCCTATTCCTTTCATTTTTTATAAAACACTCCAAATCTTTTATCCTACAAATTCTGCAGATTCTCTTACCTCTGCTAACCCTTCTGTTCAGACAACTTAGCTTTGATATAATTGCCCATTGCTCCTCGTACATCGGAACAAACTTCGCCAGAGCTGACCGCCGGCTCTCTTCCCACAGTCCTATTTGCCACATCAAAAAGCGATATACACACATTTGAATGAACTGCCCGTAATTCTCGGAATACTCTTCTAAGGAGTACAACATTGTATACCAAATAAATCAACAAAAAAGACAAAAAGAAAAGGAGGGACGAAACAAGGTACCAGAAAGCAACTTCACCACAATAGCTATCCCACTGCAAAAGCATATTCCTTTCTGCCATAAAATATTTTCTGGTACCAAATATATAGCAAAACTGGCCCGCGTGTAAGGATGAAGATTCCCTATTCAAAATAATTTAAACATATTTATTTTCCTGTTTTCGCTTTATGTCTATCATTCTGACAACATCTTATCTTTACAACCGCGCAAACCACCAGAAAAGCGACACGTGTATAGCACTATCTGGCAAAGGAATCAAAAGTACTCACACCACTCACACCTCAGCCCGGGTGTGACTTCCTTTTAACCACATCCATACACGTGTCCATAAGTACATCAATGGACGGCCCAGATCAACGGGAGGGGGGACGCTGGTAATATTAATACAGCGCCCCCTCCCCCCCCCCCAGTCACACCATTCACACCAGGTTTTTTAACTAATAGGGAGGCCTTGTACGGCTGGTGTGAGTTCACTGTTTAGCACTAGAAAATGCTTCGCCAAGCCTCTTTCCGTTTTTATGCCAAGAATGTTTTCCTCACTTACCCACAATGCCCATGCCCAAAAGAACAACTCTTAGAACTCCTCCAATCCCTTTTCCAACTAGGCTGTCAGCCATACTACATACTTGTCGCAAGAGAGCTCCATGAAGATGGAAACCCTCACCTCCATGCCATGGTTCAATGCAGGAAGAAGATCCAAACCTCCAACCCGAGATTTTTCAATCTCACTGGAACCAATAGCAGAATTTATCATCCAAATATAAAAAAATTCCACTCACCAACAGCAAGTCGACAGTATATACAGAAAGGGGGCGAGTTCATCGAATGGGGAGAATTTTCATCTAAGGGGAAAAGTCCACATGTGGTTGAGCTTTAATTTTTTTTTTTTTTATTCACTATTTTTTGTTTTCATTCTTTTCCTTTTACCATCATTTTTTTTTTCTTATAGTTATTTTTTTTTAAAATTCTTTTCCTTTTAACATATTTGTTTTTATTATTTTCCTTTTTGAAAGAATTTATTTTTTTAATTCTTTTCCTTTTAACATTATTATTTGTTTTATTCTTTTCCTTTTTTATTCATTTTTTTTTTCATTCTTTTCCTTTTAACATTATTAATTTTTTTTTTATTCTTTTCATTTTTTTTCATTCTTTTCATTAATTTTTTTTATTCTTTTCCTTTTTTTTTCTTTTCCTTTTAACATTTTTATTTTATTTTTATTCTTTTCCTTTTAACATTATTAATTTTGGTTTATTGTTTTCCTTTTTTTTTATCACTTCTTTGTATTTTTCTCCATTTTTGTGCAAATTTTTTTTTGGATTGTTTCCCTTTTTTATTCATTATTTTTTATTCTTTTCCTTTTAATTTTTTTAAAAAATTCTTTTCCTTTTTCTTTTATTGTTTTTGTTTTAACAAATTTGTTTTCATTCTTTTCGTTTTGATTTTTTTTTATAATTGTTTTCCTTTTTTATTAGCTGGTCATGCACAGTGCTGTTGTAAGTTGTTCAACAATTTTTTTTTTTTTTATTCATTTCATTTTGTTTTGAACAGTGTTTTTTGGACATATGTAGCCTAAAAATGGATACAACACTGTATCAAGTTCCTGCTAAAAAGTATTACAAATTCAAACAAGCAAAACAAATTTATTGCATTTTTTTTTTTTTTTTGGTATGTGTTTTTTCAAATTTGTTCGACACAAATTTGTTTTTATAGAAGCTGCTTCTAAAAAACATTTTCAAATGTTATCACACAATTATTGGACATACATCCTTCATGTATTTTATATGTTAATGATTGGACATACTTCCTGTTCAAATAAAATTCGTTCACAATGTAATTTACCGAAGACATCATAATATTAAAACCAAACATTTTTTAAGAAGATATGATAATATAAATTTGAATCTCAGTTACACACATTATAAATTTAACCAACATTAATGTTTCAAATATTCGTGTTCAGTTGCCGTCTTAGTTGGTACGTAATGTTCGCTCATACAGCTGCCATTGCGGGGTCGGAGTCCCCTTCCTCAATCACATCGGCAACCCATGCGTATTCATCGTAGTCGAGCATTTTGAGGGCCACGTATTCAGTGCTATCTAGGATAGCAAGCGTGACCTCATCAATTTGACTGTTTTGGCGTATGAAGTTATGTAACGCCATTGACGCACATACAAAGGTCACTTGATTAGAGAAACTCAACTTCTGAATATTCCGCAATGCCCCCCACCTCGACTTCCACGCATTGAATGTCCACTCGATACAACTACGCAATGATGAATGTGCCTTATTGAACAGTTCGAACTCATTCTGTGGTCTTCGATTCCGATGGGCATTTTGGTGATACATGTACCACTTGTATGGGGTTAGGTACCCTGTCTTGTTGCTATAGCCGCTATCCATCGAATAATATTTTCCTGCAACGAACACAGAGATGTTATTCAGAAATTTTAAGTTCGTGCCCATTTGGTTGTCAGTTTGCAGTTTATAACTACAAAACTCAAAATTACTGCCAATAAAACAACGTTCGAAAAGAGTTTTTTTGGTTTGTAAATGGTTGTCACCTACAACAATTTTAGAAAAAACCGTAGTGTCAAATCATAAGTTTACATTGTTTTTAAACTGACATTTAAAATTATTAGTAACAAATATATTTTTTTGAAGTCAGTTATTTTTTTTAAATCATTTTTCAAACAAGTTATTGTTTTTCAATTAATTTTGATTTTCATATACTATATTTTCCACCTACAATTTTATTGGTGAAATAAATACAACTGGCCATTCAGTAATTTCTTAGTTTTTTTTTCAAAAAAATAATTTTGCTATTATTGTGTTACTATTTATTTTGTTTTGAAATACTTTTTTTGTCAATACATTGTCTTGTCAAATACAACAATTTTGGAATTACATTTCTGGTTGTTGTAAATAGTAGTTTTAAATATTTTGTTTGGATGTAGAAATTTTTCAAATTAATTTATTTCATCAATTTGTTTATGTACAATTTTTTTTTTAAAATGATATTGTATATGTTCGCAGTATCATGTGGACATGCTCGCATTATCACAAATTTTTTAAATATTTAATTTTTTAAACAAAATCAATTACCAACTGTAATTAGTAATTTTATCAATTTTTTTTTACGAGAGCAAGTATGATGTCGTAATTTGTCTTCTATTATTTTAAAATTATACTACTTTGTTAAATGTTAAATAATTTTTACCAGGTGCGGGGTGTGGGGAGCGATGTTTAGGCTCGGTTGTCACGTAGTGCAACACCCTGCTGTCGTGCATGCTCCCGTCCCAACCGGCTGACACAAATGTGAAGCACAAATCGAAGTCCCATACGGCCAGTATGTTCTATGTTGGGACGCCTTTCCAGCCATAGTACGAAGTGGCGTACTCTTACAAGACACGAGCCATTACGTGCGTGCCGTCTAGTGCACCGATGCAGTCCTACGCAACGCACCATTATGCAGAAAGTATAAATAAAAATTCAGGGTATATGTCGCCACTGTTATATTTAAAATTTTATGGAAATTGTCACCTTGAATGGCCGGTACCGCCGTTGTGATTGTAAATGTGGGTGGCCCCCTTGTTACACTTGCTCGGGCGTAAGACTCCTACTATGAACCGATGTGAATGGTACCATAGCTTGCAAAACCTCATAGAAATTGTGTGACACTATCTCCTTCGAGTGTTAGAACTGTTCTTGCAAATCTTTCCAATCCATTCCCTGCAATACACAAATGAAAATGGCTACCTTCTCTTCCAGCGGAACACCTGCTCTCGCTGTGGTAGTGTCAATCCAAAACTATGATGCGCGTCGCATAACAAGAAGAACACTGGTTTGGACATACTGACAGCATCTTCAAACCAACCTTGGTGGCCGTTAAACAACTCATACATCCATAAACATCCCGAAAGTATTAATGTATTTCGAGGGACTTTGTGATAATGATGGTAATAATATCTACCTGCAGCGTTCAACGCCTACAGCGATCCTGATTTTCCTCGTCATTTGTTGTGTTTTAGACTCGAGTTCCGTACTTGTATGTTGTTGTCTGTGTCTTGTTTCCTTCCTTTAATTCCTTGTATTTGAGTTTTGGGATGTGTTGGTTGGGATTGGTAACAGGTTGGTTGAGAGTTGAAACAAATGGTTGTTGCCCAGAATTTGGCATCTTCGCTCGAGGAAGGCTTTTTTCGCTCGAGCGAGCCTTGTGTATTTGCTTCTTCGCTCGAGCAAAGCTTCTTGCGCTTGAGCGAGCTTTCCGTGGTGTGTCTCTTCGCTCAAGCGAGCATTCTTGCGCTCGAGCATGCGTCTGCGTCTCTGTTAGACCTGAATGATGGCATTCTTCGCTCGAACGAGCCTTCTTACGCTCAAGCGAGCTCTGTGTTGAGGTATTCTTCGCTCAAGCGAGAACTCTTGCACTCAAGCGTGCTTCTGTGTTGCAGACCTGAAGCTTTGTATTGTTCGCTCGAGCGAGGTCTTTTTGTGTCTGCTCGCTCGAGCGACCACTCATTTGCTCGAGCGAGCCTTGTATATATAAGTTCATAGTAGCGTGATTCTACATCACTTTTTCATTCCTATTTCACTCTAAACCCTAGATCTGACTCTTTCTCCCTCTCAAAACACCCCTTCTCTCTATAAATACACTTGATTTAGAGTGTTTCTACCCTAGTCACTTTGTAAGAAAGTTAGAGTTTTGCGTGGGCTTTACTTTGATCCGAAAAAGTGTGGATTTGGAGCATCTTGAGTTTCATCCTTCTTCTCCTTTGAGCTCCTAACTTTGAGGTGGGGATAAACTACTCCTTATTATAAGTTTTGACATAAATGTTGGTTATTTTGCAGAGATGGTGATGTTTGGTAATTTTGGATAAAGTGAGGGTTTGATTTGAAATTATAAAAGAGGGTTTTTCATGTCTTTAGGCTCCATTGTGTATGTGAGGTCTTGAGATTGGGTTTAATTGTGTATAATTGACGGAATTGAGTATTTGGGACTTGATGTTCGAAAAGGGAAAGATTTTCCCTAATTGGAAATTAGATGAATTATTTGGTATAAATATGAAATTGGTTTAAGAATTATGAAATTAGAGGAAATTGTGATTAAATGATGTAGTTGGATTGATAAATCATTTACCTATGAAAATGTAATAATTTATCTATTTGATAGATTTATTTACATGTTTAGAAATAATTGTTTTGGGCTATCGGTAGAGGGTAGCCATGATTATTGTAGAACTGCATGATAACTAGGTAAATTAAAACTAATCATTTGAATTATGTCATTGAATATGACGGTTGGATTAACACATTGAATATGTGCTTTAATTGATCATTGTATATGATTAAGTGTTTAAATACATTGCATATGTATCTTTGTTTGTGAGGAGATAGGGGATGTACTCCATGGTTTAGGAGGAGATAGGGGATGTACTCCACTGTTTGGGAGGAGATAGGAGATGGACTCCATTGATAACTAAGTTGGCCGGAGTGTCCAGGGTGAAAGTCCCGAAATCTTAAATACGTTTGAATGACATTGATGATTGAAGTGTTGATTATATGGGTTGTAGTCTCATTTTAAATTATTGATGATTGAAGTGTTAATAATATGAGTTGTAGTCTCATTATGAATTATTTGAATAATGATGAACCATGCATGATGAATTGATTTGGATAAATAAATGGAAGTGGTTTGAAATATGGATATAAATGTTGTTGAGCTATGGAAAGGGTGTAAGTTGGTTTACAAGTGTTAACCATTTGTCGAATGCTAATGTTTTAGTCATTTCTTATATTTGGTTTAGCATATCTTTACTAGGCTTTGGCTCATCCTACTTGGGACACCATTTTTCAGGTACAGGTGACATGCCGCCTCTAAGGCCTTAGCTTGGGAGGTTAGGAGTTGAAGACTCCCTTTTGTTATTTGTTGATATTACATGTAAACTCAAACCGAGGGCTTTTTATGTATAGAGTTAGAGCTCTTCTTTTGTTGTAACCAAGTTTATACTTGGAATGTTGTAAGCCTGTAGGGCATTTATTTTGTTTCAAGCATGTAATATCTTTTGTAAGCAAGACTCTGATAAATGAAATATACGATTTCTTTTATGATTATGGATTATATGGATGGTTGTCTTATACTGTATTTTTGAGGGTGTTACAACTTGGTATCAGAGCATACCGGGTTTGAATACTTTGGATACGTGGGAAGTGGTTAGCACCACAATAGGTTTGTCTTGCTTGTTAGAGACTTATGTATGATGTTATGTGCTTATATGATAACATGTTTATGTGACTATATTGGTATGAGATTTAGTTTCTAGGATGTTGATCGGGTCCATGGGTTTTTGGGAGTCCTGTTGGAAAAGCACTTGATCACTGTCGTTTCTAACTGGAACTCTAGCGACGCGATGGGACGGACATTATCCGGAAATGAAATTCATATGTGTTTATGTGATTATGTGCTTATGTAGAGTGAATTACAGTTGTCCATTGTATTAGGACACGAGTGAAATAGCTTCTACACATTTTGTCAATGTGCTAATTTCTTCTATCACCTTTATTAGGATGTCAGGACGAGGTCGTGGTGGTAGGCGTGGTAGACCTAGGAGGCAGGAGATACCTATACCGGATGAGATTTCGGCGCAGGAGGAAGGTGTGGGTCAGGCCAATGTGGCCGAATCGGTTGGTCAGCAAGCCATGGGCGCTTTAGCCCGTGAAATGGCCGGAGCTTTGAGGGAATCTATGGACATTCTCAAGGCTGAGAATCAAGTCCAGGCTCATGCAGCTGAGGCAAGGCCGTCTTTTCTGAAGAGGGAGTTCTTTTGGTCGAATCCGGATGAGTTTTTGGGTGAACCTAAGGAGCCACTAAAGGCTGATGAGTGGCTCAAGCCAATGATGAAGACATTTAAGATGCTTGGCATCAAAGACGGAGGTCTGAGAGTGACCTTGGCATCTTTCCAGCTGAAGGGAGATGCGGGTCAGTGGTGGAAGTATGTGCGGGGGTGCATTGGAGGGACTTGGGAGGCATTTATTGAAGCTTTCCAGGATAAGTACTTGTCTACAACGGTGAGGAGAAATTGAGGGATCAATTCTCCAAGTTGGTGCAGCTGAATACACTAGTGGCAGAGTTCGAGGCCACATTTACTAGCCTATCTAGGTTTGCACCTGAGTTAGTGGCGACTAAGGAACGCCGCTATCCAGAATTTGAGAAGAGGTTGCGGACTGGACTCATGTTTAGAGTTGCCGGTTCCATGATTAGAGATTATGGGCGCCTTGTGGAGGCTACAGCCCATCTTGAGACCATTATGCATGCTGAAGAGGAGAGGATGAGAGGCTCCAGGAGGAGTCAAGAAGGTCAGGGGGACGGTAAGAGGCGGAGGGATTCTAACCCTCAGCAGTCCCAGGGAGTGCATTCTAGATCTACCTTTCTGTTACCAAGTTCGGGTTCTGGAAGAGGCGGACAGAGAGACATCACCTGTTACAAATATGGTCAGCTGGGCCACAAGTCTCCGATTTTCCCGCAGAGGGGATGAGGGCAGTATGTAGTATCATCTTCGGCTCGTTCTTAGGGCCAGAGTCAGGGCAGAGGCCAACCGCTCACTTGTTATCAGTATGGGCAGGCAGGGCACCTGAAAAGGTTTTGCCCACAGTTGAGTGGCATGTCTGGTGCGTCTGGTTCGAGACAGACACAGAGTTATCAGCCAGCTTAGTTAGTTCAGGCCTCAAGGGCCAATCAGGGAGCCTCTTCGGCTCAGTCTGTGCAGCAGTCGTATGCTCTGAGAGGTGAGCAAGTAGATCAGAGACCTTCAGGGTATGTGTATGCTATTACAGCGCCAGACCTTGTACCGACTCCATCAGTAGTGAGAGGTACCTTTTTGTTTTGCAACTTGGTTGCTAATGTGTTAATTGATACAGGTGCATCCCATTCCTTTATATCTTCTGTATTTGCATCAGTTTTAGGGTTAGAGTTGGCGCAGTTAGCATTTCCTATTTGTGTTGTATCGCCTACTAGGGGTGAGGTGGTTCTGAAGTAGGAGTGTCGAGGTTGTGATATAGAAGTCGCCGATCATCGGCTTTCTTTTTCCTTTGTATTGATGGATATGTCTGGGTTTGATGTAATTTTGGGCATGGAATGGTTATTGTCATACCGGGCCGTGATAGATTGCTACCGTCAGAGAGTTACTGTATGTACCTTGAGCGGTGACTGTTTTCATTTCTTAGGGGATCGGGTTGGTAGAGTCTTACCGCCAGTGTATGATCCGCGAGGGCGGAGTGAGCTTAGTTGTCTTCTCGCTAGCTTTATGAGTAGTGAGTGCGATGAGACTCAGACTAAATTGCCAAGAGTGGTCTGTGAGTACTCGAACGTCTTTCCCAAGGATCTTGTTAATTTACCACCCTATTGAGAGATCGAGTTCTTTATTGACTTAGTGCCTGGCACGACACTGATTTCCATGGCACCATATCGTTTTGACCTAGCTGAGTTGAGAGAACTGAAGGTTCAGCTCAAAGAACTGTTAGATAAGGGTTTTATACGCCCCAGTACTTCGCCTTGGAGAGCACCGGCCCCCTTTGCTAAAAAGAAAGATGGGGCTTTAAGACTTTGCATTGATTACCGAAAATTGAACTGGGTCACGATTAAGAACAAATACCCTATGTCTCGTATAGATGATCTGTTTGATCAGTTGAAAGGATCCCATTGTTTCTCTAAGATAGACTTGAGATCGGGTTACCATCAGCTGAGGGTCAGGGAGGATGATATCCTGAAAATGGCATTTCGTACGCGGTATGGCCATTATGAGTTTCTAGTGATGCCTTTTGGGCTTACCAATGCACCGGTTGTATTTATGGACTTAATGAACTGAATTTTCCAAGAGTTCTTAGACTGTTTCATAGTCGTCTTTGTGGACAACATTCTGATTTATTCATCTTCTGAGGAGGAGCACGAGGAACACTTGCGAGTGGTGCTTGAGTTGCTTAGAGCCTATAGGCTGTATGCTAAGTTTGGGAAATATGAGTTCTGGCTAAGAGAGGTTAAGTTCTTAGGCCATGTGGTATCCGGGGAGGGGGTGACTATAATTGGGCACAACCTAAGAATGTCTTTGAGATCCGTAGTTTTCTGGGATTGACCGGGTATTACCGTCGATTTGTGAAAGATTTCTCCAGGCTAGCTTCATCTTTGACTAGATTGACACGAAAAGGGGTCAAGTTTGTGTAGAGTGAGACTTGTGAAAAGTCGTTCCAAGAGCTTAAAGTTAGACTTACCACCGCTCCAGTATTAATTATTTCGGAGAGGGGTTTGGGTTATGCAGTGTATTGTGATGCCTCACGAGAGGGTTTAGGTTGTGTATTCATGCAAGAAGGGAAAGTAGTGGCCTATGGCTCACGTCAGTTGAAAACACACGAGCGGAACTACCCTACTCACGACTTGGAGTTAGCAGCTGTGATTTTTGCCTTAAAGATTTGGAGACACTATTTGTATAGTGAGAGATTCGAGGTGTTCTCGGATCATAAGAGTTTGAAGTATCTGTTTACACAGAAGGACTTGAATCTGAGGCAGAGAAGATGGATGGAGTTCATAGAGGATTATGACTTCGAGTTGCATTATCATCCGGGAAAGGCCAATGTTGTGGTCGATGCCCTAAGTAGGAAGTCCATTAGTGATGTAGCTTGTATTGATATCCAGGAATGGGAGCATGTCACGATGGATTTTGTTGTGGGTCTTCCAAGGACTCAACGGGGTAGTGACGCCATTTGGGTGGTGGTGGACCGGTTGACTAAGTCAGTGCACTTCATTCATATGCGTGTAAGAGATTCAGTAGATCACCTTGCTGACTTGTATATTCGGGACATAGTAAGGTTGCACGGGGTCCCAGTGTCGATTGTCTCAAATAAAGACCCGCGTTTTACTACTAGGTTGTGGCAGAGCTTGCAGAGTGCCTTTGGCACTAGATTAACTTTTAGCACGGCTTACCATCTTCAAACTAACGGGCAGTCTGAGCGCAGTATTCAGATTCTTGAGGATATGCTTCGAGGCTGTGTACTTGAATTTAAGGGGTCGTGGGAGAGACATTTACCCTTAGTGGAGTTTTCCTATAACAATAGTTTCCAATCGAGTATTGGTATGGCATCATTTGAGGCCTTGTATGGCTGACCGTATAGATCTCCAGTGTATTGAGCCGAGGTGGGTGATGCATCTTTGTTGGGCTCGGAGTTGGTGCGAGAAACGACGGAGAAAGTGGCACTTATTCGTAAGAGGCAAGTTATAGCCCAGAGTTGCCAAAAGAGCTATGCCGACCGTAGGAGGAGACCTTTGTCATTTAAGGTAGGTGATCATGTCTTTCTGAAAATATCACCTAAACGGGGCTTGATGAGGTTTGGGAAGAGTGGGAAGTTGTCCCCTCGGTTTATTGGAGTGCATGACGTGTTTCATGTTAGTATGCTTCGGAAGTATGAGCCGGATCCATCACATGTATTGGATTGGACCGACTTAGAGGTAGGTGAGGATGCTTCGAATGAGGAGAGACCGGTGACGGTCTTGGATAGACGGGACCAAGTCTTGCAAGGTAAGACCATTCCATTGGTCAAGGTATTATGGAAACATCACGGGGTTGGAGAAGCAACTTGGGAACGCAAATTGGAGGTCCGAGAGAAATATCTAAACCTATTCGTTGATGTTTGAGCTTATGTTGAGAATTTTGTTTTGTTGATAAACTGTAAGAACATTGTATATGTTTTGGATTATAGAAGTATTATAATTGTTGGATATGTTTTGGAAATGTAAGTTTAATTTAACATTGTATATGTTGAATGTGTTTTAGAAATGCAAGCATGTTATTAACATTGAATATGTTATGGAATTATGGAATATGTATGTTGAAAATAGTTGAATTTCAGAAGAATTTATGTTGATAATACATAATGAGCTATGTTTGTAAAGTTGTTCTCTAGAGAAGAGATGGAATGATCGGTGGTGGATAATGTTGGTGAATGATGTATTGTAATCACATTGAATATTGAAATAATCATGATTTTGAAACTTGTATTAAAATTTCGGGGACGAAATTCTTTAAGGGGAGAGGTTATAGCGATCTCAATTTTCCCCGTCATTTGTTGTGTTTCGAGCTCGAGTTCCGTAGTTGTATGTTGTTGTCTGTGTCTTGTTTCCATCCTTTAATTACTTGTATTTGAGTTTTGGGATGTGTTGGTTGGGATTGGTAACAGATTGGTTGAGAGTTAAAACAAATGGTTGCTGCACAGAATTTGGCATCTTCGCTCGAGTAAGGATTTTTACGCTCAAACGAAGGTTCTTACGCTCGAGCAAGCTTTCCGTGGTGTATCTCTTCGCTAGAGCAAGCATTCTTGCGCTCAAGCATGCATCTGCATCTCTGTTAAACCTGAAGGATGGCATTCTTCGCTCGAGTGAGCTTTCTTACGCTCAAGCGAGCTCTGTGTTGAGGTGTTCCGTCGCTCGAGCGAGAAATCTTGTGCTCGAGCGTGCTTCTGCGTTGCAGACCTGAAGCTTTGTATTGTTCGCTCGAGCGAGGTCCTCTTGTGTCTGGTCGCTCGAGCGACCACTCCTTTGCTCGAGCGAGCCCTGTATATATCAGTTCGCAGCAGCGTGATTCTACTACATCACTTTTTCATCCCCATTTCACTCAAAACCCTAGATTCGACACTCTCTCTCTCTCTCAAAACACCCCTTCTCTCTACAAATACACTTGATTTAGAGTGTCTCTACCCTAGTCTCTTTGTAAGAAAGTTAGAGTTTTGCGTGGGCTTTACTTTGATCCAAAAAAGTCTGGATTTGGAGCATCTTGAGTTTCCTCCTTCTTCTCCTTTGAGCTCCTAACTTTGAGGTAGGGATAAACTATTCCTTATTATGAGTTTTGACATAAATGTTGGTTATTTTGCATAGATGGTGGTGTTTGGTAATTTTGGGTAAAGTAAGGGTTTGATTTGAAATTATAAAAGAGGGTTTTTCATGTCTTTAGGCTCCATTGTGTATATGAGGTCTTGAGATTGGGTTTAATTGTGTATAATTGATGGAATTGAGTATTTGGGACTTGATGTTTGAAAAGGGGAAGATTTTCCCTAATTGGAAATTAGATGAATTATTTGGTATAAAGATGAAATTGGTTTAAGAATTATGAAATTAGAGGAAATTGTGATTAAATGGTGTAGTTGGATTAATAAATCACTTACCTATGGAAAATGTAATAATTTATCTGTTTGATAGATTTATTTACCTGTTTAGAGATAATTGTTTTGGGCTATCGGTAGAGGATAGTCATGATTGTTGTAGAACTGCATGATGATTATGTAAATTGAAACTAATCAATTGAATTATGTCATTGAATATGACGGTTGGATTAACACATTGAATATGTGCTTTAATTGATCATTGTATATGATTAAGTGTTTAAATACATTGCATATGTATCTTTGTTTGGGAGGAGATAGGGGATATACTCCACTGTTTGGGAGGAGATAGGGAATGGACTCTATTGATAACTAAGTTGGCCGGAGTGTCCAGGGTAAAAGTCCCGAAATCTTAAATACGTTTGAATGACGTTGATGATTGAAGTGTTGATTATATGAGTTGTAGTCTCATTTTAAATTGTTGATAATTAAAGTGTTGATAATATGAGTTGTAGTCTCATTATGAATTGTTTGAATAAATGATGAACCATGCATTATGAATTTATTTGGATAAATAAATAGAAGTGGTTTGAAATATGGATATAAATGTTGTTGAGCTACGGAAAGGGTGTAAGTTGGTTTACAAGTGTTAACCATTTATCGAATACTAATGTTTTATTCATTTCTTATATTTGTTTTAGCATATTTCTACTGGGTTTTGGCTCACCCTACTTGGGACCCCATTTTTCAGGTACATGTGACATGCCGTCTCCAAGGCCTTAGCTTGGGAGGTTAGGAGTTGAAGACTCCCTTTTATTATTTGTTGATGTTACATGTAAATTCAAGCCGAGGGCTTTTTATGTATAGAGTTAGAGCTCTTCTTTTGTTGTAACCAAGTTTATACTTGGAAAGCTACAAGCCCATAGGGCATTTATTTTGTTTCAAGCATGTAATATCTTTTGTAAGCAAGACTCTGATAAATGAAATATAAGATTTCTTCTATGATTATGGATTATATGGATGGTTGTCTTATACTGTATTTTTGAGGGCGTTACAACGCCTCTATCAAGTTGTGACCAGTTTCGACCACCATTTCCCGTGCAATTTCACCGACAGCTTCCCGGGATTGAATACGTGGCACAATGTGACTAGGACCAGCATCATCCGTATTTCTAAAAAATTGAACGCAAAATATGCAAAAATAAAATGGGTGCTATGTACAAATGTAAGCACGCAACTTCTGCAAGAAATATGGAAAATTGAAGAGTTTAAGGGAAAGAGAGTGTACAAAACAACTACACTGTCAACATATGATTATATAGACAAATGAAAGGTACAAAGAGAGATGAGCTTTGGTGGTGGTGGCTACATTTTCCTGCATTTCAAGAAGTTCACTTGTTTGTGAGAGTTGACACAAAGACAAACGGGCCTACGTCTATGATTCCCTTTTTTTTGGTTCACCCAAAAAATTTATTTGTGTTCAGGAAAGTGTATGTGTGCATCCTAAAAAAAAGAGACACCTTTTTTTGGTATAATTTTTCATAAACAGTGTTCAGAAAATTCGTTTTTGTTCCCATGCGTAATTTTTTGTGTTATCTACCTTTTGTTCATAGTCAAGTTTTTAAATTTGTAGACACACGTGACATGAATTTACAAAACCAGTAAGACAGTGTAACGAAAAAATAAAAAATGTATCAGAAATTAATTGTAATTGGGAACAAAATTATGCTTGAAAACAAAGGAAAAATTTTAATCAAGAAACCAAATTGGATGCCTACAGTATTGTAATAACTCTCACCACTGTTTACCGATAAACTACTGATTACTGCTAAACTGAGACTGATTGTGATTGATAATTGAATTGATTGAACTACTGAACTGACTGACTGAAATCTGGAACTGAATTGACTGAGTATATTAGTTAAATCGCATGTCTATCTGTTTGACTATTTAATTATCTGTTCGTGTTTTATGTTTAAACTGCAAATTAACGGCCTTACCGGCGGCCGAATCTGAAATTGATTAGTGATATGTGTTAATCATAATTTATGTGAATTTATGATTTATTTAATTAAAATGTGATTTGGTATGACGAAATTAGATTGAATTAAGCTAAATTGCATAGTTAGACTTATTTACCTTAACGCCATTTTGAGTGGCCACTAGCTAAACATTTTGATCTTCATACACACTTGAACAAAAACATTTCATCAGCTCATTTCAAGTCTCCACCGAAATAGAGAGGGAGAGGGAGAGAAGTAGGAGAGAATTTGGCTAGATCTTGTTGAATTGCTTCGAAATTGAAGAAATAGAAGTGTAGATTGCTAATTAAGCTTCCTTGTCTATAATTCAAGACCTAAGGTAGTGTAATTACCCTCTTGTTTATGGTTTGAGCTTGTTCTTACATGATTCACGTCAAAATTTGTGGATTGAGTCATGAAATAGCCTCATATGTTGATTTGAGTTAGAATTCATGCATGCATGTTTGTATGGTTGAGTTTTAAGTTGTTTTCATGGCAAAATGTTACATGCATGTTCATAATTCTGTTTAAGTCCATGAATTCATCTTGGTTTTGAAAGAATTGGCTCAAATTGAGCTAGCATTTGAAGCTTTGAAGTGTTTAAATTCATGCATGTTTCAAGTTCATCTTGTGTATGGAAGTTTGGTTTGAAAATGTATTTAATTGAACTAGCTTTGGGCTTTGATTTCTCAAATTGAGTTTTGAAACATGTTGTTCTATGAGTTTACAAATGTTTTCCAGAAAATTAGCCCAAAAGGATCGAATTTGATGCTTTGGATTTGAGTTTTGATCTTGAGATTCAAATCTGGAAATTCCAGATTTTGAACTCACGCTTGAGCGGGGTTACTGGCTCTCGAGCGTGAAATTCGTGCTCCCAGTACTTTACACTGTTTTGCAGTCCGCTCGAGCGGGAGAATTTACGCTCGAGCGGGACCTTGTGTCTTACGCTCGAGCGCGTGTTGAGCGCCCAATCGAGCGTGATTTTCACCTATCCAGTACTTTTGCCCTGTTTTGCAGAACGCTCGAGCGGGAAAGACCACGCTTGAGCGAATACCTTTGTCTGCATTTACGCTCGAGCGGGGAAACCCACGCTCGAGCGGGACTCTGTTTTTCTGAAAATTCTGAAAATGTTTTCTGAATGCATCTTTGCATCCTCATCCCATCCTAGGCATTCTTAGGCCTAGTTTAAGACATCTTAATGAGGATATAGATGTAGAACCACACCAAGGCAAATTAGGGATTAAGTTGTTATTTTTCCCAACTGTGTAGCTTAGTGTGTGTTCAATCTGTAACTGTGTAGGGTTGACTTCCGAGGAGACGCTCTAGCTTACTGTAGCCCAGAACTCTGTGAGTAACAATTGTGTAAAGATATGTTCAACTGTGAATATTTCTGACTGTTTAACTAAACTGTTTTCTGGACTGATACTGTTAATTGAATGAATGTATGTCATATATTCTGAACCGTATTGTGGCATCCTTAGCAACTACTGTTACTGACTGTTACTGTTACAGAGATCTCTGTCGGTTCCCTTGTTGGAACCACTACTGTTTACTGATTGATGGACATCACTGACTGTTCGGTCTTTTAAGACCTACTGTACTATTCGGTCTTTTTAGACCTACTGTTTACTGTACTGTTATGCTAATAGATGTACCACATATGACTGTTACGACTGAATGACTGATATACTGATTTAATGAACTGTTTTTATTACTGAAAGGACATTCATTCTAAACCTCTTTACGCATTATGTTATTCACTGGGCTTTAGCTCACTGTTTATATATATATATATGTAGGTGTTCAGGCACCAGACCGTTGCTAGAGGCGTCGGGGTTAACTCCAATTTTGTCAAGCCAACCATTGTGCCTCACTGCGAGGTTCCGAGCCTGCCAAGCTATGGCTTAGGGGTGTTTTAATTTCCCCCTTCTGTCTCTATATCTGTTCTGTAACATTGTATAGACTGTAGCACTGTACTGTACTGTTATTATAGGGGTTAGGTCCCCTAGTCTGAATGATTGCACATGTATGTATAGACTGTCTTGTTATAAATGCGCATATGAATGAAAAGTTTTTTTGCATACAGACTGTCACAGCTCATTGGACACTGTTTATTTACTGTATTGGCTTCCGCCATGCCCCTGTACTCTGTTTTACTGTATTACTGTTAAGCAGGCCTTTGGTAATCTTGGATTACTGGCCGGTTACGGTGCTAAACCCATAGGGGCGGGTTTGGGTCGTGACAAGTATTCATAACAATTGATGAATAAAAAGTTTATAACAAGAAGGAAAATTTTAAAATGCGAAAATAGGGAATCAAAGGAAAGTCTACGCATGTCATCAACACGACAATGGGTTTCCTAATAAATTTTACAAATTTAACCATTTTAGTAATTAAAAAAAAAGGAAGTACATATACTAATGTTTATCTGTAATGATCATTCAAAAAATCTACAGGACCCCAGTAGTGTGGGCAACCCCAGTTTTTCCGTTGTATTTTTTTTTATTAGTTATCGTTAATGATATTTTTTTCAAAATTGTATCAAACTTCTAATTAATTTTCAGCTCTATTGCAAATATGGAAAATAAAAAAATAGTAAAAGATAAAAAAAGGAGGAAATCACAACCATAAATGCTAAACAAAACAGAGGAGTTTAGCACACTATTTTCTGAGCTAAAAATGATGTGAAATGGAAAAAAAATGGCACAAATCTTCTATTATATTTTTTTCAAAGATCTGTAATATAATATGTACAAACCTGTTGAAAGTATGCATGATGAAAAAAGTATTCACTGAGAAAGCATTCACTGAAAAAGTAATAACACAGTCAAGATTCCCATAATGAAATGTGGACCATGCTCGGTTCTCTAAAGCCAATGTGCAACACTTACATTCTTCTCTCAAAGGCTAGCATCAACTTTATTTGACACATCAAACCCTCCCCCAACTACAAGATAACCTACCAACTGCCACACGTTAATATTTTATGTATTTATAACATGTACCATTTGTCCTCCACAGTCCAATCCCGGGCTATAACCAGCAGTCCTCCACAAATAAATTTCAGGCAGAAAATCATGAAGTATAGCGCTGTTTTCTACTACTCACTCACAACACCTAAATATGCATACCAGAATTATAGGCATCAGATAATACAAAATACACAGCTGTGAAGTCAGTAATCACAGTTGTTCCCAAATTCAATGCACAGATTGCTAATATAATTCATTAAAGATACATGCGTGAGATACACAGCTATTTCAGAAAAAGCATCCTTCTTTCATGCTTGTTGCATATAATTCATTACACTACAATAGCAATATAAATTATAGGCATGAGATAATGCAAAGTAGACACTTGTTTCAAGTAATAAAAGATACACAAATTGCACAGGATTACACAGCTGGTCCATTAAACTCATTCTATTCCATAATGCAAAATACACAAATTGCAACTCAATAATAACCTGTTTCAACTGGGCACAAATACAGAAATTTGAAAATAAACTCAAATGGGCAAAATAAACTCATTCTGTAGTAAACTAAAATTGCAAAATAACCTGTTTCATTCTGGTTCATTAATCAACTCAACTGGGCCAAAAAAACTCATTAGCTTCCATAATGCAAAATAAACTCATTCTGGTCCATTAATCAAGTACATGTCTCAACTGGTCACACATACACAAATTGCAAAATCTGAAGCAGTTCTATAAGGCAGAGCTATTCCATAATGCCCTTTCACACAAATAGCAACTCAATAATTGAGATAACCTGTTTCACCAAAACAGTTGCAAGCATGTAGTTGATGATAACATCAACATCATCAAACAAACCAAGTGATTGATAAAGTCTTACAAATTCCATGCACAATGTCACAGTTTTTGGAAAAGAAGAAAAAATGTTACACTGTTTGTTCGAGAGGAAAAAAAAAAAAAAACCAACAACACACAAACAAGTTCCAGCATGACAAAATTGCTAGACAGTGCTCAGAACCAGCCACCACCCATTTCAGAGTTTGCTGCTGATGGGTTGTGCATACTTTGGGCCTTCCTCATTCGCAGCCAGCTAATGACAGCTGCATCTATCGGAATCCGCACCATTATGGCTTGATTTGCCCGGTTGTCCAGTACCATCAAACCAAAAACAATTAGCGGGGATTGCGAATCCAGCCCTTCCAGGGAGTACAACCTTCTCATACACTTGTCAATGAGGTCCTGTGTCGAATCTCCTTAATCACGACACACACGAACTTCTCGTTGTTGTAATTTAACTGAAGATGCAAGGTTTTCCATGCTACTCGCCAACAGCGAAGCTCCCTCACTCTGCCCTTTTTTTCACTGTGGGCATGTTGTGCGAATAAATTTGCGTTTGCTCTCGCCACTTGTTGGTGTGTCGTCAGCGTTAATTGCCGACGACACAGTGTGTACGATCGCCGACGTGTCATCCTTTGGCGCAGAAATGTGGTGGATAGTGTCTTCACGCTGCGCGGCAGGCTAGAAAGGGGTCAAACTGCTGCTGCCCTCGCAATCTTCTTCATCCATCGGTGATGTACCGTCATTGGTTGCAATAGGTTCGAACGCTGCACCTGGTGTCCATGCATATTTGCCGGTTGCCATTGCGCCTTCGTACACCCTTCGCATGAGGTCTATGTGCTCCAACGGTTTCGTTTTGAACTTGATTGCATTCTTGTCAACCTGGGACAAAATAAAAACTTACACATGATTACATGCCAATGGTTGCAAAATCTATAGCCTACGATTTAAAAATTATTCATTATATGGTGTGTGAATGAACCTGCTGCTAAGGCAACCCAAAAAATAAAACTAAGCTAGTTAAATTTGAAAACTATCTTTCTTATGTTACATTGTACCAATTGGAAGGTTACTTTGTCATACTAATTATCTAAGGCTGAGAGTATAACAAAGTAGTTATAAAGTTTGTACAAGAGAAATCATTACATCATATGAATATCAATCATTTCTTATGAAGGCATAGCTCGAGAGAGGGTTTGGCAGACTGCCTAGTTTGCAGTTTTCCACTTTTGCCCTATTTTGTACCTCTTTGAAATGAATTTGTTATGGTTTTTAACACAACAAGAACATAACTGAACTTCCTAAGTTTGAAATTAATGTAAAATGACATCAGCCTTAATGTTTCAACAACAAACATATTTTTTCTCTCAAAAAATTAGAACATGATTCAGAAGGGGGGGGGGGAAGGATCCATATGTAGCTATTTGGAATTTTATTTATGCTAACTGCTTCAGAACTTTCTATGAAATAGTTAGCCAACATGATCACTCAACTTTGCTTCCTAACAACTTCTAAAAATCAGTACAACAAATTTTTTTAAGTCAATTATTTAAAATGCAATGTTTGAATTTGTGTTTGGAAAGTTTATAGTACAGCAGTTGCTTTTGTTTATCTTATTCAATATTTGAAATTATACATTAGCAGTTGGGGGGGCAATTTTATCCCATCTACTTTATATTCTCATGTCTCGTACTATTTATAGTTATTGAATTATATACGAATGTGAAGGTATGTATGTATTTGGAACCATACTTTAACAACTGTGAATGATTTTCAATAGAGAAATTGCAAAATTTTAAAGATAACAAGATGTTAGGTCTCATTAGTAGGTTTTGAAATATATTGAAAATTCAAATCATAAAGTTAGAAGATCAAAGCCTGAGAAGTTAAGAGTGATCCTACGTTTATAGAAAGAAATACATTGAGAAAGCTCAATGTACGACGTAGATTTATTCTACGTGTAGAAGGAACTAAATTCAACATAAAATTGAGATACATAATGATCTTGTTATTTTTATTTTTATATTTTTTTGGTGCACGTACCATTGTTGCAAAAGTTAAGGTGAACAGAGTTAAATTAAAAAAAATTTCATCCAATTACTTCATGAAACTGACATCCTTTTTAAGTAACAAATATTGTGTTCAAGATTATATAGTTTCGATTTGTGATATAATTGTCATTGATAGGTTGTCATTGTCATTTTTATTCAGGGTGTTCTTTAAAGACATATCCCATTGCTAAGCACTTCAAAGTAATACCCTTAAACATATCCATATCATCCACACCCAACACCACAATTTACCCCTCAAAGCTTTCCTTCAATTTGCAAACTTTGTTGGATGTATCAAGAAAGGACTTGATAGATTGAAGTTGACCCATATGAATCCTAACAAGATATGGTATTCATACTAACCGTTATACCATAGTATTCTAACCCAAAGTACCCCCTACTAGAATGATAATCCAAACCCAACATTGTAGTATTTGTCATTGAAACTCAATCAAAATATTTACAGCATGTTGTTCAAGTATACATTTATTTGATACCTATTCGAAGACCAATGAGCAGACTATTCACGAGATGCTAAACCTTGCTATTAAATATTATGGGAGCCGAATATATGGAAGAGACAGAAGGTGCGCACTTTAGAAGCCTGATATTAATCGGCGGTATCCTACGAGAATAGGGGGCCGAATATAATATAAGAGCCAAATAAGTATAGACCCTTGGAGCCGAATGAGAGAAGGGACAACGATTAAAAAGTAGGCCCTGGCCCCGAGGCCCAAGAAGAAACAGGTATAAATAAAGGAATAGCGGACTTGGAAAGGTATGTAACATTCACTTTACTTAAACTTAGAGGTCAAGCTATCTGGAGTAGAAGGACTGACTTGTCCGTCAGAGTGCTAATTCCGGCACCCCCGATCGGAGTATTTGTGTCCTTTCAGGTGGCTAGCTGAGGACCATTGGCGTCTCCCAGGATCTGAAGAGTATTTCCAAACCACTTCTCCACAATTGGCGCCGTCTGTGGGAAATACTCAAATACATCCATGGCAAGCGTGACTGAAGATCCTCCGATAGCCACTGACGAGACCACATAGAGAGATGACCTCACTCCAAGAAATATGCTCGGAAACGAAACCATCGCTGCAAGACGCGCTTTGAACTTCGATTCACCAACGACTTCAGCGCAAGAGACAATGCAAACGATCATGGAACAAGCAAAGCAGAACGAACAAAGGCTGGAGAACATGATCGCTGAAAACGAACGTCTCCGTCAAGATTTGGCCTTGGAAGTAGCAAAATCTAGAGAAGCCGTGCGCCTAGACCCCGAACGCCCTCCGAAGACAGGCAGACAACGACCTCGAGCCCGACCAAGGGATACCGACAGCGACTCCAACTCACTGTCTATGGAGCTCAACAAGAAGGGACGATCCGAAACTTCCAGCTCCTCCAGAAAGAGTCTACGTACAAGGAACAAGCGCAGAAAAAGCAGTTCAGACGAAGACGATCAGCATAATCCTTTTGTCCGGCAAATTGCAAGGGCGGCCCTGCCCAAGAAGTTCAAAGCTCCGTCATTCACCCTCTACGACGGAAAATCAGACCCCACTGATCATATCCGTCACTACAAGCAGGCCATGACGTTGCATGCAGACAACGAGGCCCTCATGTGCCGAATATTCCCCAGCAGCCTGGGACTCTTAGCTGTCAGGTGGTATTACAAGCTGGAGCCGGCTTCGATCAAAAGCTTCCATCAATTACAGAAATCCTTCAGGGCTAGGTTCATCACCAACGAGGTACAACCGAAACAGGCCGAATCTCTCTGGGCTATGCAGATCCAGTTAGGAGAAACGCTCAGAGCATATTCGGCGCGCTATTGGGAGTGCTTCAATCTCGTTGACGACGCTTGCAATGACTCCATGGCCATTACCGCCTTCAAAATGGGACTACATCCTGATAGCGCTCTTCGCAGTTCCCTGACCAGAAGACCCCCCAAAACAGTCTGGGCGGTGATGAAGAAAGTTGAAGAGTATTGCAAGGTGGAAGATGACGCCTTGAGAATTAAGGCCGGACAAATGTCCAACAAAACGGCCCCCCCTGAAATTGCTCAACCAATAAGTTCCGTGCCACCTCCAAGCCCTGAGCCATGACAATGCGCTAAACGAGACAAAAAGCGGGACTCTCGCCGATCAAGCGATCAATGCTCCCACCGAACGAATGAACAACTGCAGGTCGACAGCAGGCGCTCGAGGCGTGTCGACAAGAAGTACATAGAATTGTCAAAACCAGTCACTGCGATAATGACCAAAGTCCAACACCTTTCATTCTTCAAATGGCCGTCGAAAATGGTGGGGCCTCCCGACACGCGAAGAAGGGATAGGCGGTGCGAGTACCACAAAAATCACGGCCACGAAACTGAGAATTGTTACGCATTAAAGGATCACCTGGAAGAACTGGTGCAGGACGGCCGACTGCAGTAGTTCGTGAGAAAGGGCCAGCCGATCAAGGCACTAGCCTTGAGGCAGGACTCACCCCCACTTGGCATAATCCATATGATCTACAGCCTGCCAGCATCCCCAACCGTGCACACGATTCATTCGCATCCAATCCTCCAAAAGTAACATATTCCGTCCAAGTGGCCCAGAGAAGCCCCGACGATTACTTTCAATGACTCCGATCTTAGCGGCGTAACAGCCTCCCACATCGATCCGTTGGTCATCAAATTACGCGTAAATCGGTTCACCATTGAACGCATTCTCATAGACCCAGGGAGTACTTCAAAGGTTATGTATTACGAGACTTTCATTAAGCTCGGCTTCAACAAGTCAGATCTGTCTCCGGCACCTTACCCATTGTTCGGCTTTAACACGAATCTTGAGTATCCGTTAGGAAAGATCACACTACCTGCTCTAGCGGGCTCTAGAACAGTCGAAGTAGAATTCCTGGTCGTAAAGCTCCCTTCGCCATATAACGTCATCATGGGGCGAACCTGGTTATATATTATGAAGGCCGTCCCAAGCACTTATCATCAGCTTGTACGCTTCTCGACAGCCCACGGCATTGAAGAAATTCGCGGCTCCCCGCAATCGGCACAAGCAGCGATTCTATGAAAACCTTATCACTGACCCGACCTGTGGGCTTTGATACTTGTATATGTTTCATTACTGCAATGCAAATCATTTTTTGGTCGCACAAATCTATTGTAGCGCTCGTCATGTCGCCGGTTAAGCCTCCGGATTTGGAACGCCCTTCGTGGATATCACGATTGGCCAAATCAAGTCTCCGAATTCGGAGCGCCCTTTGGTGCATGACACCTTAGGGCTGATTAAGCCTCCGGATTCGGAGCGCCCTTCGTGGAAATCACGATTGGCCAAATCAAGTCTCCGGATTCGGAGCGCCCTTTGGTGCATGACACCTTAGGGCCGATTAAGCCTCCGGATTCGGAGCGCCCTTTGTGGAAATCACGATTGGCCAAATCAAGTCTCCGGATTCGGAGCGCCCTTTGGTGTATGACACCTTAGGGCCGATTAAGCCTCCGGATTCAGAGCGCCCTTCAGTGCATGACACCTCAGGGCCGATTAAGCCTCCGGATTTGGGGTGCCCTTCGGTGCATGACACCTTGGAGCTGATTAAGCCTCTGGATTCGGAGCGTCGTTCGTGTATATCACGATCGGCCCGATTAAGCCTCCGGATTCGAAGCGCCATTCGTGGATATCACGATCGGCCCGATTAAGCCTCCGAATTTGAAGCGCCCTTCGGTGCATGACACCTTAAGGCCGATTAAGCCTCTGGATTCGGAGTGCCCTTCGGTGCATTTTACCTTAGGGCCGATTAAGCCTCCGGATTTGAAGCGCCCTTCGGTGCATTTTGCCTTTTGGCACAAACAAAACTAAACGACATGCCAACATTCGAAATAAGGTGCTTAACTAAGCATATAAAAAATTCAGAGTAAAACGCAAACGTTTGAAATAAAACTTTTCATTTGATCAAACAGTTGTTACATAAACACAATCCATGTTCGAACATTACAATATCCATTTTTCAACCTTGAAAGCGAAAAAGGGGGAACAAGACGTGTTCGTAAAGCGGCAGCTCCGAATCAACGCCCGTCGCCCGGAAGTCCTCCATGGCTAGCAATGCCTTGAGCCAACTGTGCCCGAGCCCAGCTCTTGCACGTTGCCAACCTTCCCCTGATACCATTGACAATGTCAAGGCAAAGATCCAAGACAAGGAAGGATAGATTTAATGGTTGTTGACTCTCCTTTCGGGGTGATCTGCTTCGACGACTTGGGAATTCACGAATCTCCCATTTCTTGGACGACCTAATCCCCGCACAGGTGGGTTCTCTGCCGCGATTCATCGCCACACCAAGACCGGCCGAAGTTCGACCTTGACACAACAAGAAAAGATAAATGAAGTGTGTTTATCGACACGAAGTGCCTGCTCCTTTTATTTTCAACAATGGCAGCGATCTCGAGGCCCCAATCCCAAGGCAAATGATCTTGAGCCACCTGGGGCAAGGGCAGATTCATCAATATATTCAGCTCAAGTGCCCCAGCCGGCTCATGAATTGATTCTTCATATATTCGGCTCATAAATCGAATCTTCACAATTCGTAAGAATCACCTGGGGCAAGGGTAGTCACCAACCCAACCGGCTAAACATCTAGGACCAGAGCCGAGTACTCACTACAAATGGCCTAGTTAGAATGGCCTCATTCAGGAATAAACAGGCTATCATAATTTGGCCGACCTTGATGATAAGCTACCGTGTCACTAGTCATTTAATGGATTCTTGGGCCAACCAATGTTTATAAATTCATTTAATGGATCCTTGGGCCGACCAATGTTTATAAATTCATTTAAACATTTATGCGATAAGATGAAACACGTATACGCCGAATACAAACTGCAACGAAGCATTTATAATAAAAAGTTTTTATTCGATCAAATAATATTTACATAGTTCTGAACGCGATCTGCGTTTCAACCTTACAAGGGGTATTCTTACAGGGCGTCACCTTCATCCTCACTTTTCTCAACTTCAAAAGCGGAAAACAGAAAAAGTTCAGTGTGATTAAGCGGTGATGCCGAATCAATGCCCGACGCTCGAAGGGCTTCCGCGGCTTGAGATGCCTTGATCCAACCATGCCTAAATCCACGATTTTCACATCGGCAAACCTCTTCAGCAAGCTTCTCATTGGTCTTTTCAATTCCAACTTTTTGGCCATCATGAAAACCTTTTTCATAGGCCCTCCCCTTCGCAGACTCCATTGCGAACATACTCACCGTATCACGATCGGCGAGCGTGGTACTAATGAGCTGTTGGGTGACCCTTTCTTCCATGATCGGGTTTCCCTGCCCGACGGATTGTGCCTGATTTGCCTTGACCTTCCTCAACTCATGCTCAGCCGCCTCTGCGCGAGCCTCCAAACTTCGAATATGTTCCTCCTTCTTCTCCATTTCTCGGCGGACAGCGCGCAGTCGCATGCCAATTTCGTAGGCAGTATAAAGCCCCCTCACTACCCCATGAATGCCTTCACAAAATACTTCGCAGTCCTGTCAATTTACCATTGACTGCTGAACCTCATGAGGAAAAATTTGGCGAGCAAACTCGACCGCTACATTTGGGTCTCGAATGATCGAGTCCGCTTTCGTCATGGGTCTGTTTCCCACAAAGACCACAAAGCTCAATGGGCACGGATACGCGTCGGATCCCCTCTCGACCTGGGGTTGCGGAGATCTGCCCTGCGACTACTTGTCCCGCCTGGGCGACCTGCTTCGACGTCGAGGGGACTGACGCCTCTCTCGATCCATAGAACTCTTACTTCCTGTGCGCAATGGTTCACCACCTCAGTTCATGTCTCCGCCCAGCTCAGCTAGCGTTCTCGCTTCCCCTCTGCTGTTGTAGAAGAGTCTGTTCGACATTCACACATTAAATCTTCCTCAAAGAGCTGGAGTCAGTTGTTTTCTAAGATCATGAAAGTCGTACCTTCGATTCATTTATTCCCTACACGGGCAACACCCTTGAGGCAATCTCATTAACTGTAAAAACCTCAATCGCCCGGTGCTGACTAGATCAACCCTCGTGGAGCAAGGGCAGAATTCATGTGCCCATTCAGCGTACACTATTCGCGAGCCGAAATAAGGCATAAATTTATTCGGCTCAAGTGCCCCAGCCGACTCATGAATCGATTCTCCACGATTCTTCAGTTCTTGTCATCCGGTGTTCGAATGATCATGAACCGCCGGGACAAGGGCAGATTCACCAATATATCCCACGTTCAATGTATTCGGCTCAAGTGCCCCAGCCGCCGTTGTAAGGGTAGTTTGTATCATTCGGCGTCCGAATGACCATGAACCCCATGGGGCCAGGGCAATTTCCCCAACCTTTTCGACTTTAATGCCCACTAAATATTCGGCATAAGAATGACAGTAATATTGCCATAGGACATTCAATCTTTGAAAGCTCAAACGCAGCAATGATTTCATCCAAAGTAGTGAAAGGCAAAAAATTCTTCATTTAACATAACTTCACAAACTTTATACAAATAACAAGAAAATTTTCATTAAGATATAGGGAAATAACAAGGAAATTTTCATTAATAAATTGAGCGCAGATAGTAACCAATTTATACATGAAAACTACCCTGAACCAACAAAAGTCCACCGAACAAAAGCTTACATCAAAATTAAAAATACTTAATAATATTAAAATGTCTCCCAGTTCAATCCTCGGGGTCAGATTCAAGTGGCTCAACGTCCACTTGCTCGTAGGGAATCGGCAAGGCCGATGTAACTCCAGCGGCAGCAAGGGCTTTGAGCCACCTATGTTTGAACCCCCGATTCTTGAATTTGGGGACTTCATCAAGATATTCCGTGAAAGCAGCGCTCTTCCCTACCTCAAATGCCGTAGAAGCCTCAGAGTCGGCTTTTTCCTTGGCCGCCTTGAGCTCCCCTAACTGAACCTCCACCTCGGCAAGCGCCTCTTTGGCTAACTTGAGCGATTCTTCGCTCACATTCGCTCTACCCTCAGCATCCAAGCGGAGCTGTTCAGCAGTACGAGCCCTCTCCTTCTCTGCTTCGGCTCGCGCTCTCTCCATTGCGGCTCTCATCACTTCAAAGTCTGCCCTACTCCGTTGACCGTCCACTTCTGATTGCAAATGGTCAATCCTCTCCAGCGCATCATGCAGGCGACGGCCCAAGTCAGCGATCCTGCCGACTGTCTGCAAAACAAGTTGGGATCGTCAGATACCTTGATAAAAACAAATTCAAGAGAATCTGGGATGCACCTACCAAGAGCGCCGACTGCGCAAACAGGGCTACGACCATGACATCCGACATGGCGCGAAAGGCTGCGTTATCAGCCGGCAAGGAAATTGAAGCTGCCAGGCTCAACGCCACGGCTGGATCCTCAATAGCTGAAGCGTTGGAAAAAACCGGCGTATCTTTGATCCATGGCCGAACAATGAAAGGAGCAACCACGGTTGACTCCTCTATGCGAGGCCGTTTGTCAGTGGAGCTAATTTCTGAACTAGTCTCTCCCTTGGCACTACGTTTTTTGCCCCGTTCCTCTGGAATCAGTCGTTCTTCAATGACCTGTTGTTCAACCCATTTCCCCGTTTTGGCTACGCCAACCTGAACCATCTCTTCAATAACGGGTACGGGAGTTTTAGTCAAAGTGGGCTCAGAACTGGCGACCTCGGCTTTCTTTCGAGCAGCCATTCGCTCGGCATTTTTCTTTCGCGCCATCTGTGTAAGGTTTTCCCCGGCCATAGCTTCGAAAAAATCGCCGGTAGGTCTCCCAAATTTGCAAAAATATCTCCAGAAGAAAACTCTGCCCGACCCGAAGTAGGTGGCAAAGGCTGGTTATGTCCGGCAGCCTCAAACGCTGAGTGAAGGGCTTCGTCGACCTCTTCGGCCTCTTCAGCGACCCCTCTGTCTGATTCGGCAACTACCTCTACCACCGGCTTCACGTCTTGCCCCGAATCGGAATCTTCGAGACCAATTTGCCTAAGGTTTTTGAAGCTGGGAAAGATAAGAGCTGAAAGGTGTTGATCGCCGGATGGAATTGGAATACCGTCTGCTGCCGAGAATGTAGTATAAGTAGGCTCGTATCGAAGGAGGATGTGAGCAGCCCTTCCTTGCTTTTGTACGTTAGGGCGGCCGAGGTATCTGAGTGCAGTCTTAATCCCCTCAAGAACTGTGCTGTCGGTTGAGATAAGAATCATCTTCAATCTATTACCTACAAAAGACAAGGGATGATTAAAGGAAAGAAGCCGAATAAAAGACAGGTCAACAAGCACAAGGCGTTGCATGGCAACCTGGATCGTCCTTCCGTCTGGGAATGAGGTCTAGGCGGTCCTCGCCTTCACCAAACTCTCAATTGCCTCGGACATTGACCATTACGTCGTCAACCCTCTTACCAGAACTAGCAAGCATGGTTATCAAGTGATGATCAGTGTCCTTGGCCCTGAGAAAGTATCGCCCCAGCCGACCGGAAGATTTGGCTAGAGCGTAGCAGTGCCGAATCGCCGGAATGCCAAGACTGATCCTAAGGCGTCGGTTCAACTCTATCACCCCCATGATGATTCGAAAAAAATTTACATTGGGTTGAGAAGGAATCAGACTCCAATAGCGAAAGACGACCCTAAGCAAGGGATGTAAAGGAAAACGGATGCCGCCCTCCGCTATGGATAAGAGAGGGAAGACGATCGTATTTTGATCCTCCCTCTCCATATCAAGAGTATTGTCCGTCACAAGAGATAAGTGGACATCGTCGGGGATGGAAAAATGTCGCCGGAATCTAGAAATACGACCCTCAGAAAGGAGGTCTTTCAAGTGTTTAGCCATTTTTTGCGGGGGTTTAAGGGTCCACCGAAATTAAAATAACAAACAAAAAATAGGATTGCAAAGAAAAGAGAAGAAGATTTACGAGGAGTAAATGGAGCAAGAGTAGATAGAGAAGAGTTGCAGAAAATGCGAGTCAGAGAAGGGATACCCGCCGGCGGTCCAAAGGCCTTGAATACTTGACAAATTATGCACTCGAAAAGACTGAAGTTTCAAATCGCAATAAATGCGAGCGATGCACGAACGAGACAGAAAAGTATAATGATGACCGAAAAGGTGTGCGCATTCTGACATCTATATTGGGGTATGCGAAGCCGCCTGACCTATTTTTACTTTTTAAATTCGAAACCAAACACGCCAATTAACTACCGTCAATAGGGAGTTTGGAGGGCAATTGTGGGAGCCGACTATATGGAAGAGACAGAAGGTGCGCACTTTAGAAGCCTGATATTAATCGGCGGTATCCTACGAGAATAGGGGGCCGAATATAATATAAGAGCCGAATAAGTATAGACCCTTGGAGCCGAATGAGAGAAGGGACAACGATTAAAAAGCAGGCCCTAGCCCCGAGGCCCAGGAAGAAACATGTATAAATAAAGGAATAGCGGACTTGGAAAGGTATGTAACATTCACTTTACTTAAACTTAGGTCAAGCTATCTGGAGTAGAATGACTGACTTGTCCGTCGGAGTGCTAATTCCGGCACTTTCGACCGGAGTATTTGTGTCCTTTCAGGTGGTTAGCTGAGGACCATTGGTGTCTCCCAAGATCTGAAGAGTATTTCCAAACCACTTCTCCACAAATATAACAAGGCAATGCAAGAAGAGAATGAGTTGTCACCAGAAAAACTAGCAATTGCAAATGTGGGAGGACAAGATGGCAAAAAACATCTCGAAGAACATGTCTCCAAATTCATGTCTTCAAACATAATTTAGACTTTGGGCAATCTGGTCGACGTAGTTGTGTAGTAAAAATTTTGTTTGATTCTCTCCAGGATTGCATTTTACTGGCACTTAAAATGTTGAAAACATTGTGGGTATGATCAGAACTCCTTCAACTGCTACAAATGGTTCATTATTTACATAGAATCATAGGTGGAACAAAGTTTATGTGGGTAAGCAATGCTATCATGAAATAGTTTTCATCTTACTCAATTGTCTCTTTCTGATTTATTTTTCTAGTTAGGTTTGATTTGACTATTCTCCTAAATTACATTCCGTTAAATGTTCTCTGTATATTCAACTGTGTATCAATACAATATGTACATGTAATATATATAGGTAACATGTATCACTACAAGAAAAATTCATTG
Source organism: Camellia japonica (assembly GCA_030407325.1). Lineage (NCBI taxonomy): Eukaryota > Viridiplantae > Streptophyta > Magnoliopsida > Ericales > Theaceae > Camellia > Camellia japonica. Next base: position 15,409,683 of record JAPPVO010000059.1, read on the forward strand.
TCACGGCGCTTAGAAAAAGACTTTTTTTGACAAACGTCTTCATTTCTCGTTTTCCAAGACGCGTGCCTTCGCTGATGCTTAACCTTGCCAATTAATTAATGAGTTAAAAAAAGAAAAAGAAACAAACCTCTGCCACTCAAACCTAATAGAATATGGGTCCTGTTATGGTGTGCAACCCTTTAGGGTTGCACACCATATGCAACCAACACAAAAGACATAAGTGAAAGGTATAAACATGAAACATGACAGCAAATACAAAAGGCGTAAGTGTAAGGTGTAAGTTGCACACTTAAGAAAAGTCCATAGAATATGGCCTTGTTTAGTTTGTGTTTCTTAAAAAAATTTTACAAATAAATTTTTAAAAGCAATTAAATTAAACAAATTTTTTTAAAAAATTTTCTCAAAATTTGTTTGGTTTACAAATTTTTCAAACAAATTTCTCTCTCATACACATCAAATCAATCACTTTTTCCAAAACTCTCTCTCAAAATAATTTTTCAAAATATCTTTTGAAAAAAACCAAATCAAACAACTTTTCGTACTTTTTATCTTTAAAACTCATCCCCCAAACTCAAACCAAACATCCCCTATAACTTTTAGAAAAATGCTTGGGAGCACTAATTAGTGCTCCCACTAATTAGGTGGCAGTAGGTCCCGCCAGAAATGATGTGATGTTTTGATCTTGAAGTTGTATTTTTTTTTTCTATTTTTTTAATACATTAATACTATTAGTGGTGATGTTTTTAGTGGGATGAATCATTGTTGTAACTTTTATTTCCAAACATCCGAGACACAAATAGGGGTGTACATGGTTCAGATTGGTTCGGTTAGGAGAAAATCCAAGAACCGAACCGAACCGATCCTAACGGTTCTGTGATTTTGAGAACCAGACCAGACCAGACCGTTACATTTGTAAAACCGGACTAGAACTAAACCGAAAAAACGGTTCGGTTTCGGTTCGGTTTACGGTTCCAAAAATTTCTATTTACAAGAATAAATTATTAATATTAGCAAAATAATTACATTTAACTCATGATAAAAACTAATAATATTAAGGCATTACTTAATATTACATATTTATACCATGCTAATATGATTAAAATTATAAAAAACCAATTAATAAAAATAAAACTTGATATTATATATATATATATATCTTTTAAAATTTGGTTCGGTTCGGTTCGAACCGCGATTTTTTCATAAAATCCATTAACCGAACCGTTTTTACGGTTCTTATATTTTTTAATCCGAAACCAAACTGATTCTTAATAGAATCGAACCAAACTGTACAATTCGATCTGATTCGGTCCGACTTATCGGTTTAAACGGATTTTTGAACGGCCCTAGACACAGATTCATTACCCTCTCCCCTCTCTTTCTCCTTCTCCAACATTATTCTCTCTCTAAAATGGCACGAATGAAGCTCTCTTTGTAGACATTGACGAAGCAACTGATGATGAAGATTTCAAGTAAGTCTATTGTAGATCAAAACCTTAGATCTTTTATCTCAATCGTTTTTCATTATTTTTTTATTTTGAAATCTTGTTTTGTGCACTCGATTTGACTAATTTTTTTTCGAGATTATTCAATCTCTCTTCGATATTGTTCGATCTCCCTTGATTTGACCAATTTTCTTCAAGATTGTTCGATCTCCCTTGATTTTCATTTATCTAGGGTTTCGTTCTACACGGCGCTGAAAAAATGCAGTGGATCTTTTTGAAAGGGCTTTTCAATCTGTACTCGCTGTGTTCACTCGAGATTCAGAGATTTTCATGACTGCACAGTAGCAATCTAGATCTGTTTTGATTTACATTCTATTAGTTTGATTTCATTCGATTGACTGAAACGGTTGCTTAGGATTTCGATTTCCATTGTTGATCTAGGTGCTCTTCTCTTTTATTGGTCTGACTCAAGCTTGTTTTGGATGATTTTGATTTCGATCTATGTTTTTGTTTTTCTTAGGTATCGGATCTAAAGGTCTTTTATTTGTTTTAGTTCTCTCAGGTAGTCAGCTTCAATGGTTTTGATCTGTAACTGTATTTTATTTAAATAGTTTTATTGTTTGTTCTACAAATAGGTAGCTTAGAAGATTTATATATTTTCTCTCACTCTCTGTGTTTCCTCTTTTTAAGGTTTTTATTTGCTAAAAGATGATTGAGCCTTTTGGGATGAAATATGTTTTAAAGTTGATATTAAATAAATTAAGTTATCATTTTCACCAAATAAGGGTCAAATGGAGGGGTTTTGGCCAAATTTCCCTTATAATTATATGTTTGTGTATGTGTAAGCAAAATAAAAGTAAAGAAGAACCTGTGTACAAATCTGAATGCTCATTTTTTAAAGGGTAAACTACTAATAGGTCCTAATAGTTGGACTTAATTCCCATCAAGTCCTATTGAAAATAAGTTTTGAAAAATTTGTCGTTAAAAATAAATTTTTTGTGATAATTTTTTATATATGTCGCTAAAAATTGACAATTAGTGACTTTTTTTGTCATGATTTTTATAAATTTTCTTTAAAACTTACAATTAATGACTTTTTTTCATGATAAATTTTTCTCATAGGACCTATTAGACAATAAGTCTACTTATTAGGACCTACACGTAAGTATCCCTTTTTTAAATACGCCCAGCCTGAAAAGGCCTCTACTCTACTTGTTTAGGCCCGTGGATAAAAAGGATATGCATGTAAGTGTTGTGCTCTCATTCGATGGACTCGTTGCATTTTTTTTTTTTTGTATATTGTTATGTATTTACATGTTTGATGTATATTAGTGGGATGCATCTAATGGCTTTTCATTAATTCTACTTACAGGGTGGTTCCCAAATCTCATCTAACTTCTTACCTTATTCCCAATCTTGAAAGTGAGGGAGAATGAAGTAGTATCGTACCAGAGAGATTTGAAGAGCCTCAGAAAGATGGAGGTTAGTTAAAAGTCACTTGGAAGATTTAACATGTGCCGGTATTATTGCCAAGGCCAAACTGAGAAAACAATATTAGGGATTTGTTATTTTGTGTTTCTTAACATTCTTGTTACATATTTCCTGTCTGGATAAAGAATGCATGTAATCAAGATTTGGGAACTTCCTAAAAATGCTAGCTTTTTGACTTTTTAATTTTTTTACACAAAAAAGCCAAAAAGTTAGTTTTTTACTAACTTCTCAAAGCACCACATAAATTTTTGCTTCATGGTACCATAACCACTGTTTTACGGATCTCTGCAACTCTTCTACTACAAGGGACCATATCAATTCTTACAGATTTGTTTCACAGTACTAACTCTGCATCCAACTTCCAAGACAAACGCTATTATTTATTTATTTATTTTACTTTCTTTTTAACAATCATTTACTGTCTTGTGTTAATATTCAAGATTTTTTGAATGAGTTATCTTGACAATTTGCTCCATTGCATTTATGTTGAAAAATAATCAACTTACCATAACTTTCTTGCAACCTGGTTCAATATGTCACATTCTTTTACACTTCTAACAAATTGAAATAACTAAATATCATAATCTATATCAATGCTACTAACAAAAGATTCAATAAGAGAAAAGATATACTTTACGCTTAGACCTTTTTCATATATTTGTGAAAAATTTAATCCCTCAATCTAATTATATAAATGTTCTAATTTTAAACATTTATTGATTTAATTTTGAACTTCAACATTTTCTCACAATTAAACTTCCATTTTAAAATATATTAATACCAACATTAGTATTATTAATATGAAACATGTGCAACACTTCATCATTTACAGACTTTGAAAGTGTCTAGATGGAATTGATTAAAAATACTTTTTGTTGTGTTTGGATCATGGATTGTGGAAGGGATTTGTGAAGGGAAAGGAAAAGTGAAGGGTTTCCTTTCGCAAATTTCTATCTGAATTCATGATTCAAACATAGCCTATAATAATCTATTAAGTGTAATACAATGGAGTATTGAATATGATTTTTAAAATATAACTAATACAAGATTCCAATATTTAACTCTGTAATTATTCTAGTGGAGAAGATGTGGAGGGGAAGACCTAAGCTGACATGGGATGTGGTAGTTAAAAAAGATATTAATTTATTTAATTTAACCAAGCATATAGCCCTTGGTAGAGTAGAATGGCAAAAAATGATTCATGTAGCTGACCTTACTTGATTGGGACACAAGGCTTAGTTTGATTTGATTTGCTATATGTAATCCATGTCTCTCTTTGTGTACAAACACACCCAGATACATATACTCGTGCCTATTGGGGTTCTTCATAAATTAGAACTCATTTTACTAGATTGTGTAGCTATTGAAACAATTCTATTCTATTTTTTAAAGATGAAATGGATGTGGAAAAAAAATTGTTTAGAGAATAAGAAGGGGACAATTCAGTTTTTAGTTCATGTTAATTTTGTTAGGAGAAAATATTTAAAGTTTGAGGTTATTTTTCTTGCATTGTAAGTTCATTGATTTTGGAGCGTTCTTTAATGCGAAGAATGCTTAATTTAGGTGTCACATGATCTTTAGTGCCATTTGGAGTGCATCATACTTACCCGTCCCACTATTCTAAATCTAATCATAGCTTTGTTTCAGTTTCTCTGTGCCCTAACTTGCCCGTTGGAAAACTAGTCGTCAACTACGTTGAGCAGAACCACAAGGTGAGTAGTAAGTAACATTTTAAGCTTCAATTTTACTGTAGAATTACAGATTGGATGGTTATGAACCCTAGTTGTTACTCTTTTTATAGCTGAATTGGATTAGTTCTCTATTGTGGTATTGAGACTTCATTCTTATAGGACAAAATGAAGATCTTTATGGCAAAGTATTACTGTGTGAGATTGCATGCTTTATTCGGTGCTGCTTTGGCAGCTGGACTGGTAGCAGCCAGAACCGTCGCTGGAAAATATGTTGACATGACGGTTTTTCTCTGATTTTCCACTCCATAGATTTCAAAATCTGCCTGGTGAGCATACATTTTTGAATTCTTGCTATTATGAGTATTCTGTGAAAGCAATTTTGGCTATACATCAAACAAACATGTGCACGATTGACAGTACACTGAAAGTGAATTTTTCAGCAGTGTGCATACCACCTTAGCTAGGTTGTTACTTTTTTAGTGTTAATAACTAACAATTAATCATGGTGCTTAAAATTAATATAAAGAGAGAGGACATAGTGATCATTCAAGCACACATTGGTCCTACTGCATTGCATTTAATATCAAAGGCTTATTCAAGAACCTAATTAAAGTCTTCATTCTGTTTTTAAAATTCTTGTCCCTCTGTTCCCAACGCAGTCTTAGGCACACGTGATATGAATTTTTTTTAAAAATATGAGGATCTTAAGATACAATTGCACGATTGACAGTACACTAAAAATGAAATGACAAAGATTTTACGACAGATGGTGCTGTGCCCACTACTTAAAGTTTCTAGCTACAAGGCAAAGGTTCTTGTCAAAGTTTGTTGTAGGAATTTCGGTCCCTTTGTTCTCATTGCACTTTTAGATGCACATTATAGTGAAAATTTCAAAGTACGAGAATCTCAAGATATAATTATACGACTAAGAGTATATTAGAACAAAGATGATGGAAATTTTAGGACAGATGATCATAAGTTGTGCCCACTAATCATAGCTACAAGCTACATGGCATTTTTTACTCATGCAAGTTTATTGTAGGAATATCTAATAGAGGGATCCTTTATTCCAAAATTTCTATCTCTCTGTTCCCAGTATACTTTTAGCTGCATGATATGTAGTGAGAATCTTGAAACCCAAAAGTAGGCACCATTATACATAATTGATAGTGCATCAGGAGCAAAAAGAAACTGATTTTGAGATGGAGAATTCTCGTACCTATTAATTATAGTTTCTAGCTACAAGGCAAAGTGCATTTTTCGTGTGCATTGTTAAACCAGGTATAACCTCAGTGTCTATGTCCTCTTTCTTCTTCCCAACAGGCAATTCTCTGTCAAATGAATAGAGAAGATTAGCTAGTGCAAGCTCCACTGTCACAACACCCAGGTATAACCTCAGTGTTCATGATGTTATGGTATGTGATACTACTTTATCTATGGACTTTTAATATGATTTATATTTATATTGGAGGCTAATTATTGAATTCAAACTTGCAGACTCAAATGAATGAGTTAACGGAGCACATGGAGGGATCTTCTATTTATACTTTGCTACTAAAGAATTTGTTTTGCTCGCTCTACTTTTATCATGGATCATGCAGATGAAGTGATGAATCAATCCATCATCATAAGGTTAGTTGAACTGTCTTATGGATTTGTTGAACTGTTTTATGGGAAACTCTGGATTTTAAACTGTTAACTCAAGGGGTTTTAAGTTTATCTGGCACCATGATTGAGAGTATTTAAAAATGTAAAATAAAAGTTGTATGGCACCACTAGGGTGATAGGGCCATAAATCCATGGGAAGAATGGAGCTGGGAATATTTATATTCCTTGAGTTTGTTTAGGTTGGAGATATTCTTGTCATTGTTGAAATTGACAATAAAGTGTCAATATTTTGGGAGGGTATTTTAAATTTGAATTTGAAGGAGTGGGTATTTTAAATTTGAATTTGAAGGAGTGGGTATTTGGGAGTGTCAATAGTAAGGTCTTAAATTTGAAGGAGTAGGTATTTTAAGATTATGGGTGTTGACCTCTAGGTAATATATCCTTACATATTTGCCACACTAGCATGAGCTTTGCTTTGACAAATATGACGATGATTTGACTCAGAAATTGTTTGAATTTTATTTTGTGTCAACATTAATTAGAGAATTGTGTCAAGATGCGAAGCTACTGCCTTGCAACGTCAATTTCAAGCTATGAAGGTACTGCCTTCCAATGCTAATGATTTCATTGTTATTAATCATTGATTATGTCTATCAAGAAAAAAACTTTAACCATGAGAATCTCTTGGTTGAGAATTTTTATTTTTAAAATTTTTCTTTGTGCTATTATATTGCACTGCTCAAATGCTTTAATCTTGTGATTATTTGATTATGAATCAGGAAATATATGATGCCCATTGAGTCCATACCTTTCCATGAAATCATCTGCTTTAAGAACGTCAACAAACTTCAAGCAGTAAGTATTTTTGTAATACTGAAACTAAGAAATAGAAATCAAATGGAAAATGTTCACTGACTACTTATTGTTGTTAAGATAGTGCAAAATTTTGGTAACTACACAAGTCATTTAAGAAGCTACATATGAGTTGATAGGTTCTATTGATTTCTATATTATATTTTGATATAATGTGTAAGTAGTTTTATTGTAACGGTGATGGTGGTGGTGTAACCAGACTGTCTTGTCTTCCTCTCCATATCTTTTTGTCCTTTGGGTTAATTTTTATTTCTTTATTTATTTTTTAACGGGAAAAATTTCATTGATAGTTTTATTGTAAGCAGGGGGAACTAAAGTTTGTTGGAAGCCTTCAACCTGCTTCCCAGTGCTGTAAAGAGTACATGATTGGTCTTGCATGTGTTGTATAGCATGCAGTTGAATCCCCACACACACAACCCCCCCTATCTTTTTATGCTAGACAAATTCATCCATGCAATTTAAATATCTTTTCTTTAAGTGGCCATTTAAGATGTGAGAACTACTGAGCAGAACAAAAGAAATCTGAATTCTGAATCTTATGTATGATGTTGCATTGCTTTTTGAAACTCTAGGAAAATAAAATTCATGGAAGCAAACTGAACTAGTTGGCTTTGTCTAATTACTCTTACCTCAACTTGAATTTTTATTCCTGAAACTAGCTTCTCTTTAGATAACACAACAGCACATCATGACTTTTAATTCCTAGTTTTAAATTTTTATCTTTGGGACATCACATCTTGCACCTGCAGTGGGCTTATCTGTTCGTCAATCTTCAATTGCTCATGAAATTTCTGAACTTATTAAGAGACCTAAAGCTTGAGGCAGGTATTTGTTATGACCCAGAAGATTTTTGGCTGGATTTAGAAAGGTTTTACACTTGAGCATCTTGGTTATCTGGTAAGTAGTAGATTGTGTTGGTTTCACCTTTCACATATAATTCTGATGTAACTTTTATTCCTTGCAGCATTCCATTTTCTGAATCTGATCTGCGCAAGGCCTCTGAATCATTGAAAAGAGTTGCAGCAGCAGTTTTGGCGGCTCATGACTGAATTGAATCAGATTTCATTTTATTTTTCCAATGATATTTTAGACATTTCTTTGATTGCGTCAACAGAAAAACCCGGGAATTTTTATTTCTTGGTAGATGCTTTCATAGTATTTGTATGTATAATTAGTTTGAATTGCATCTTTTGTGCCGATTTGTTTTGTAATAACTTTCAACTTACCACTAGGCACTAGTTTAACTTTAGGCACTAGTTGAACTTTATTTCATCTTGGAATTGAAATATTTTTGCATATTGTAAAGCATGAATTGATCCAATATTGTGTTACCTAAATTTAGTTCAATATATTGAATATTTTTGTCTTTATTATAGGTTTTTTTTTGGGGGGTTAAATCTCACAAAATCAGTACAATTTTTTTTTAAAAAAAAAAAAAAAAAAACAAATGAAGCTATAGCGGCGTTTTTAAATGCCAGCAGTTATATTTTTAAAATAAAAAAGATCTATTACAACGTTTTTAAAGCGTAGCTAAATGTAGAATTATCATTATGTGGCACATTTAGCGGCGTTTTAAAAAACGCTGCCTATACTAATATAGCGACGCTTTTAAAGCGTAACAAAGTTACAGCGACGGCCTCATCTTCGACGTTTCGTACAAAACGTCACAAAAACAAATAGCAGCGTTTTTGATAGATTTAGTGGCGTTTTTTAAACGCTACTAAAATCCTAATTTTCAGCAGTGTATATAGCAATTCTATACCTAATCCTAAACAGGAATAGGAAACAAGAATAATGCTTCTAATATTAATAATGCTTGAGGCCGTGAAAACCATTTGAATTTTTTTTTTTTTTTTGCATTTATTTTTTTGTGGCTATGTTAGTCTTGTCCTTTTATTTAAAAAAAACAAAAAACAAAAAAATTGTCTTTCTTTGCAAAAGTGATTCTGTGAAGAAGTATACTGCAGAAGTAGACATCACGCACTAACTGAACTTGTATAGTTTGATAAGATGGATAAGATGGGTGAGTTGCGTTGGACTGATTGGGTGATAAAAAATTATTCACCCAATCAGTCCAACCCAACTCACTCACCTTATTAAACCACATAGGCTACGTTGTTTTGTTTGTCTTCTATTTGTTGGGCTGAATTGGTTTGTTTTTCTTTTTTTGTTTTTAAATGAAATTAAAATTTATTTGTTGCCCTGTGTTGGTTTGGTTGTTATTTTTTAAAGGTGGTTATGTGTAGGGGTGTACCAAAAAAATAGACATCCCGCACCAACTCATCGTATAAAATTAGATGGAATTAACAAATTTTAACCAGCAGCCTAACTGATTAGTTAATTGGGTTGGACTGGTTGCGCGATGAAATTGACTGATCAGTTAGATTGTTGGTTTTCGTTTTAATAATTTCATATAATTTTGTATGATGCATTAGTGCGAAATGTTGAATTTTTTGGCACAACACGTAACCACTTCTAAAAAAAAAGAAAAAGTAATTAACACAGCCACAATTTTCAAAAAAATAAAAATGAAAGCAACGGGCAAGCCAAATACTAGGCCTAGAATTGAAGGCCTCTACCACTACCTTTGTAATACATGCATCAGTATCATGTTGAACGTAAGTAAAAGTCATTGGAAATGTTACCTTTTCGTAATGCTCCCACCAGTCGTCAGATGCTTGTATCAAACCCGTCGCTTCATTGTAACTCATACCGGTTGGCCCATGCCTGCTGTCCATCAGTTTCAACCATGACTACCAATCCTTTCTTAGCAGCATGTACTTGTTTTGTAGTTGCTTGACGTCGTGCACCTTATTTGTACGCTCTTGGAAGCCCTTGTAGACAGCTCTATATCCATGCATTGTCATTGTATGGAAGCTCCCCTTGAAACCAGCGTCCAACTCTTTGATAACAAGTTCCAAGAAAATCCGTACCGTGTCGGAGTCCCAAGCTACTTTATGCACATTTGCGGACTGCTACAGCGTCTGTTTAGTACCACGCTTGCGCAAAGTTTTGGATGGCGTCGACTGAGTTTGGGACTGCTCCATTTGCGTACTACAATGCAACAGCCTAATTTTGGTATACGTGCAAAAATTGAAAAAATGGAAAAACAAATTGGGAAAAATACAAAACATAAAAATAATTGTCAAACATAGCTAAATTAGATAAAAGGCCAAAAAATAAAACTACAAACGTTCTTCCAAAACTAACCTTAAACATTACTACATTTTTTTGACTAAAATGTAAAAACAACAATAAAAAATGATAACAAAAAAATACCTAGTTCAAGATGCCCTGCTTCACAGCTTGCGCCGAGGAGGGTCGGCGCATTCTCGCACCACTGACCACTTGGCATAGAAATTTTCACTCTCCAAGCAACAATTTCGGATAGCACAGCTAGTGTACGTACACTGTATGTGTGTCAGTGTGTGTATACATACATATATATAAACTAGCAGTGGCTGCAACTTAAGTTTATACATATATACTACCACAGCTTCCCCAGTTGCGCAAGATTGATTTTCATCAACACTCCATACCTGGAGATTGTGTACCTGATTGGTACAAGGATCGTAGTCATGTTAATGAATGTTTGAGGAATAAGATTTTTAAAATTAATGCTTACATGAATTGCATTATCCTCAGAATGTCAAATAAGCTATAATAAAAATCTATATTTTAGTTTCTAAAACCGTATGAAATTATGTACCTTTGTGTAATAATATATAAATGTGTTCTGCAGTACTAAACATTTCATGCAGAAAACAAACCGTGAGTTGGGGCAGGGGACATCTGGTCATGTTTCTATCTCTCAAACTCTGTTATCTGTTGATGGTGCTTTAAAGGTATGGTATAAAAGTAAACGAAATTAACAGGTTATGTTGTCCCGCAATCTGATTTGCTTTGCTTAGACAAAAGGGGGATCTGTACGGTAGTGGTTGAAATGCGAAAATTCATTTGTGTCGAAGAGATGTTACCTTGTACTTAAGGAAAACAGGCCGGCGTAGTGTAGATCTGGTCGGCAGTGGTGCAGATCTGGGTGACGGATGGTCCAATAGCCGTCGGTTACTGTTGTCACACGATCGAGTCGAGGTCACACTTTCCCACGGCTGTGGCAGTACTGCACAATGAAGGGTGCGACAGATCTGCGGCACTCGCTGGTGTGAGTGTAACAGAGTGGACTTGATTCTCCGACTGAGGGACTGTGTTGGTTGTGCGAGGACGAATACAGGTTGGAAAAGGCAAGGGAACTTCGGGTGAGAGGATAATTGTCATACATCTGTGTTAGAGGAAGGAATCCAAAGCAGGGGCAAAATTGTATTTTTACCCTCTACAGCTTCAGACACAATTTTGCCGCCCAATGCATGAAAGTAGGATAACTTTTTGGCTTTTACAGTATCTTTTTGGCTTTTTATCTTTTTCTTGAGATGCCAAACTAGCCCTTAGTATACAGTTTTAAATAATGTAGGATAATTTTAGGCAATACTATATTTTAAAAAGCTTTACATGGCAACTATTTTTTGTTTGGAAAATATTAAAGACCTCGAAACGTCTATCAAATTTTTTACAGGACTCACATGAGTGTAAATTTCATAGTGTTTAGTAAAAAGTTTGATAAAATTTTTTGCCTCTAATATTGCTCTTTTGTTTTGGTAAATTGGAATTAAATACATTTTTTATTTATGAAATTTGTATTGACTTCACAAATTCATAAACATTTATTTGGGGAGAGAGGTGAGATATTCATTTTGAAAAGCTATATGTTGAAACTTTTTAAATTATATTAGTTGAAAATTTGAAAGAAACACAAAAAACTTTCAATTTGCATTTTATTTAATCATGCTATAATTTTATTTTTCTTTTATCTGAAAAAATAATTGTTTTGTTTGTTGAATACAACTAAATTATCTTCTTCTTTTTCTTTTCTTTTTTTCGTTTTTAATTTTCAAGTCCAGTGCATAGCACGAGTAAGTTACATATGTTAAATCTAGTGGTTCTGTGTGTGTAAATTAAATGCATAAATAAAATAAACAACAAAACAAAAATAAATAATCCAGAAAATAATAAATTAAATTATGAATTATTGCGTACAGAAACTTTAAACGTCGAGACTTGTGTTGGACACAATCTTCGTAAAGTAAATTTCGCCGTCTCTTTAGTGCTTCGAGATTTACTGGCGTCTACCTCCCAAGATGCAATGACCACTACTACTACTTGGTTTGCAGCACTACAAACTCAAGTTTGGCGAACCAAAACTCTACTGTGACTCTTTCTTATTCTTCTTAAAAATAAATCGTAGACAGATGCAAAAACAAGAAGATAGAGAGGGAAGAAGAAAGACGAAATGCTCAGGGAAAATTAGATGGAATGAATGCTGGAATGGCAGGCTATTTATAGGAGAACATGTGGCTTTTCAAACAAGTTTCAACTGGTAGAAACCTGTTTGGAACAGAAACAGATTTGTTTAGGTGGATTTTAACAGGTATGAACAGATTTATTTTGAATTCAAAATTCAAATCCAAATAATAAAAAAAATACAAATGTTTTTAGTCCAAAAAGATAAGTATTGGGTCGGACGAGTATTGACGCGAGTGTGTTTTGTTTTGGATCTAATAGGTCTAGCCCATTTTATCCATAATCTAACCCTTCCACAAAACTTGGGTACCTCTTGGGGCCCATCTCAAGTATGGCAAGCTAAAGTTTATATACCCATATAAATCCTTAAGCCTTTCCAATGTAAGACAAACACATTTCACAAATGTGTAGGAAACCCACCTAAAGCCATTTCCACAAACACGAAAATGCGCGTTGCATTCTCATTCATCTGGAAAATGGTTTTGAGCAACCAAATATAAAATGTTATTCACTACGCAACATTAAACATGAACTCATTTAGAAACGTCAAAAATAACGCTGGGGTCTTGTCTTAATTAATACTCAAAGATAACAAAAATAAGGGCTTTGTTTGGAAGAGCTTTAGAATTGTGATTTTCACCTCTTAGTTTGCATATGGTGTTTGGTTGTAACTTTTAAAATTAATTTCACACTCACTTTTGAAAACTCGATCGAAGGCGAGAAAATTTGGACCAAGGGAACGTCCTACCGAATGTCCCACTGGTCGTCCAGCCAGTTGACCGAAACAGTGCAAATTTTATTTTATTTTATTTTATTTTTTTATTTTTTTTATTTTTTTTGCAATTGACACATTTTAATTTTTTATATATTCAATAAAAAATATTTTTCGAATTTTTAAAAATTTTTTTATGAGCTTTAATAGAATTTTGAGTTATGTGTTTGTTATGAGTTATAAGTTTTTATATCAAATATCATATGTCACATCAAAAATTTCTCACTTAATTTAAAACTCTTTTCAAAACTCATTCACCAAACAAATTTTTCACACTCAAATCATAATTTCAAAACTTACAAACTCAAAATAGAACTTTATTCTCAAATCATATTTAGAAAACTCTATCAAACGCAATCTAAGGTTTTTCAAAGCCATTTTCTAACAACACATACTTCTTTCAAAATTTAGATAAAATATACTAGTACCTCATATGTTTACATAATTACATTGAGTTTTCTTAAGAATTTAATTGCTAATACGTAATTTTATTTTCATCAAAAAATTGATAGTTATATGAATAGAAAAATAATATTATCATTTTTTCACTGAAATTTATACTTTATTTTGTTTATTTTTGTATTTTCATACTTTACTTAAAGAAAGGTTATTATAATTATATCAAAAATATATTTTAAATCTCATAAAAAGTGAATCAAACCACCAATAGCTTTTACCAATAATTTCATTTAAAAAAAATCAAATTATAGTTTTTGTCAACACTCCTGTTTTCGACCCTGTGCAAGTGGATATACAGTCCAAGTACAGTAGCTAAGAGTCCAAAATGATGTATTAGTCGAGAAGTTGAACCACAAAAGAAAACCCACTTATGTGTCGAATACTCAAAATAAATCTTTCTAATAATGCGTGATCCTATTGTATTCAACTTCACATATAAACTAATATTTGAATTTGGACTTAAATCATCCTAAATAGCACTATTCAACTTACAATAAAAAAAGCAATGATTCTAGATTAAAAAGTCCGTCCCGACTAAGATGGTTGTTGTTTATTGGGTAGAGATGGAAGTTACTAAATTATCATTGAATCAAATATTTTAATCAATTTCAACTTTCACACTGATTTATCATTTAAAGATATGATTAAAATAAAATAAAATTTATCAAGACATTGAGTTAGATAATTCCTCATAAAATGGATACCCAAATATGGAAAAGATGCAATATATTAATAGTCTCATTAATAAGTTGGTATGTTTCAACACATACATATATTCATCCGATATTTCTGATGTACCCAAAAAAAACATATATTCATCGGAGGAGTGATAGTAACAGGATTGATGGAGCTAACTTGATAGATTGACAGATCGATAGATAAATTGATAGCCAGATGTGACAAACCTCCTAAGGACCTTTTCAACATCCAAAGGAGGAGAGAGCACTGCTACGATTGCGATCATAGTAGGGAAAGTGCATAAGCAAGCCCCAACATAGTTCTTCCCTTCAATAGATTCAAACATGAATCGCAGAAAAGAGGCAGCTACTTCTTCAAGTATTCCCATCTCATCATGTCTTACAAATACCTTCACTTTGACAACGATGACAATGGAGAAGGCTATCAGCATAATGAGAGGCAAGTAGAGCTTGTCTTTGGTGTCTTCAACCACCATCCAGATGGCCTGGAGAAGGAGGCTGACCAGAAATTTCAGCAGTAAAAGGCTGGTCTCACCTACCATCGATGAGATGTAGATGAGAAGCCCCCTCCAATGGCGCAAGATGGGAAGGTAGCAGGCTACAAAGACAAGAGCATACATGCCAAGAGCAATAAAAATCAATAAGAATGCAAACGATCTTCCTGGTAAAAGCTTCATCACTTGCTCCACACCCAAACCAAAATTCCAGCACACAAGCTCTAAAATTCCGAGAGCAGAGGACGAGAAGATGAATGTCCATATTGACGCTATCAAAGACAAGAACCACAATAAAGCATACATCTTTCCAAGTTGAATTGACAGAGGCAATCACTTGTGTATATCTATGTATATAGAGAGAGACGAGAGAGAGAGAGAGAAAAGATTCGGGTTTACTCAACCCAAAACACCTTGCTCGGCCATCTCTGTTCTTCTCTTTCTTTTGTCCCCTTCCATCTCTCTTCTTCTCTCTCTGCGTTTCTCTCTCTTTCACTCTCTGCCTCGAGAAAAAGGTAAGATATGGAGAGATACTATACAGTGTACAGAGAAAAAGTTGCCTAAACTGTACAGATTTGTTGGGACAATATCATATAGCTGAGTCTAGTTCCAAAAACAAAAAGATCAAACGGTGAGAGCTGACCCTCTAAAAAAGAAGAAAAAGTCAAGTTTCCTTCCTTGGTTATAAGGCATCAAAGTTAATTATTTTAGTGAGTTATTTTAAGTTTTAATTATTTTAATAGATTAAAATATTTATATCGTTTTTATAATTAGATGTGATGTTTATAAAAAAAAAAAAATTATGAATTTAATGTGATATTTTATTTTATTAATTATTTTAATCTATTTTATTATTATTATTTATAAATTTTAACAAAAAAAAAAAACCAAACTTAACTTCCCAAATAACTTGTCAAAGGAAGGCTTATTATCACGTGTTAAAAAAAAAAAAAAGGAAAAAAAGAAAGTCTTATTATTATATCAAACGAAGGCTTGTTATCAGGAAAAATGTTCGGAGAGTTCTAATTGACCATTCCTCAATTCATTTTAAAATTTTATTTCGTTAAAGTATTTATTTTTTTGTATTTATATAATTTTTAAATATATTTTTAATAAATAATACTCAAAATTTTTTTTAAAAAAAAGGTGAGGTCAAATCTATCCAAAAAAAAAAATGATAAATAATTGAATAACTAATGAATTGTTGAGGTACTACAGTAAAGTTAACCAAAACTTAATTTAAAAATAATTTGCGGAGGTTGCTAGATCAAGAATTTTATGATTTGCAAACCAAAAACTATATTCGGTGAGGCTAATGTGGATGCTTTAAGTTTGGTTAAAGGATTTGATTAAAGAAACAGAAAAAGAAAAAGGAATACGAGGGAAAAAGAAACCAAGCTTTTTTTTTATTATTATTATTTTTTTATAACAGAAAACACAAGGAGAAAAAAGAAAGTGATATAATTTGGTTTCAGTTTTCAGAAAACAGTTTTCAGAAAATTCTATTTTATTATTTTTTGTATTTTAATGTTTTCAATGAATTTTTTTAATATTTTAATCAATTTATTTTTTAATTTTTAGACACACCTAACACAAACACACTTAAAAAATATAATATTTGTGAAAAAAATCTTTAAAAAATACACTAAATATCAAAAAATACATTAAAAAAATAAGAAAATTTAGTACATTTTCATATTTTTGTGTATTTATTAATTTTTTAAAATATTTTTTCACAAATATTTTACTATTTAGATATATCTAAGTAAAGTGCATCTAAAAAAGTAAAAAAAAAATTACTTAAAATTTAAAAAATATTCACTAAAAACAAAAAAACACGAAAAATAAAAAACTCAATTTTCAAAAAATTGAATTCAAAAAATTAAAACCAAACACACTAAATATTATTTTTTGTCTTTTGGATTCACTTAAACTCTTTTCTGTTTTTATTTCCCAACTTAACCAAGTATATATTAGAATTTAAAGCCTATCAATTATTTTTATTTCTATTTTTATTTTTATTTCATTCATTAAATCCTTCGACTGAACATAGTGAAAATACCAATCATTAGAATATAGGTAGGCCTTGTTTAGAAATTAATTATTATTAATATATTTTTTTATTTTATAAAAAGACGTATATAAAAATAAAAAAAAATTAATTAAATATTTATTTTATTAATTATTTTAACACATTTCAAACAAAACCTTAAGCTTACGATTGGTTTAGTGAAAGATCGTGTTTATCTAGTCCTATCATCTTTGTTTTATATGCCAAGGAGATGTGATTTGTTAATTTAAGGATTTGAATTTCCTCCAATTTATAATGTGACTGAACGTGTATCATCTTAAAAAAATTAATTGATTCGGTAATTGTAAACAGACACATATTTAATTTATTATATTTTTATCCAAAAAAATGAACAAATAAGGTAAATTGAATAATTTATAATTAACAAATATGGAAAATTAAATAATTTATAATTATCAAATTGACTTAATTTTTTTGTAAAGATAATTTATCCAAAAAAAAAAAATTTATCCAATTTTTTTTTATAAAATAAACTATTCAAATAACCAATATGGACCATACAACAGCAAAGCGAGTTCTCAATTTAATATTTGAGCAGTGATAAGACAAATTTTTTTTTTTTTGGTGAATATGAAAATACTTATTAATCTTTTTACACCGCACTTTTAATCACCATCTTAACAAATATTTGCTTTATTTTACATATCAACGAAAATATGATCTGTCCTGCTATAAAATGAATCACATCTAATATGAATTGGGATCTGCTATGCCATAATAAGGGATAGCAGCATACTGTGAGGTTTTATGAGAGCTTGTTACGAGCCTCTTTTGATGAGTTAAGCTGGTTAATTTTTACTTTTAGATGGTATTAAGCTGCTTAATTTTGTCAGAGTGATCATCAAAATAAAGAACAAATTGATTAGATATTTGGAACCTTATAACAAGAGTACGTTTAAAAAAAAAAATTAATATAATTTATTTAAAATAATTATAACCTAATTATGAAATTATACCGATTAAATTAATTTTTTTCATAAATAATATGTCGGACCAACAATTCAAATTATTGTAATAAATCCGGAAAAACTCTCCATACATGGCATAGCAGGACTGCTATGGAGTGTTTTGAGAAGATGGTTAAAAATTACTTTTTAACTTTTTTTAACTTTTTTGTGAGAGAGGGAAGTGGGTTAAAAGATGGGAAGTGACTTTTAATCCATTTCCCAAAATAGCCCTTTGTCTTCCACTTAAAATTTTAGTGCCAAACTCCGTTCAGTTGGGTGGTGTCACTTTGAATCGGTTAAAACTGGGTCCGGTTGGTTTAATTTTAAATCATTGTTTGTGAAGTTATATTTTGAGTTTTTGAATCATAATTTGAAAAGAGAAAATTTGTTTGATTATAAATTTTGAAAATAGTGTATTTGGTTTGAATTTTTCGGATTAAGTTTTTGAAAATTAAGTTTTTTGGTTTTCGTATTTTTTTGTTTTCAGTGAATATTTTTAAAATTTTAAACATTTTTTTTTTTTACTTTTTTAGATGCACCTTACTTAGATGTATCTAAAAAGTAAAAAATTTGTTAAAAATATTTTAAAAAATTAATAAATACATAAAAATACAAAAAAATATGGTGAATTCTCGTTTTTTTTTTTTTTTTTTGTATTTTTAGGATTTAGTGAATTTTTAAAAGGTTTTTTTACAATTTTTTTGCTTTTTAGATATATTTATGTTTGGTATATCTAAAAAGTAAAAAAAAAATTCTTAAAATATTAAAAAAATTCAGTAAAAACAAAAAAATACGAAAAACGAAAAAGTAAAATTTTCTGAAAAATATTTTTGGAAAAATGGAACCAAGTAATTTTTTTTTTTGATTGATTGATGTATAGAATATGAGAGAGAAAAAGAGAGATGAAAGAGAAAAAGTAATTGATTAACTGATTAGTAATAATAAATAATAATAAAAAAAGAAGAGAGGAGTTTTAAAAGTAATTTTGAGTTGTATTTTTAAAATATGTTTAGTTAATATATTTCATCTAAATTATGATTTAAAAACAAAATCATTGTTTAAAAAGTAAACCAAACTCTACCTAGGTTTCTTTCTTATTTGTCACGCTTAGGAGCTAAGAGTATCCCCAATGGCAAATCTTATAATAACATTGTCATTGCCAAGTTATGACAATCAATAATAGCATTTGTTCAAATTATGGTAATGGTGCTCCAATGGAGAATTGTTATTTTTGCCAATTTAGCACAGAAATTGGTGTTGGACGATCAGTTGGATGTCCAACACACACCAATTTTTAGTTTTCGTTCTGTAAAAATGGCGAACGTGAGGTAAGGAGGGAGGGAGGGAGGGAGAGTGCTTTGTTAGAAAGGATGGAGGGAAATTTTTGGTGTGAGTTGACAATTATGACAGTTGTCAAAACTTGTGTCACAAGTTTTAACATTTATCATATTTAATAGCGATGATAACTTTACTATTAAAATAAGTATTTTGTCAAATACTACCAAATTACAACAAGAACAGCTCCGATTAGTGGCGGAGCCACTGCAGGGTTAGAGGGTCACGTGCCCACTCCAGTTTTGATTTTCTTGGGGGGATAAATTATAAATACATCTTTTGAGATTTGCTTAAAATATGAATTATCCCCTGTGGTTTGAAAAATTACAAATATCTCCCTGTCAGAATTTTTTATTTAACAGAATTAATTAAAAAATTGAAATTTTTAACTGTTCACCTATACAATAATAAAATTATCTAAATTATTAATTGAAATAAAATTTTAACATTATTAAAAACAGTTAATTAATTTGATGATTTATTAATAAAATGACCTATTTTTTATGAAATTAGAAATCTTATGGGGCATAATGTAATTTCTAAACCCACAGGGGTAATTTGAAATTTAAGTAAATCTTAGGAGGTGTGTTTGTAATTTATCTTTTTTTTTTTTTTTTTTTGGTTGCATTGTTCACACAATATGTAATTTATTTAGTACTCTTGTAGCGCCATGTGGTATTATTTATGTGGTGATCTAAATCAATAATATAATGTCAAATTTTATGAATGAAATCTAATAACTCATTATTATTAGGTAATTGAGAGATAATAGGTGAATCACTTAATGTGAATTGCGATTTTTTATATCCGAAGCACCATATCATCAACACCACATAATATTCTGGGATTATCTAATAATTTATATTCAAAACACATTTTTATAATCAATACTATATCTCTCTAATATTTTTCCATCAAATAAAAATTATAGAAATTTTATAATGATTTGTGCTATAAATTATTTGCTTCTATTTTCTAAAATTAAGAATTTTAATTTGTAATTTTTTATGCTAAAATTACATACTTGTATTACTATTGTGTCCAAGTTATTTCACATTATTATAGAATTTTTATTAATTGCTATTAATAATAAATAATTAAATTTTTATACTTAAATTTAACTCATAAAATTATTATTATTTTATTATTAATCATAAAAAAAATTAAAATTATAAAATATCCTTTCTACCTTAATTTTTTTGGCTCCGCCATTAGCTCTAATAATATAGCCATATATATAACTTGGAAGGGGGTGATTGTACCGCCTGAAAAAGCAAACTTTATCTAGACAATTAGCTGGGTAGAGACATTTTTTTAATGCTAGAGAGTGGTGAGGTCATGGGCTCAATACACTGTGAGGACCTGAATATAAAAACAAAGTAAATAATTAAATAATAAAAATTTTATAATTTTAAATATTTTGATAGTAAATTCTAAAGTACAAATTAAATATTATTGGAGGGTCTTTTAATTAATTTTAAACCTAAAATAAATTTATGGTGAAAGTTTTTAATTTGGAAGCAAGATTTATTATCAAAAAAAAAAAAATAGAGAAGAGGGTGTCAAAATCCATATAAACTGATGCGTTCAAATCTGTCCAGAAAACTAGTTTAAAACATTAAATTCGGGAGTATCGTTCTCTTTGGGTATAAATCCAAAAATTATTATATTAGTGTCATTAGAACCGGTTACGAGTCTAGTTTCGTACATTTTTTTCCTTACATTGATTGCTCGTGTGTACTAAGAGAACCATTAATTTCTTTAAAGTGCTGCAAAAAACAACCTGTTTGGATATTATTAGTTGTAAATAATTATTTTGATAAGCAAATGGAGTAAAACCAATTGGGTTTGAAACTTAGGATATACCAGTTGATATTTGGAGGGCTTTGGAATTTTTTGAACACCGTGGAGTGAGTTTTGTAATTTTCAAAGTTAGCGAATAGATTAGGAAAACTTGTTTAAAATTTTGTTTTATCTTAAAATTACTTTTAATTAAGTTTCGATTTGAACCCATGTTTTGGGTGATTTTAGACCTTGAAGAACATGAGCTTAGGTATTATTAAAGAATAACGGTGAGTGGGGTTGAGCTGTGTTAGTGCGTTTTAGTGTGGGGTACTTAGTTTATTATTCTCTTTAGTATTTTTAAATTAGTAGTGACGTGTAGTCTTCATACTTGGTTCAGGGCACTAGTTGACTTTCACACTCTATTCGAGGATTATATTATTTCGTTTTCAGGTGAATAGTTTCATGCTACATATTTTTATAAATGTTTCCCTATCCTAAACTGTTGGAAAATTAACTTCTTGTTTCAAGACTAAACTATTTTGATAAAATTATTATATTATCAATGGAATCAAATTATTTCTGAAACATGTGTGAACTTGGCATACTGTAAACTATTTGTTTTGGTCTCATGTTTATAATGGTGAACTACCATGTTTTGCGAAACTGATATGTATTGATTATTGGGACCATCTGTGTATTTTGGTCTAGGGAAATTATTCCACAATGTATGGTGACTTTGGCCACTAGGGAACAGATATGGGTTGGGCCATGATGACTCTAGTGCTCAACAATTGTAAGGAAAAGACCTAGGTTAGGCTAGGTGACCTTCAATCGGATCGTCTTAGACAAAAGGCCCAGGTTGCCACCTTGAGGATGACTCTTAGTTCAGTATTGGATCCAACTTGGCTTATAGCCTTAAGAACTGTGTGGCATGTTACTTGTTATTTCTTAGTACCTAAAAAATTATTAGTGTTCATGTTGTAATCTGTTTTAAGTGAAAAATGTCATTTATCATGTTCTTGAGAGACATGAATATTTTAACTGTTGAACTGTAGAACCTTCTTTTTAATGTCATTTATCATGTTCTTGAGAGACATGAGTATTTTAACTGTTAAACTGTGGAACCTTCTTTTTTAAACAAATTCTCTTTACCAAACTATATGTCAATCTAGTTTTTGTGATATATATCTTATTTGGGTATTGAACCATATTTTCAAAACTGTATTTACTATCCATGTTGCTACTCACTAAGCTATCTGCTGACTTAGTTGTTTATTATTTCCAGGTGTTAGAAGGACTTAGAGTGGACTCATGGATTAACGGGGACTTCTTTGCATGGACCTCTAGGATATTCATTTATTTTGTTTTAGATATTGTAATGTTAAGTTTATGCATATTTCTTTTTATTTTTTATTGAGGTTCATTTAGGATTATTTTGATATGTGGGCTGTTTATATCCCATAAGTTTAGATGGTATTGATTACGGTTGGTTTTGCCGTTTATACTTGTGACATGTCAGTGGTTTGAGTTTTGATTTATTTATTTTTGGGCTATCATCACATTTATTCTTTGTGATTTTTGGGTTCATGTTTAAGGCTTACGTGTGCCTTGGGCTTAGGCCCTATGGGCCATCGCCGGTTATACCCGGGTTTGGGGTGTGACAATTGCATTTTTTTTTTTTTTTGGGTATGATGATTCACAATTTTCACTAATTATAAAGGCCATTTCACAGGGTAATTTGTAATTTAAGTAAATCTTAGGAGGTGTATTCGTAATTTACCCCCCCCTTTTTTTTTGTTGCATTGTTCACACACAATATGTAATTTATTTAGTACTCTTGAAGCGCCATGTGGTGTTATTTATATGGTGATCTAAATCAATAATTTAATGTCAAATTTTATGAATGAAACCTAATAACTCATTATTATTAGGTAATTGAGAGATAATAGGTGAATCACTTAATGTGAGTTGCAATTTTTTATATCCAAAGCACCACGTCATCAAAACCACATAATATTCTGGGATTATCTAATAATTTATATTCAAAACACATTTTTATAATCAATACTATATCTCTCTAATATTTTTCCATCAAATAAAAATTATAGAAATTTTATAATGATTGTGCTATAAATTATTTACTTCTATTTTATAAAATTAAGAATTTTAATTTGTAATTTTTTGTGCTAAAATTACATACTTGTATTACTATTGTGTCCAAGTTATTTCACATTATTATAGAATTTTTATTAATTGCTATTAATAATAAATAATTAAATTTTTATACTTAAATTTAACTCATAAAATTATTATTATTTTATTATTAATCATAAAAAAAATTAAAATTATAAAATATCCTTTCTACCTTAATTTCTTGGCTCTTCCATTAGCTCTAATAACATAGCCATATATATAACTTGGAAGGGGGTGATCGTACCGCCTGAAAAAGCAAACTTTATCTAGACAATTAGCCACCGAGAGACATTTTTTTAATGCTAGAGAGTGGTGGGGTCATGGGATCAATACACTTTTTTTTTCTTTTTTTCTTTTCTTCTTCTTCTCCTTTTTTTTTTTTGGTACGATGATTTACAATTTTCACTAATTATAAAGGCCATTTGATTTATATTTGTAAAATAATTTTGAAAAATAATTTTTTTAAAAGAGTTTATAAATTTTAAAATTTTGTTTGATTGTATATTTTGAAAATAATTTTAGAATTTTAGAGTTTTGGATGATTTAATTTTTTTTTGTAGTTTAATAGAAGGGAACTGCAGGCAGGTGAAAGAAGAAGAAAAAAATAACCAACACATAGAGGTGCAAGTGACATTTGTATCCTTACAGCTTTTCATTTACACCCCACTATAAACACACTTGCACCCCTCATATGCAGGTAATTTTTTTTTTCTCTTTTCCCATTGCATGTAGTTTCTCATTCAATAGATGAGTAGAAGAGAAAAAATAATTGATTAATGTATAGGATATAAGAGAAGGAGAGAGAAGAAAGAAAAAGTGATTGATTACTGTGTAGTAGAGAGAAAAATGTGATTTTGGATTAATGTGAATAAATTTGTTTTCCACCAAGACGGTTGATTCTTTCGCCACATAATTTGGCCTGAAGACTCTTTCAGCCCGTTAGGCTTTTATATACTTGAGTTTAAACCTTGGGTTTGACCCAAGTGAGACTGTGGCTTCGGCCTTGGATTTGAAGTCTGGAACAGCTCGTGAACCTGACCCATTGAGCCTCTTATCGATCTAGTCGTGAGAGGTGCCTGTTAGGCCATCCTAGCTAACAAATATTATGAAGTAAAATAGAAAAAATTATTTAAAAAATAATGATAATAAAACTTAAATGTCGTACCATTAGGCTAAACCTGTGAGTCAATCCGTTAACTCGAACTGTTAGTGTCATGGCCAAACCCTCGTCCCAAGGAATTAGTGAGGTGACTGGCCAGTAATTCAAGATTACTGAAGGCCTATTAAATTGTAAAACAATAATAGGGGATGGCGAAAGCCAATAAAAAATAAAATATAACGTCCAATGAGTTGCGAGGACTTAAATGAAACAAGATGAACTTTTAGATATATATAATTATATACAGTCGGTCACATAAGTCCAAATCACGTCCATGTACAAAACAAAAACAGAGTTTAGGAGTTAAACTCTATTAACAGAAAACAGTCAAAACAAAGGTCTTATGACAAAATCATTAACACTTGATTGCAATTTCAAAATGGTGAATTATGAACCGCCCAAAAGCCTTGACAGTTGACAGTTTGGAACCTCACAGTGAGGCACAGTGGTTGACTTGACAAAACAGAGTTTAGGTCGACACTGCTAAATCTGGTCCTGTGTTTGATCACCTATATACATATATACAACAATGAGCTAGAACCCAATGAATAACAACTATATAAAGGGGTTATGAATGATGTAAGTACAGTAATAAAAACAGTCAATTTCATCAGTGGATCACTTTCTCAATCAATATCTCATAACTTGTCATTCATATTGAAATCATAGCAGTTATACGTGGTACATCTAATAGCAAAATAGTACAATAGGTCATAAGGATCGAACAGTCATAATTAATGGCCATCAATACAGTAAATAGTAGTTTTCGAGATTGGAACTGATAGAGATCTCTGTAACAGTAACGGTAATAGTAAACAGTAGCAATAATAGTTGCTAAGGATGCCACGAATACAGATCATAAAATAAGACAATCATTCATTCAGTAAACAGTGTCATTTCAGAAACATAACTTAATATCATTCAGAAAATAACTATAATTTGAACATAGCTTTACAACGTTGTTACTCATAGTTAGCTCCTTAAAACACGTGATCACTGTGCAGCGTCTGACCTAACAACACATACCAAATACATATTGAAACACATTGTCATGACCTAAACCCACCCCTATAGATTAAGGTCATAACTGGCCAGTAATCATGAGATTACCTCCAGTCTCACACAAGATTAAAGATATCTTATCGATAATAAGGGGGCTCAAGCAGAAGCAGACCTAGAAATTTTTGTCCAATGAGCTGTGCTTACATGACATATCAAAAACATTTCCATATATGTAATAATAACTCACACCATGAACCAAAATAAACATCTTGTACATCTAGGATCATACAAACATATAGCCCACCAAACAGAAATGTTAGAATTATTTATTTTGATGATTTATTTAATTCTATTTGTGATTTATTTGGAAGAGAAAAATAAAATTGAAAACTTATTTTATTCCATTATTTTTTGCATTAACTTTTATCCAAAATATTTTTGGAGTGTATATATATATTTGCTCAAATCAGGAGGCATTTTCAGCCCAAAAGCAGTGCCCAAACACAGAGCCCAAAATAGCCCAGCACAGAAGCAGTTCAAACAGTCTAGCTCAACAAAGCACTGAGCATCCGGGTGGACATTCGACTGGTCATCCGGCTAGATGACCGGCCAATGGCATTTTGCCTAGTTTTGCTTCAGTTCAAATTTCCTTTTCACCAACTGTTTAGTTTGCCTAGTTTATATTTGCCTAGTTTTGCCATCCTTGACAACCGGGATCCACCGGATATCCGGGTGGACATCCGAGCGGACATCTAGGTGGACGTCCCTCGAGAACAAAATTTATTTTGGATAGACCACTCTGTTCTGTAACGGCTATTTTTCAAAGAGAGCTGTCATCTATCAAACCCATGCTTTACCTCCATGCTTTGCCGCCTTCAAGATCTAATCAGTAATGGGGAAATGCATCATTTTGAGTAGACTCAATCCTTTTCAATACACGCAACAGTCAACGGCTTCATAATCTTCTCCTTGATAAATAGCAAAGCTTTTGCTAAACAATATACAAAAAAAAAAAAAAAAAAAAAAAAAAAACAATACAAGCTAGAAAACATTATCTAATCAATCATCACTCTCACCTTTCATTTACTCTCCGAGAAGTGTTGCTCAAATTATGGTTTAAATTTTTCTCTCAGAAATTATACATTGAGCCTTATAGCTTTAAGCTTATCTTACATATGTGAGGTTTACAGAAAAATTAGAACTTCATCCTATACGTCTATCTTTGAGAGATAACTCATGTACCTTTCTTTGAAAGCAAAAACAACTTTATTTCAACCTTGTAAGAGTGTAGTACACTTAGTGTTCTTGACTTCTTGAGTGTGATTGAAAATCAGCTAAAGAAGGCAAGGGTTTGGACTTAGAAAGTCTGTGTAAAACCTGTGGAAGATTGCTTCATTTGTAAAGAGGTTGCTAGCACTCCTATGAAGCTAGAGTATAGTAGAAAATCTCAAATGAAGTTTAAGCAGTGGATGTAGGCTTGGTTGAAGCTGAACCACTATAAATCTGTTTGCCTCTCTCCCCCTTATCTCTTTATTTTTTTTAATTGTCATAGCTATATCTCACATTTTCACTATGCCAAATTCATTACTGATAGTTGTTAGAATACTTGTTTTAATCATCTTTGTTTCATTAGCTATATTTATTTGTTGTGCCAGTTAAAATTTTATTGGGGTATTATTATTTTTATTTGTAAAAACCTAATTCATCCCCCTCTTAGGTTGTCTTTTGGGTAATAAGAAAGTTTATATACATAGGTAATCCAACGGATCTACCAAGATAGCAAAAGAGTAAACAAAAGAACAAAAACGTTGTCTTGTGCGTAAGACACCCGAGTTGACTCCACAAAACTTGGACTTCTCTTACAATCTTCACTGAGGCTGAGGTTAGACATCTCTTTGCTCACCTACATACATATAAATAAGAGTGAGCTAACGCCTAGTGAATAATACCAAAGTAAAGGGGTTGAATGAATGAGATTCATATAAAGTCATATTAAGTACATCGAATCCCTGAATTTCATATACAAACGGCCTTAGGCCCATTTTATGAATTTTTTTTATCAAACATATCAGACAGCCTCAAGCCCATTATATAGCTTTGTCAAGTTCATCAGATGGCCTCAGGCCCAAATCATATCAAACAGCCTTGAGCCTAATTCATATCAAACAACCTCGGGCCCAATTCATTTCAAACGGCCTCGGGCCCAATTCATATTCTTCGTAAAGCCTCATACAAACATTAGGCATATCGAATACTCATTCACAATTCAAATCAACAAATCCATGAAACTTGTACAGAAGTAGCAGTTGGAAAACAGCATACTTGAAAGTATCTTTACTAAAATATTACTCACTGTGTTCCGTTGATAGATTTGCCCTTGCACTTGACCCTATACATTTCATAACACATCGGGCCACAAGCAATTCAATCCGTTCTTAACTTATTTATTTCTCTTAGGCTTATTTTTTAAATTTATTTAGAATGTTCAATGTATGCCTAAGAGTGTTTAAAAATGACTGAGAATGGAAAACGGAACATAAAACACCTTTCCAAAAGTTATTGAAACAGGGTCCTTCGCTCGAGCGCAGCTTTGGTCACTCGAACGGTCTACAAAACTCTGTAAAAGTACTGGTTACATAAATTTTAAGCACAAATGAGACTTCCGCCGCTCGAGCGAGGAGTCTTGCAAAACAGGATCCACTCAAGCGCAAGATTTGTCGCTCGAGCTATTGTGCAATTCTTTGCAAAACTTTTCGAAGCTTAATTTTTATGCTTGAGCGAGACTTTCTTCGCTCAAGTGGACAGGTTGAATTCTGGAATTTCCAGCATACATTTTAAGTTTCAAAACACAACCTTTAACGTAGTATAATGTCAATTTCACAAGATTTGAAGCTCAAATTTCCATGAATTCATCATATAAGTTCAATTATACCAAAATTTATTTCCATAACTTCAAAACTCATGCAATAAATCTTATATCTTCTTGGATCTGACATGCATATGAAGTATAGCTTCTATTTTCATCTCAAATGGTACAATTGATGCTTAAACTCATGAGACTCAACAAAATTAGGCATGTATGTATGATTTGGTGCCATAATCTTCATGTTCCAAGAATCATCTTCCAAATGCAAACTTGAATCCTTAGAATTGAGTTTCACACCATGGTAATTCTTACATGCATGCATCAAATGACTCTCAAATCAACATGAACTACATGTTTCATGCTCAAATATACAAATTCATGGCAATTTCTTACATGCACAAGTTTATTGACTTCAAATTCATCATATTCATCTTAAATCTTGTCTTTAGCTTCATATTATCTTTGAAGTCACTAAATTATGAATTTAAACTCATGAATTTGAGTTCAATTACTCACCTATAAGCTCAAATCTTCCAAATTCTAGCTAGTTCTTGAGTTAATCTTCCCAATCTTCAAGTTTCTTGCTCAATTCTCCAATTTTGCCTTCACTCTCTCACTAAAATCGCCCACTTTCTCTCTCTCTAGAGTGTATTTTCAGCCATGTTATGGAATATGAGCTCAAAAAGAATGAGCATAAGTGTAAATAGGCCCTTACATATGCTTGCCTAATCAAATTTGATTAAGGTTAAGCAACTATGCTTAATTTAACCAACTCGATCTAATTGTTTTGGTCCGAATCAATTTTTAATTAAATCTCCCCATAGGCTCTAAAAATCATGTTAATCCCAAAAATACGATCAATTTCAATTTCTGTCGCCTTTACAGCCTTCAATTTGATCTTATAGTAGAAAATCAAACAAATTTTTCTACAGTGAATAGATAGAAATTCAAAACCACATATAATCATATAATTGGCACTCAAAATCATATCAGACACATAATCACAATCATAATTAAGATTAATTAACATAATACAGAACAGGGTTGTCATACATATGCTCTGTAAACACTTGTCTTATTATATTTCTTTCCTTAGTGTGTTTCTAATTCATATCCTCGCTTTTGTGGCTTAAACTATGGCTTAAGAATGTCTTAAATGCAATGAGGATGCAAAAATATACCTTGAAAACACTTTGAAAAAATTCAGAAACAGGGCAGTTCGCTTGAGTGAAGCTTTGGTTGCTCCAGCGGTCTGCAATGTCTGCAAAAGTACTAGGAGCTGTCATTTCACGCTCGAGCAAACTTTTTGTCACTTAAGCCAATATTGAAAATAAAGGGTGGTCACTCGAGCGGTATTTCGGTCGCTCGAGCCAACCATCAAACTCTGCAAAACTTTTGAGAGCTCAAAATTTACGCTCGAGCGATGCAACCAAATTCTGGAATTTTGAGATTGTTGTTCCAAGTTCAAAATCCAAGTTTAAAGTACCAAAACACATTCTTTTGGACCTGAAAAATCTAGAAACCCTAGATGTTGATTTGTGATTATGTACCAATTTTAAGCAGAATATAACAATCCGAATCAAACAATCAAAGACAAATCGACACAACGATTTTACATGGAAAAACCACAATTGGACACCTTCAACTGTGATTAAAAAACCACGGGTAACAGCCACAAAACAATCCACTAAGAAGATTCAAAGGAATTACACATGTATACTCTCAATTACCTAGCGAATCCATGCCTAATTGAACCAATCTCTATGTGTCTCTCCCAACCCCGTCTTCACCTCGGAATTGTCTTTATGATGAGCCACTCCAGAATCCACCGAAGCTTCAGGCTCAAATTCTTCAGAATCCACCAAAGAACAACTCTCTCTTTCTTGTATATAACAAACAAAACCTTTGATGTACTCTCTTTAAACCATAAGTTGAATACTCAATAAAATATCAAAGAAAATCTAACAAAATATCTCCAGATATAAACTTTAAGATCCAAAAAGAAGATCTAGAAAAAAAAAGTACACTTAGCTTTGGGAGAAAACCAAGTATTTATAGAAAATCAAAAGTAATCCTAGATTTGGAAGAAAACCAACTCCTTAAGAAATCCGGATTTTGAAGCTCGCTCGAGCGAAGCTTTTCTCGCTCGAGCGAGGAGCTTAGTTTTCATGATTTCTACTAGTGCCTTGACTCGAGCGACAAATCCTTGGCTCAAGCGACCAATCAATTGTCTCAGGTTTTTGCGTGGACGCAATCCGTCGCTCGAGCGAGAACTCCTTGGCTCGAGCGAGAAA
This sequence comes from Camellia japonica, assembly GCA_030407325.1. Lineage (NCBI taxonomy): Eukaryota > Viridiplantae > Streptophyta > Magnoliopsida > Ericales > Theaceae > Camellia > Camellia japonica. Next base: position 15,440,239 of record JAPPVO010000059.1, read on the forward strand.
GCCTTAGCTCAAGCGAGCATTCCTTGGCTCGAGCGAGCAACGGCGGACATGCAATTTTGAATGTAATTTTTCATTTTGCTTCGGCCCCCCGTAATAATCAGCGAAGTGGCAATCTTGAAAGCATTAACATCACAAACTTCTCTGAACGACACAATTCGGGTTGGATTCGCATCTAATAAACTCATAGCCTCACTGAAATAAAAAGTGCGAAAATAAATACAACTGAAAGGAGTTTTGTCAAACGGGGTTGCCAATAATAAAAACCTAACAGGACCAAAACTTGAAGAAACACTTAGAAACTTGTAGAAAAATATGAAATGAAGCTCAATTCTAAAAATCAAAGCTCAAATCCAAGTCAATCATCCCAAAACCAAACTTGAAACTTTATGTATATAACATGCATGTAATGATATGAATTCAAAGCTTCAAAAACATGCATGATTAAGATAAATTGATATGAAACATGATGAATTCCAATAATTTGACAAACATAACCACTTGCATGTATGAATTTGTGAGAATTACAACTCAAAATCCATGAATTATGCATGCATGCATGGATTGATATACTTTTCTACTCTCTTAATTCAATTCTTATGTCAATTCATTTAATTCTCCTGAATTCACACACTATAGCTTAAATTCGTAGATTAAGAGTTGAATTCTTACCTCAAGCTTTGAATCTAACTCAATTATACACAATTCCTAGCTTTCTCTTCTTAATCATTTAACCTCTTTGTTTATTAGTCAAGTTGAATCCCCTTTCCTCACTCTGCTTCTCTCTCTCTCTCTAGAACACTCTAGCTCAAGAATGATGAGTGAAAATGAATTCTAGAGCTCAAATTAGTCTTATATAGGCTTGATTAGTGTTGATTAATTAATCTAGCTTAAACTAAGCAATGACAATTAATTTATTCTAATTATTTGATTCCGAATCAAATTCTAATTAAATGTACCATAAAATTCTAAAATTTTCAAATAACATATTGATCTAATCAATTTCGTGTTCATATGCCGATAAAGCATTCATTTAACAAAACAAAATAGAATTTTGAACAGATATACCTATAGTTAACAGATATAATCACAAATAATACATGAAATGCACAATTAACACATGATTTCATCTAATCACTTAATTAATATTCTTAATTATAGATTAGTAACTAATCACGGAGTGAGATTGTTATAGTTAACCTAAAAATAGCTCGTTGGCTTGACCCGTGAGCCCATCTAAACCAAATCTTTTCGCTATGACTTGAATTTAAGGTTTCCATCCTGCCAAAAATATCTGCTAGGTAGACTCGGGCTCTATTTTTGTGGGTCAGTCAAGCGCGGACTTAGCCCAATGATAAAGCTTTTATATAGTAAACAGATTAATAATTGAAATTTAAGTCATATATATATATATTAACTTTTGAAAAATTATTAGGTGGTTTCAAAATATTTAATATATGTAGTGTTGACGGTAATCTGCGAAACATGCCAACAAACCCAAAATATTATTGTTGAGGTTTATTTTGAGAAGCATATTAAAAGTTAATTTTTTTTGGGTGAATAAAGTTATTTTTTTTATTCTTTTGAAAAAAGTGTATAAAAAAATAGAGAAGTAATGTAATCTCAAAAAATAAAAAAAAATAACTTTTAACCTAATTATCAAAAGAGGTCTGAGTCATAGTATTTTACCTCTAAATTGTTTTAACTACATAATTAATTATGAGCAATATATACGGAAAAAAAAAATTTAAAAGTAGTATAACTGTCACGCCATCTTTAGTTCTAATGATGTCACAATTGCATGTCAATTATTAATTTATTTAAAAAATCAATTAAAACTCCTCTATCATGTTAATGTAAATAAACTCAAAAAATAATATTTTAAAATCATTAACATTACTCTCTCCATCTATATATATATATATATGAGTTGGAAATTTTTTTAGCAATATAATCCAACTGACTTGGGTTGGCACTGATTTGTGGACTGCCAAGGCTTGGTTTGACATAATTTAAAAAGGTCAAAAAGTTAAAAGGTCACTATCCTATTTAAGTCATATCATCTTATTTAAGTCACATCACCTCTCTATTAAATCACTTCAAACTCAACCCATATTTCATAAAAAGTCAAAAAGTACACTTATTTAGTTTATCCCAAAGTGCACTTAATGTTTTTAGACACCCCTACTCATTGTGGGTTCACTTATAGCGCGGATATTTTAGAGACGATTTTTTTTTTTTTTTTTTTTGGGTAATGCAAAATCAAAATTAGAAATGTTATTACTATAATTTGACAATAATTGATAAAAAGCTTGCTCCAGTAATAAGTTATGACAACTGTCAAATTTAACAAATGTTAAAATTTATTTCAAATTTAACATAAATTTTTGCTGCTGCTATAACTATCAGTTCACAACAAAAACTTTCTTCCCTCCCTCCCTTCCAAACATCCTTCCCTCCCTCATGCCATTTTTGCAAAACGGAAACTAAAAACTGATGCGTGGGACAGCCTCCATTAAAGGACTATTACTATAATTTAACCCCAAATAATACTATTATTTATTGCTACAATTTAATAATGACAATATTATTATAATATTTACCATTAAAAATGCCCTAGGCAGAGCAATGGAGGATGCTCCCCATGTGCTGCCGTTAATTTGTTTTTCTTTTTTACTTATATGTAGATAATGCAGATAATGTACATGTTAGTTCTTTGTAATTTGAACACGTTAGTTCATGTATTCATTTTAAATACACAACTCAATTATTTCAAACTTCATATATCTACATCATAAGCATTACGTGGTCAGAAAATGAGAATATTATAATATAAATTTAAAATTAAAATAATATGAGTTATACTTAAAATACATATAGTCTATACACTTAGGTCCTGTTTGTTTCACTAGATATAAAATGAAAGATATAATATGATGTGAGATTTAGTCAGGATATATAATGAATAGGATATATGTATTGGATAATATATCCCCCAATTCATGTTTGTTTACTTGATATATAACATTGGATATATATTATCCATGTTTGTTTTACAAAATATATTGTGGGATATAAACAAATAATTTCCAAGATTGCCCTCATAATATTATATTATATTAAATTCAAAATTTATATTAAATTATATTATATTAAATTCAATTCAATAATATTATATTATATTAAATTCAAAATTTGTATTAAATTATATTAAATTAAAATAATATTATATTATATTAAATTAAATTCAATAATATTATATTAAATTAAATTCAATAATTATATTATATTAAATTCAAAATTTGTATTAAATTATATTATATTAAATTCAAAATTTATATTAAATTATATTATATTAAATTCAAAATTGTATTAAATTAAATTAAAATAATATTAAATTAAATTCAATAATATTAAATTAAATTCAATAATCATATTATATTAAATTCAAAAAATGTATAAAATTATATTATGTTAGATAGACAAAAGGGTAAATTGGACTTTTTAAATCATATCCTAACCAAGGGGACATGATATAATTGGGGGGGGTGGTGGTATTGTATATCCTCCACTTTTGGGGGATATACAATCCCATGGGATATTATATCTTCTTTGAAAAAAAATTGCAAACATGGGATATGTGGACCCCACAGGATATAATATCCAATCCCACCCTTTATATCCTGGAATCAAACAGGACCTTAATGTAGGACATATTTTTTGGATAACGACACGTGGCTAAGGTAGCACCGAGGTGCCAGCCGAGGTGTCACATGACCTTAACTTAACACTGAGGTAATCTCGGCTAGGTCGAGGTTATCTGCGGAGATACCGAAATCCGAGATGAGCAGATAAGTTATAAGAGTCCTAGAATGAGAGAGGACTTCAGTTTGGATAAAGATAAGACTCTTAGAGAGTTTATCTCAATCTAACTGGGAGTCCATGATTAGTATTGAGGCAGAGTCCATTGAAACTAAGCTTCTATTGGGATTAGGTCAGTGTAGGCTATAAAGAGTAAGGCACCCCCATGGGTCTACGGTACGCTTTTGTATTCTGAATAGTGAGTTAAGCACTTTTGCTATCTTTGAGAGCTAACTGACTTGATCGTCGGAGTCCCCCGGGTGGAAGAACCACCGCCGGAGTCTTTTCTTTCTGTTACAGGTCGTTCGGGTGCAATCTATTCTGCCAGTGTTCTCCAGCTGAGTACCTGTTTGGTAGTGTGGTCGGAAATTGACACACATAATTTGGCACTGTCTATGGGAAAGAAAGGAGAATAGATAGCCAACGACGGACAGAAAGAAAAGATTGGGGATGACACCCCTACTGGAAGTGGTCAGCACTGTGATCCCCACGTAGAGGAAGATAACTGTAACGAAGAAACTCGGGATCGGGATCGGAATCCCGGAGAGAAGGACGTCGGCCAGGAGAAAGACGTACCAAAAAAAGGAGACCGATGCGGGTACTATAATGAGGACGACCTCCAGGTATGGAAAGATAGGTATCTGTGGAGGGACGACGAGATGAAGGGAATGGTGAACAAGTTGGTGGACCTGTAATCGGTCGTCAACTTCATGATGCAGAACAACGTCATGCAACCACCGTTTCCGTTGCAAGATACGTCGATTCCAACGGCCAAAAAAGATGCCCAGACTGGGGGGGGGGGAAGACAATTCCTGCAGTCCCTTGACACGATGGCACCAAGGAACATTCTCACTGGCCTTCAAGGGAGGTTGGGCGAGGAGACTCGTTAAAGGGAGATTCCTGAAAGACGCATCGCACCAAAGAAGCCCATACCAAAGAACATCGGCATGTTCAAGGGAAGAAGCTTTGCTTTGATTCGACTGACGGAGGGAGGTCCACGAGGACTCATAATGACACTGGGAGTAGCGCACCAAAGAGGCTAAAATCTGTTGATAACCGAGCTCCTGGACGGACCAATGAGGATTTAAGGGATTACCTCCAGAGGAAGCGACAAGATGCCGAGGTAACCTCTCCGGTCAAGCTGAGAACACCGTTCTCGGTGGAACTGGAGAAATTTGAGGCCCTGAAGAGGTTCCACATGCTGTGATTGCAGATATACGACGGTAAGTCCGACTCCAACTTTCACGTCGGCTTGTGCCTGAACTCAATGGCACTATACACCGGGAATGAACCATTGCTCTGCAAAGTGTTCCTCTCATCCTTTGGGGAAATTACATCAGACTGGTTTCACAAGTTGCCGAAATGAACTGTGAAAAGTTGGGAAGGCCTAGCCGAGATGTTCATGGCCAGATTTGTGACAAACAAACTACAGCCATTGAGGGTGGACATCCTGATGACTTTGAGAATTGGCGAGGATGAAAGTCTTAGGGCCTATGCCAAAAGGCACTATGAGGTGTTCAACCAAATACCAGGATGCAACCAAGAGGTGGTGGTCGTGTCTTTTAAGAACGACCTGAAAGATGATTGCCTGCTTCGAAAATCACTGGCAAAGACATTGTTGAAAAGTATGGAAGAACTTATGGCCATGATAGAAAAGTATGCCAGGGCCGAGGAGGACAAGCCGAGGACAAAGGCGTTGAAACCAGAGAAGAGAAACGGTTCGCCGAAGCTAGGCTGAGATAATAATGGGTATAATAAGCAAGAAAGAGGATTGAGGGCTACACAGGCAGTCACTATCGTATTCCGGATTCCGGTTTACAAAGTCCTGGAGAGGATCAGGAACCAACCGTATTATAGGGCGCCAGAGAAGACTCTTGGTGAGTTTATGGGAAAAAGTCTGGGGAAGCACTGTGCCTACCACAATGAGAATGGGCATCTGACTCAAGGGTGCAGAGCCCTAAAGGCACATCTAGAAGACCTGGTAAGATAAGGTCACCTATGAGACCTGGTAGATGAGACCATGATGAGGGAAGAGTAAGCAAAACTGCCTTAGGCACCGGCGGCACCACCTCTTCCAATACCACAACTGCAAGCAGACGAACCTCGAGTGATTAATGTGATTCACTCGAAGGTCAATGAAAACGAGATACGTGGGGAAACGCAGAAGGTAAACACTTGCAACATGTGTACCAGGTCCGGCAGAAGAGACCTAGGGCAGACATGTGCCAAGGACTAGTGGTATCCTTTACTGAAGACGAACTGGGGATGGTGCAGCATCCACACAACGATGCCTTGGTAATATCCCTCCAGATTGGAGAATGCCAAGTGAAGTGCATCTTAATTGACTAGGGAAGCTCTTGTGACATCATGTATGTCAGGTGTTACAAGGAGCTTGGCCTTCACCAAGATGATTTGGAGCAGTCCAATGGCCCGATAGTTGGGTTCAATGGAACGCCGACATGGCCCTTGAGAGCAGTAAGTTTGGACGTGCAGGCTGGCACCAAAAAGGTGAAAACGGAATTCACAATAATTAACACCCCCTCACCTTACAATGCTATTCTGGGAAGACCATGGCTGCATGCAATGGGGGTTGTTCCCTCAACATTGCACCAGCTGTTGCGGTTCCCAACAAAGCATGGAATTGAGGAGGTCAAAGAGGATCAAGTGCAGACAAAGAATTGCTCCATGGCAGCAATGAAATCCACCTGCAACATATGAGGAGCAGGAGCAGGAGAGATCAAAGATAAGGACATGGAGGTCTTGAGGATGTCAGCAAGAACCAGCCGAGAAAAGTAAGGAAGCCCTGAAGAAGATCTTAGTCCAGCAAGGGGATGAAGAACGCTTCTTCCTCCTCGGGTCAGGCTTGGCCGAGGAAGTGGAAAGGGAGTTAGAAGCATTCTTGAGAGCAAACCTTGTGGTGTTTGCTTGGACACCATACGAGATGCCTGGAATTGACCCTGAGGTCACTTGCCACAAGCTGAATGTGGACAGGTCGACTAAACCTGTCATCCAGCGAGCTAAAAGGCCGACGTTGATGTATGTTGAGGCAATAGAAGAGGAAGTAGATAAACTTCTGGAGGCCAGAGCTATTCGAGAGGTAAATTACCTGACATGGTTATCAAACACGGTAGTGGTGAAGAAAAAGAATAGGAAGTGGAGGGTCTGCGTGGACTTCACCAGCCTGAACAAGGCTTGTCCCAAAGACAGTTTTCCACTACCCAAGATCGACCAATTAGTGGATGCCACTTCAGGACATGGAAGGATGAGCTTCCTAGACACCTACAGAGGGTACCACCAGATAGCCATGTACCCCCCAGATGAGGAGAAGACCGCATTCATCACCCCAAAAGGGTTGTATTGCAATAGAGTGATGCCTTTTGAGTTGAAGGATGCATGAGCAACTTACCAGACATTAGTGACTAAGATGTGCAGGCATCTAATAGGCAAAATAGTAGAGGTGTACATCGATGACATGGTCGTGAAGATCAAGGAACCTGAAGATCATCTGGAAGACTTAAAGGTAATTTTTGACATCTTTAGAACATATCGGCTCCGACTCAATGCATCGAAGTGCGCATTTGGAGTTGGGTCTAGTAAGTTCTTAGGATACTTGGTTACTAGAAGGGGCATTGAGGCTAGTTCGGATCAGATCAAGGCCATCTTAGAATTAAAGAGCCAACATCGGCAAAGTAAGTGCAGATGTTGACCGGAAGGGCTGCAGCCCTAAATAGATTTATAAGCAGAAGTTCTGACAAATGTAAACCTTTCTTCATCTTAGTGAAGAAAGCCACAGACTTCTTATGGACAGAAGAGTGCGAAGTCGCCTTGGCCGACTTGAAAAAGTATTTGGCCACAGCTCCAGTTCTCTCAAATTTAGTACCTGGAGAGGAGCTGTTCTTATACTTGATAGTTTCAGAGTATGCAGTGAGTGCAGTAGTAATCGGAGAAGAAAATGGAGAGCAAATGGTAGTTTATTATGTGAGCAAAACCCTAGCTGATGCAAAGACTAGATATCTACGTTTGGAAAAGAAGACACTAGCTTCGGTAATGGCCTCCAAGAAGCTGAATCATTACTTTCAAGCCCACAAGATTGTGGTGTTAACTGAGTACCTTTGAAGGCCCTGTTACAACAAGGAGATCTGACAGGCAGGATAGCCAGATGGGCAGTAGTGTTAGGCCAATATGACATGGAATTCAGACCCAAAACAGCAATCAAAGGCCAAGTTTTGGCCGACTTCGTGGCCAAGTTCATGCCAGGCGCCATCATACATCGAGCTCCATTGAGTCGAGGTACAAAACGCCCAGGTAAACAAAGAGAAACCTAGCTGGGAATAACAGAACAAAGGAAAGAAGACAAACTCAGGCTCTGCAGCATTTACGTCGGCGACTCCTTCCGCCTGTTTGTTGATAGAAGTTCGAACCGACAAGGGGCGGGGGTAGGAGTAGTGCTAGTATCACCGGATGGGCAGATGTTAGAACAATCCATTCATTTGGAGTTTAAGGCCTCAAATAATGAAGCAGAGTATGAAGCACCGATCGTAGGATTAAAGTTGGCAGCAACAATGGAAGCCGATGAGGTAATGGTCTTCTGTGACTCCCAGCTTATCGTCAACCAGGCGATAGGCGAATATGCAGCCTGAGATGAAAGGATGATGGCCTATGTAAAGGAGGTGGGGAGACTGATGGCATTGTTCCAAAAGTGCCGACTACAGCAAATCGGCCGAGATGACAACAGCCATGCCGATGTCTTGGCCAACCTGGCTAGTGCAATAAAACCAAGAGAGGCAAGGACAATAATGATTGACTATTTGCCAAGTCCAAGTGTAGAACCACTAAACGCGGAGCATAAAGTAATGTGTGTGGAGATGAGACCAAGCTGGATGGATGCAATAGTAGTATTCTTGAAAGAAGGAAAACTGCCAGAAGATCGTAAAGAAGCACACAAGATCAGACTGAAGTCGACAAGATTCAGTCTGACAGCAATGTGGCATATCTACAGAAGATCTTTTACTGGAACCCTTTTGAGATGCGTACATCCTTCACAAGTTGAAGACTTCTTATATGAGATACATGAAGGAGTATATGGAAGCCACACTAGGGGCAGGTCACTTGCTCATAGGGCCATGACTCAGGGGTATTGGTGGCCCTACATACAGAAAGATGCTGAAACTTATGTCAAGAAGTGTGAGAAGTGCCAGAGGTTTGCACCTTTGATACATCAACTAGTAGCAGACTTGAACCTAGTGTCCAGCCTTGGCTATTTGCCCAATGGGGCATGGATCTTGTTGGACAACTGCCTCAAGCAACTGGACAAAGAAAGTACCTACTAGCGGCAACAGATTATTTCACCAAGTGGGTGGAAGCTGAACCCCTCGCAAAGATTCAAGATGTTGATGTGAAGAACTTCATATGGCAGAACATCATCACCAGGTTTGGGATCCCAAGGGCAATAATAATAGACAATGGCACACAGTTTGACAGTAAGCTAATCAAGAGCTACTGTGCAAAATATAAGATCAAGAATTATTACTCTACTCTAAGCTTCCCTCAAAGTAACGGCCAAGCAGAAGCATCCAATAAGGTTATCTTGGGTGGGATCAAGAAAAGGCTGGAAGCTGCAAAGGGAAAATGGGTGGATGAGTTGCCTAGTGTACTCTGGGCATATCAGACTACACCGAGAAGATGAACTGGAGAATCCCCATTTACCATGACTTTTGGCACAGAGGCAGTAATCCCACTGGAAATCGACATCCCAGGAGTCAGAACCCAGGGAGTAGAAAATGGGACCAATGATGCATTTTTAGGCCGAGATCTGGACTTGTTGGAAGAAAGAAGGGAGAAAGCAACAATTCAGCTGGGGGCATACCGGCAGCGGCTTGCTAAGGCTTATAATAAGAAGGTCAAAACAAGATAATTCCAAGTTAGGGACCTCGTCCTGAGAAAGGTCGTCGGCAACAAGAAGGATCCCAAAGAGGGCAAGCTTGGCCCAAATTGGGAAGGACCTTATAGAATCATCTCGGTCCTGGGCAATAGTGCATATCGGCTTGAAGACAGTGAAGGCAAAGAGTTGCCAAGACCCTGGAATACTTGCAATCTGAACTTTTCTATCATTAGATTTTTTGTTCTTTAAGTTTCTTGTTATTAGACGAAGTAATAATAAAGTCTTAGCTTGATTTTTAAACTTGTGTAGTATGACTGACCAGTCACTTGGCGATGTTTCTGATTGAAATATAACAAATAACTTAGACTTATTATATGGCAGAGTTAAATTATACTTATATATAATAAAGTTGAACTAAGTTGGCGATTGTAGACACCCCATTTTTGACCGACCTTAAGACTCAGACGTCATCGATTGAGCGCTCGATGATGGTGCATGTTGTGCTCGTTTAGAGGTTTCGGAGTTTTGGTTGAGAGCCTTGCCCCCGGGCCTCTAAACTCTTTGTGCTTCGGCTCGGTTTGTGGACCGAATCCTATTTTCTCTTCCCGGAGGGAGGGAGAGGTCTTGTAGACCATCTCTTAGTGGTCGTAGACTACTTTTTGTGGTCGTAGGCCACTTTTCCGGTTTGGAGACTAGTTTCCGATTTTTGGGGCCTTTAGCCGCGCGCCTTGTCTTGGGACCGCTTAACATTCTCCGTTTGGCGTGGTTTTTGAACCACACCTTGTTGCCTCTGCCTAGAGGGACACTGTGGTCTGGGAGACCACTTTTGTGGTTGCATACCACTTTTGGTGCTCGTCAGTTAGTTTTTGGGGCTTTTAGTTGCGTGCTTTGCCTCCCGATCTCTCGTCTTGCATCTGCTTCGGTTTGTTTTTGGTACAAACCTTGTTTTCCTTGTTTGGAAGGTGGCACAAGGGTGGGAGACTAGTATTTCTTCTGGCCGACCACTTTTCCTTCTGCCAGCCAATTTTCTGGTCGGACTACTGGCTTTCTTGGTCTTTGGGGCATCTTTTCTGGTCAACCACCACTCCATTTGCTTGTTTTTGGTGCCTGGACTTCTCCCATCTACGGTCGACCAATTTTTGTCCTTGGGGACCACTTGAAGTGGTCGGCTGCTTTTTGACACCTTTTTGGAGATATTTTGTGCCACCTGGCATAGCTGGAGAGCATTAGAGCCATCCTCCATACACGTGTATGGAGGGATTGGCTTGTTGCTTAGTTTCTCCTAGAAGCTTTGCGTTTTCTCTTCTATAAGAGGAAGGCTCCTCCTCCCTCCTCTAGATTCAAAAAAATCTGTGGGAAGAGGATAGATATAGTATTGTATCTATATTGCCTTGTTTCTTCATTTTTGTGTTCAAAAGTGTAGATTGGTCTTAGTTTTTCACACAAACACACACTCAAACACCATTCTTTTGCTACTGAGGTGCTTAGGAGCTAGTTTTGGTGTTCTTGGGTTGCTTTGAGCTTGAAAAGGCTGCTGGAGTTGCAGTTATAAAGAGGGTCTTCAAGGGTGAGCTTTTGACCTTTAAATCCCCCTTTCTTGCTTAAGCTTTTAGCCTATCTTGCATGCTGTTTTAAGCTTAGCTTATAACTGATAAAAGTTCTGTTTTTACATGCTTTTGATCTTTGTTTAAGATTACTTTTGTGTTTGGGGTTGTTTACCCCCTTTAGGCCTTGTTTGGCCTTGTTTTTTAGCCTTTTTTGTGAGCTTCGGGACCATCTTGTTTTGGCCTTCTCACAACTAAAATCCAAAGGGATTTCAGTGGTGGAGATGGTGTTTTAAGGTCCTAAGAAGGGGAGGGCCATCCCCTCTCCTTGCATCTTCAATACATGCTTTAATATGCCTCATGTTTGAGCATCTTTACTAAGTGTATGTTGACCATGTCTTAGCTTGTATTTGTGGTTATTTTACTGTGGCATGCCACTGTTTTTTCTTGGTTTGCTCACTCCATGCATGGTTAACACACTTGTAGTGTAAATCACACAAACTAGTCTTGTATGCCTCATGTTTGAGCATGTGTTTCTAGCTTGTTTTGGGGCCATCTCAGTAGGTTTTTGGTGTTGTTTTATCATGCCTTAGATCTATTTTGGGTTGGTTTGTTTGGCTCTTGCATGCCTTATACACTTGTAGTGTAAATCCCATAAACTAGTCTTGTATGTCTCATGCTTTGACATGTCATTCTAGCCTATGTTGTGTCCATTTCAGCATGTTCTTGGGCTTATTTTACCATGTCATACTTTGTTTAGGTTTGGTTCGGTTAGCCTTTTCATGCTCCATGCACTTGTAGTACATTTCCATGAAATAGCCTAACATGCATCATGTTGTGACATGTCATTTTAGCATGCTTTGGGCTTAACTTCCTGAAGCTTTTGTCCATATTTTAACATGCTTTAGCTCTGATTTTGGTTGTCTTGGTCATCCATGACTTATTTTGCACATCTTTGGTTCAATCTTGCTTGTGAGCTTTGTGTATTGAGTCCACTAGCATGCTCTACTTGGCCTATCTCAGTGATTTGGCATCACTTGTTATGTGATTTCAGTCCATGTTTCATGGCCATGTACTTGCATTTGTCACTCAATCAATGCGTTGGAGGGTTTCCCTCTTTATGCCTTTACATGAACCATTGCGTATGCCTTCATGCCTTAGCTTGCGAGCCATTATTTCAGTGTGTTTTTTGGGTTATTATGCCATGTTATAACTCTGATTTTCATTGCTTAAGTTATACCATATTTGGTTCTAATAGGTGTGGTGTAATCCATCCTATTTGCCTTGCATATTCCATGTCTTTTGTCCCTCATGCTAGCACATTTTGGCTTCCATCCATACATGTTTTAGACTCATTTTAACATGCTCTAGGACTGTTTTGGATTGCCTTAGTCATATGCTTCACGTTTTGTATACTTGTAGTATAAGTGCTCTTGCTTGCTTCAAGCTTTGAGCACCATTGCATGTTTCATTTGAGTTGTGTACTTGATTTGGCATCACCTAACATGACATTTCAGAGCATATAGACTTGCTATGTTCTCACTTCATTCATGCTTTGAATGCCTTTGAGTGTTGTGCATGTTTGCCTAGTTTGTGGCCAAGTGTGTATGCTTGCATGCCTAGGTCTTTGGGCCCTCATCTTAGCTTATTTTGGTCTTTGTCTTGACCTACTTGAGCTCTGCCCATGCTTAGTTCATGCATTTGTGCCATGTATTGCATGTCTTATTTGTAGTCCTCTTTACTAGCTTTCATGCCTTAGGACCCTAGCATGCCATACTTGCTTTGTTTGAATGATTTGGCATCATTTCATACCTCATTTCAGTGCACCTAGTGTTGTTACACTTCCATGTTTGTCATTCTGTGAGCACTCTTGAGAGTTGTGCTCTTAGGCTTACTTGATTAGCCAATGCATTATGCATGTATGCTTTGTATTTTGGTGCCTTTGTTTTGGTGTTATGACCACTGATTTGGGCATGGTTGAGGCCTATCCATCTTGGTTTAAGTCCATTGTGCATTGTGTATGCCATGTTACAATGTGTTGTGCATGTTATGTTGTTGTTTGCATTGAGCATGCCACGATCATATTGCATTGAGTATGCCATATTGTCCATAGCATTGTGTATGCCATGTAGTCGCATTGCATGTTTGCCATGTTGCTTACATTCGTGTTTGGCATAGGTGTTAGTCCAAACACGGGAAAATAGGGACGTTTCATACTTAAAGTGATGAAACGTGTCTTAATTCCCGGTCGCCGACGCTCTTGATCTTACATGATAGAGTTTTAGGCCTTATGTGTTTGTTTGTGCATTCATTTCATATTGAATTGTGCAACTTCGCCTCTCGGCCATCATGCATGGAAATTCGCGATTGATGGCCCGAGGGTCGAGAACCGCACTCCCTTGAGTTCATTACATGATAGGGAGGGTGGTTGTGCACACATATGCTGCAAATACATTGCCATGCCCTTTCTTGCTCTCTGTTGCAGAAAACTGGGATTCAGCAGCAACAACTGGCCAGCCAGCCAGAAAAACTAGCTGGCCGACCACTTTTCTGATTTTTCAACAACAAAAAGTGGTCAGCAGGTGTCTAGAGGGACCAAAAGTGGTCGGCCACCCTCCCACAGGATTCCCAAGGTGGAGTTTCTGCTTTCTGGAGCTTGGTGCAGCGTCCTGATAATAGATCAAAACAAAGGCAAGTTAGAGCATCGCATTGGATTTCCGAACGAGGCAACCGGACGTGCATGCATCCTCCTTGCTTCGAGGCTTCTGTTTTATTGCTTTCCTTAGCTGCCATGCTTAGATAGCTAGCTTATGCTTTGGTTTATACCTTAAGTAGTTAATGTGTTTAGCTGCTTAATTGTTTTGTAATAATTAGTTAACTAGGATTAGTTAATTAGTTTGTTGTGTAATAATTAGTTTAATTAGCTTAGATTAGCTAGTTAGCTTCTTATTCGGTCCCTCCTGCGAGAGGGCGTATTGTTGTAATAAGCGTGCGTGTGTGTGATGCATGTCTTCCAACCCCCATTTCTTTCTCCCTTTTGCTTAACCGCTTATGATGGTTAGTTTTAGGGCATGTTTCATTTAGCATGCCCCATGCGTGCATCAATTCATCTGTATTGCATGCACCGGGCTTGGCGCATCATACCAACTACATTGTATTTCAATTCCAATTTAAATACATGTAACAAGTTACATTTTCACATGACATCCTAGAATAGCCGAGCCTATTTTAATTGCATTTTCGCATGTGTTGCATTAGCCATTTTCACATGAACTAGGATCATGCATGATTTCTAACTAGTTCTCTGTTTTGGTTCGGAGTACACTGTGAGTGTTTACGCTTTAGCATACTGCATGTGTGTTAATGTTACCATGAAAGCATGCTTGCCATGAGGCTATTTGCATATGTGATATAATTGCCTGAATGCCTGTGGGTGAAGGCTGGATTACTTGAATTGGAACAATTCATCAAATTCACATTTTAGCCTACTTGCGAGTAGCAAACTTCAAATCATTTTTCAAATAAACGGATATGTAATGCTTTGTTTGAAAATTAGGCGATCTAGTCTATACTTGTTTGCTGCGCGCATTACATAGTAAGATTAGCTAATTAACCAGAATAAGAGCACATGTGTTTTCAAAAACTCGATATCATGTTTAGTACATGCCGATCTTTGATTGGGCGAGCGGGGGTGTTCATTAAATGACCTTCCCCAATCGTACCCAAGTTCCCGAGCCGAGGCAACTTTGTTGATGACAGACACGTGGTCTTAGGCACGAGTCAGGGTTTCCTAAATTTCCCAAAAATAAAATATTTAGGTGGCGACTCTGTATCTGGCAAAGCAGTTCATGTTTGGCACTTCTTTATAAAAATCAGTTTTCCAAAACGATTTGCCGGATTTGGACTCTTTGGTGATTTA
Organism: Camellia japonica; assembly: GCA_030407325.1. NCBI lineage: Eukaryota > Viridiplantae > Streptophyta > Magnoliopsida > Ericales > Theaceae > Camellia > Camellia japonica. Next base: position 15,455,441 of record JAPPVO010000059.1, read on the forward strand.
TCGGTCTCATATCGCATATTGTGAGATCAGATTCAGAACCGTGACATTGAGTTCGAACTGTAGCATTGCAAGCCCACGGGCGCGTCTACAGCGATGTTTTTTATTGAAACATGACGAATAACTTAGACTTATTATATGACGGAGTTGAATTTGACTCTGTCGATATGGCAAGTCCAGGTTAATTCAACTTATTTCAACTCTATTATATGCAAGTAGAAAAACTCTGCCATATAATAAGTCTAAGTTATTCGTCATGTTTCAATCAGAAACATCGCCAACTTAGTTCAACTCTATTATATGCAAGTATAATTCAACTCTGCCATATAATAAGTCTAAGTTATTCGTCATGTTTCAATCAGAAACATCACCAACTTAGTTCAACTTTATTATATGCAAGTATAATTCAACTCTGGCCATATAATAAGTCTAAGTTATTTGTCATGTTTCAATCAGAAACATCGCCAACTTAGTTCAACTCTATTATATAAGATTGAAACTAAGCACATGTTAATTAGATTAACAAAGAGACCAAGGTTAGTAACCTCAGCCAGTCTTTGTTTGAATCTAACCTCGGTGACGAGGTCAATGCCACATGCTTAATGAGAACCCAAGTGGAACTTAAGTTCACATTAGGGGGCAGAGGGCTGGAGAATGATGCTTGGGAGTTGGAATCTACAAGCTAAGGTTGGTTTAACACTTGTTGAAATTTTAAGAAAAATTTACAAGTTGAAGTTAAGCCGAGGTTATGTTAAAGGAATGATAGTTTAATTTTAAGAAAAATTTACAAGTTGAAGTTAAGCCAAGATTATGTTGAAAGAAGTATCTGCGTACTTGCCGAGATTACCATGTTGCCAAGACTTGGAAGTCTTGCTAAGTAAAAGTAAAGTGGCAGGTTTTATATAGCACTTGTGAAAATATTTTTTACAATGTTTTCAAGTGTTAAGCCAAGGCTGAGATAAGCAAGATTGTAAGTTTTGTCCGAGGTTTGTTAACTCAAGGAGATTATACTAGAAAGGCATAAACTGAAGACATGCAAAATATTCTAAGTATGGAAGCAGTAAAAACACTTAGTCAAAAAAGAAGACTTGCATTCAGATAAGGAAAGAAGGCACTTTGGCCTGACATTGAAGAGTAATTGTTCAGATTACAAAAATGGCACGTCAGGCAAATATGAAAATCGAAAACATTGTTCAAAAACGTACAAGAAAAGAAAAAATTCTAAGTATTTGACTTGGCTTGGTCAGAGGGTGGCATTGCAGTCCTCTCCGCTTCAAGCTCAACATCAATCTCTTGCAAGGTTTGGTCAAGACTCTTTTCAGCACAACGTACTTCGGCTTCAAAAGTTGTTGGAGTAGGGGAGACGCCCTTGGATGCCAAGTCATCCTCCTCATCGTGAGTTAAGTCTATTTGCTCGTTGAGGGTAGGAGACTTGTTATCAGTGGCAGCCTTTCCATCCTCTTCATTGGCCTCGCCGTCATCGGCATCGTCTTCATCATCATCAACATCAGCTTCTTTATTCTCTAGAGGGAATGGCACTTGGATCTTGCTGATGTCATGAAGGTCGGAGTCCATAACAACATTCAGCTGGTTAAGGGCCGCCGTCCAGCCGAGATAGTAACCTCGGTTGTAGCCCAGGTTGACTCTCTCCCTGTATTGGTTGCAAACGGCTGCCCGCCTCTCTTTGAAGGCCTTTTCATCGGCCGCCTTAACCTCGGCCTCTTTGTTTGCAATGGCCTCTTGTAGCTTGGCCTCCAGATCGGCTACTTTGGCCTTAGCAGCTTTAAGGTCGGCCCTTGCTGCCTCGGCTTCATCGTTCGTAGCCTTGGCCCTTTCCTTAGCCAGACTTTGAGTAGTCTTGGCGTCCTTGGCCTGGTCCATGAGGGCGCAGTTGCTGGCCTCGGCTTTATTAAGGGAGGTCAAGAGCTTGGCTGCATTCTTTGTTTTCTTCGCAAAATCCTTCCTCATCATCTTTGTTTTTGTGGCGTAAGAGTGAGCGTGTTGGATGGCCTGTAAGGAAGTAACATAAAATTAGCAAAATTTCACTAAGTGTGGAAAGACTGTCAAAATTGAAGGCAAAATACTTACCAGAACTGAATGTTGTATCATAAAGGAAAAATCTTTGTATTCATGAAGCTCGGCCATACGGTTCATGTCCTCGGGCAGAAGGACTGCCGTGGATAGGGCCGCGTTGACCTCAAGATTGGCAGTACTGTCACCGGCGGTAAGAGGTCTGTTGTCAAGCATGATCTCGGGCGCCCAGACCATACCTCGGGGATAGCTGCTACCCTCTTGGGGGTCCGACCTCGGCTTCTTAGCAGGTAGGGCCTTGAAATCTGGGTCTTCGGCGGGATGCTTTTTGGCAGAGGGGGCGGTTTTCTGAACCTTAGCTAATTTGGAGATAAGAACAGTGTCCTCAGAATCAATCTGAGTCACTGTAGCTTTTGCCTTGGCCTTCTTCATGCATTTCGGTTTAGGGGTTGGCTGAGGAGAGGAAGAAGACTGGACATTGACAACGCCAGAAAGATTGGTGAGCAAGTCCTCAATGACTGCAGGTTTTCGGCCCATCTCGTCGGCAGTGGCGGCGACTGTAACGCTTGTACCAAAATGAATTGTTGGTAGAGTTGTTGGTGGATTTGCTGGGTCAAAATATGACGCCTCAGCACTTCGGCGTCTTCGGCTTCGAGTCCTGCCTGCTGGTGCTTACAGTGGAGCATGACTTCGACGTTGGCGTTGGGAAGACGGAATCAGTTGTGGAGCTGAAGTAGACGGTTGATCAGCTGGAGTAGAGGATAATCCCTGATCGGGGCGAGATGATGAGGTTGCAGTAGAAAGAGAGGACTTGCTCTTTTTGGGGACGTCGGGCAACGTTGATTTGTAAGTCGGGATGAAATTTAGAAGTAGAGGCGCCTTGTGCTGATCAACAGGCAAGACTAGCAGCCTCTTGAGATCTTTGCTGGGATAGAAGCTTTTGCGAAAGTCCTTTGGTGGCTGGGGAAGAACTACAAAACAGAGCAAACAGACGTTAGAGCATACAAAAATATCGAATTAAGAAAGACTTGAAAGCGAGTGAGGGTGACACTTGGTTCTTACCATCTCCCTCTCTGAAAACTGTTCGGCTAAGGGGATAGAGGTGAAGGTCATCTTCTGGTGGGAACTCCCAGTTGCCCGAAACGATGAAGTAATCGTCTCCAGCACCCTTGTTTGAGTCTGGGAGGTCGGCAACGAGTTTGTATTCCATCGACCTCGGCTTAAGGCAGTAGATGTAACCTTTTTCTGACTTAAGGCCACACATGGTGTAGTAGTACTGGATGTCGGCGAAGGTAACCCTAGCGTTCTCTTTCTTGGCTAACGCAATTATGCCATTGATAACTTGGTAGGAGTTAATGGCAAGCTGCATCGGGTTCAATTTGTAGTAGTGAAGGACCTCTCTAAACAGGATGTCAAGAGGGAACCTAAGTTCACACTCTATGAATGCTACCACTGGGAAGGGCATGAAGTCGTTCGTGGGCATAATGGAGTTTTCCTCCTCTGCCAACCTGAGATTGACGTCGGCAGGATGGCAAACTCTTACCTAAAGTATTCTAACTTAGTTGGGGTGTCTACCCTCCACCTGAACATACCCATGATGTCGGCTAAAGGGGGAGGGTGTTGATTTCAGAGGGAGTTGGTTTGCTAGGGTTTTAAGGACCTCGGCTTGAACTCAAAACAGACATTGGGGCAAGGGATTTCAGGATCTAAGAAGAATTTGTGTCAGTTTTTTCCTAAGGATAGGAGTTCTAGAACAAATCCCAAAACCTAAAGCTATTGGAACAAAAATAAGGAGCAAGAATCTGGAAAAAAGCAACAAGAAAACAAGGCAAATGGCACGATTCAGATTCAAGAAGACAAACAGGAAATCAAAGAACACTGAATAAGTTTGTGCGGGTGTGCAAGGCCAAGAACAGTGATAGAATAAACAAGTGTAAGAGTGATGTGTGCACAAAGGTCATGAATCAAAAGCAAAAGATTGCAAGACGGAACATGCTCAAACATGCGAATGATGAAGTTTAATCGCAGATAGAAACTGAAGAACATGAATGTATTCATCATGGCAAATAAGTAGGGGCAATAGAGTTTTAAATTGAAACGAAGGGAAGCAGTGGCTTACTAGGAAGATTGACGCCGATATAAGATTCGCTGATGTCAGATGGTGGCAATAAGCAAAGAAGTGCAGCAAAAGCTTCACTGGAAGAGACGAACAGGGTGATTGCAGAGAGCTTCGAAGGAACGAAAATGGTGGTTTGAGAAATTTCCAAAGAGAAAGGCTTAGAGCAAAGAGAAATTATGTTTGCAAAAGTGAAAAGACGGAGAGAGAGGAAGTGATTTTGTCAAAAACGCGAAAAGGCGGCAAATTGCAATTAGTGTGCCTAGGACGACGTGCTTATCAGGCAGTGCACGCAAATGTGACGTGACTTAATGGCGCGTGTCAGGAACGATACAATGGGGAAGAGACACGTGGCAGAAACGGTTGAATTGCTGTGCGTGACAGCTCATACGCGTATAAAAACTCTTGGAGTTCTTGATTTAATGAAGCAAAGACCTCGGCTAGGGGGGGCGATCTCGGCTAAATGAACTTGAACAAACTTAGTTGTTGGTACTAAGGCATTGATGCAAACACACTGAAGAGTTAATCATATGGAAGCCGATGTGTGATAAACTCGGAAATGAATGATAGAGCAAGTTTAGCCGACGTGCTCTAGGTTCAAATGATATAGGTTCCATCACCTCAGGATGCCGAGGTAATAGAACCTAGGAGGCAATTGTGGGACATATTTTTTGGATAACGACACGTGGCTAAGGTAGCACCGAGGTGCTAGCCGAGGTGTCACGTGACCTTGACTTGACGTCGAGGTAATCTTGGCTAGGCTGAGGTTTTCTGCAGAGATACCGAAATTCGAGATAAGCGGATAAGTTATAAGAGTCCTAGAATGAGAGAGGACTTCAGTTTTGATAAAGATAAGACTCTTAGAGAGTTTATCCCAATCTAACTAGGAGTCTAGGATTAGCATTGAGGTAGAGTCCATTGAAGGTAGGCTTCTATTGGAATTAGGTCAGTGTAGGCTATAAAGAGTAAGGCACCTCCATGGGTCTACGGTACGCTTTTGTATTCTGAATAGTGAGTTAAGCACTTTTGTTATCTCTGAGAGATAACTGACTTGATCGTCGAAGTCCTCCCGGGTGTAAGAACCACCGCCGGAGTCTTTTCTTTCTGTTACAGATCGTTCGGGCGCAATCTATTCTGCTAATGTTCTTCAGTTGAGTACCTGTTTGGCAGTGTGATCGGAAATTGACACACACTTAAATTTTAATATTTTTCTTGATATATACAATAATATACCTCGTACAAAGACCAAAAAACTATCCATAAATATATATATATATATATATATATTTTAAGAATAATACTTAACATATAGCCCTCTCAGTAAATATATTTATTGGGACACTAAATTTAAAAAAAAAAAAAATTCCCATCAAAACTTGAGTGGTTTAACATCCAAAAAAACCATAGAACTCCATATATTTCATTTATTTTTATATCTAAACAATAGCATCAATATATTAATTCTTTTTTGGTTGTGATTTGAAATTTGTATATCAGGAGATTTATTAAAAATGGATGATAATATAGATAAGTATGATTTATTTTATATAAACTTTAATTTAAATTCTTAAATGTCTTTAATAAAATTTCTGGAGCTGGTGGTACAACACTTTTTTTCCCCTCTTAGGATTCGTTTGGAAAGTGGGTTGGCTTTTTGGATTTTTGACTTTTTAACTATTTTTAGCTTGGGACTAAAAAATTTGGTTTGAGAAGGACTTTGGCTTTTTTGACTTTTTTGTGAGAGAAAAAATGTAATGATTATAGATTAGATGTAATGTTTTGTCTTATTGAATTAAAAAAACTATTTTATTTTTTATAACTATTTTAATCAAAAAAATCCAACTTTTAACTTCTCAAATGAAGCCTTACTCTCTTTTCTTCCCTTCTTCTTCTTATTTTTTTGGGTTAAATAGAGCATAATATTCTCTCTCTTGTTCTGCTATTTTAAATGGCTGCCACTGGTGACTTTGTAAGATGATTGGGTAAAGACATTTAAACTCCTGTTAAGATAAATAGTGAACTTGTTTAGAAGTTTCTGAGTGCCACTTTTTCACTATATTCCAAGATTCTAGCCTTGAGAGAAGAGAATATTCAAAATATATTAGGTAATTGGAATATAATTACTGTGATATTTTAAGAATATTGTAATTGATAGATAAAATAAAATTTATAATTTTATATTGGGTAGTTAAAAGATATGAGGAAACATAATATATGATAATTAATAAAGAATATAAACATGTGATGTTACAGAAACACTCAATAATTTTTTCTGATGTATCTGTTCACGTGACCAAACTCTTTCTTATTTGAATATTATTAGGTGTGTAGCATTTAATTTAATGATGTATTGTTAAATCCATAAAATATAATTTTTAATTTTAATTTGAAAATATATATGCATGCTGTTGAAATGATAAAAATATTTATGTTTAGTTTGGATTTTAAAAACTTGTTTGCGAATTTTTTTTTTAAAAAAATTGAAAGTTTAAGGGGTTGTTTGGAGTGTTCTAAATAAGTGCATTTTTTTACTTTTTGAACTAAAAAGTTGAGGAAAAAAATATGGTTATTTGGGTTAATTTTTTTACTTTTTATGAAAAAATGTGTATTAAAAAATTGTATAAATTAGTGTATAGGGGAAGATTAGGAGTGTGAGTTGTACGGCCGTACTATCTGTTCAGCTGAATTGATGCTAAGAAATGATTGGCTACTTTTCGGGCATTGCACTAGACGGTGCTGTTTGGCCCGTGGAGGCCATCACGAGCTCCGTTTTGATAATTTGAACTGTTTAATGTGTAGAACTCGTTGAGTACTATATATCTGTAAAATATCACGTTGATAGGATATCGATAGCTATCTGATCAGATTAGTTTTTTTTTTTCAACCATTAACTATAACACCATCCATTTTTTTATACAAAACTGATTTGATCATATAGTTAGCGATATCTGATCAATGTGATTTTTTACAGACATGTAGTAATCGATGTGTTCTACATATTGAACGATTCAGATTATCAAAACGGGACCCGTGATGGGCCCCTACGGGCCGAACAACAGTGTGTTAAAATTGTACCATAACTGTGCAATTTTTATTAAAAAATGCAGCCACATTGCACTGAACCAGTCAGATCTGCCTTGTAATTTTGTGTGTAATATTAATTTTTAAATATTTTTTTGGTGAATAGTGATAACTTTTTAACTTTTTGACTTTTTATCTTTTTTTAGATATGCCAAACTTGGCCTTAATTTCATGAAAATATATAAAAAATCAAGTTATATTGTTTTAGTTTTTATAAGGATAAGGTTGTCTTCGGCGATTGGGGGTAGACACCGTCGCTGATCGAAGAGATAGAAAAGAGAGTGAGAGGGATCGACACCATCGCTGCTCGAACAGAGAGAGAGAGAGAGAGAGAGAGAGAGAGGCATGGAAGAAGAAATGGTGAGAGAGACAGTGAGAGGGAGAGGGAGAGAGAGAGAGGGATCGACACCATCGCCGCTCGAACATAGAGAGAAGAAAGATGAATTTGAGAGTGAGAAAGAGATAGACAGAGACTGAGAGGGAAATGATAAGAGAGACAGTGAGAGGGAGAGGAATAAAAGGTTGGACGATTCTACACAAATCATCTCAACCATTGATGACCAACACGTGAACGGTGGTGATGAAAATTTATAGAGCCGCTGTGCTCTGTTTGGCTAAAAAAAAATAAAAATAAACACTAGCTTGTGTCAAAAGGTCACCTCTTCAAACGGCTATTATATTGAAACGGTAATATTTTGAATATTTATAAATAGAATCCTTCATCTCCATTTTATTTCACATCAACCATTGCACATTTCATTTTTCTTTTCGCATCTCTTCATCTCAATTTGATTTCACAATAAACTTCCGAAATTATATTCTTTTTAGTTTTTTTACACAATCACTATGGTAGGTTAATCAAAAAGTAAGAGAGGAAAATCTTTCACTACTGAAGAAGATGTGACAATTTGTAGAGTTTGGTGTCATATTACTGAAGACTCAATTGTTAGGAATTCGCAATATCATGCTCATTTTTTGGGAAGAATTTTTGAAAATTATTGCTAGCTGCAAAATGATCACTCAAGAACACAAGTGTCAATCTTATCTCGATGAGGTGTAATCATGAAATGTTGCAACAAATTTTGTGGGTGTTTGGCACAAGTCAAAAATCTACACCCAAGTGCAATGTCTCAAGTTAACATAGTAAGGTTTCATATTCATTTATTTATGTTAGTTTATTTATTTTGTCTTATTTAAAAATGAATTAATTAATTAATGTAATAATTTATTGATACAGATGCTTTAAGCAAAACTGTTATACCAGCAAGATGAAAACAAATATTCTACTTTTGAACATTGTTGGCCAATCTTACAAAATAATAACAGGTGGCAAGATGTAGCTCCTACAAACACAATGAAGTCAATGATACATGCACAGTTTTCCCCTAATTTAGCCCCCAATTCTCTTATGGATAACTGCATTTCTCTTGAAAATGACACTAGTCCAAGTGTTTGTAACAATCTAACTGTTGGTGAGAGTAGCGTTTCTGTAAGGGGTAAAAAGCTTATTGGTAGAAAAGCTTCCAAAGAATTATTTTGGAGAAGTCAAGTTGTTGAAGCTGAAGTCCAAAAAATGAGCATACAATTGGAGACATTTAACCAACACCTTACTGAGAAGGGAAAGAAAAAGGCTGAAAGAGAAGAAAAAAGGATTCAAGCACTGCAGGAGATAAAAGAACTTGAGATCAGAAAACAAGAACATGAGATAAAAAAGGAAGAACATTTGATAATGACTACGGACATTTCACATTTGAACCCTCAGATGAAAGCGTATTACATAATGCGAAAAAATAAGATTTTAGCCAAATGGTCTGCACATGTCAACAACTCAAATTATTATTTTCCCCTGTCCCCTGATGAATAATTACGGGAAAATGTATTTTTTAATTTTGCAATGTTATTTATTTTTTTTAATGTAATTGTTTTAGTCTTTATTTGCAATGTCATTTTTATTTTGTAATGTAATGTAGTGGTCCATTATATTTAAATTTGTCTCCTGCCTCCTGATAAATTTGTTTTGTTTTGTTTTGTTTTTTTTTTTTTTGTAATGATATATTTTTTAGTTGGGTGAATTATATTTAATTTTTTTTCCAGTTTTTAAATTTTTTTTAATTCTTTATATTTGTCTAGTTGGGAATAACATAAATATATAATTTTTTTTAGAAACAATTAAAAAAATGTCACAAGAGACTTGGAGGGAAAGTTGGTTGAGATTTGCTAAAATAGCAAGTGACAATTGGAGCACCATTGCTATAATTTGGCAAAATAGTACTATTTATTGCCAAATTATAGCAATAGCAATACTATTTTAGTAAACATCATTGGAGATGCTCTTATGAAAGTCTATTGCTATTTATAGGAAAAGATTTTTCAAAGAGATCCTACAAAATTCTATATGGAATTCAATCAAATTATTTGAATCATATTGATTGGAGGGAGAGTTGAAAATTTTATTTCCCTCTAAAATTAAATCTAGTATTCAATCAATTTGTTTGGAGGGAATGTCAAAAAATTTTAATTTCTTTAAAATAAGTGACTTTTTCTTATTAGTTATGATTTTATTAAATATTATTAATAAATACTATGCAAGAATTTTTATTTTTATTTGAGTATTTATATATATTTATATATATTTATTATTTATAATTATATATTTTTATTATATAATATTAATTATAATGTCACGGTTCAACCACTTTAACCCAATGGTTGAACTGGTGACCCGTCCATCCAGTCTTTTTTCCGATTGCTCACTGATTCAGTTTTCAAAACATTGCTGAAAAGGAAGGGGTCAAGTAAAATTTTTTTTTTTTTTTTTCAAAAAAAAGTACTTTTTTCAATATTTTTAGCACATGTAAAAATATTGTTTGGGGTTAAAAGATTATTTTAGTCACAAAATGATAAAATATGTTAAAAAATTAATAAGATAAAATGTTACATCTAAATCATAATAATTTCATTTTTTTTCTAGCACAAAAGTTAGAAAAGCCAAAAAACCTATCTCAAACGAACCTTTTAAGTTCCAAGCTAAAATAACTAAAAAATTAAAAAAATAAAAGAATTAACCCATATCTCAAACAAACCCAGAGGGTGGTGTGGGTATATTGAGAAAAAAAAAAAAAAAAACCTTAGATGACAAGATTTTAAATTTTTATATTTGTAAGTATTTTAGGTAGAAATTAAGTGCAAAGATTTGGACCTATTTTGGCAACTGAAAAAAAAGTTAACTTATTAGCTTATTTGGGTCATATCATTTCTATACATTTTTACTCATTTTAAATAAAAGCCAAAAAAAGTCAATACTTTAGTTAACAAGCATTGGTATACAATTTTAGGTTTCGTTTGGGATGTGAGTTAGCTTTTTAGCTATTGCTTGAGGCCAAAAAATCTCATTTGGGATGGTTTTTTTTATTCTTTTGACTTTTGTGAGGAAAAAAATAAAATAATTATGATTTAAATACGACATTTTTTAGTCTGAGACTAAAAAATCTATTTTATCTTTTTATGATTATTTTAGCCCCAACCCACTCCTACCCAACTTTCCAAACGGTAACTAATTTAGATAGTTTTCGTTTGGCATAAGTTAAAATGAGACTTTTTGGTTAAAATAGTCACAAAAAGATAAAATATGTTTTTTAGCCCAAAAACATAAAATGTTACATTCAAATCATAATCATTTCATTTTTCTCTTACAAAAGTCAAAAGAGTCAAAAAATTTATTTCAAACGAGACTTTTTAACCCTAGACAAAAATAGTCAAAAAATTAAAAAATCAATCTACATCCCAAATAATGAAAGAAGATCAAGAAGAGATTTGGTATAAAGCTTTAAATAATGTGGGAAAAATTTAGGCAATACAGTATTTTTTATAAGGCTTTACATGGTAACCATTTTTTATTTGAAAAATGTTTGACGCTCCAAAATTTTTATTAAATTTTTTATTGGATTCACATTATTGTAGATTTCACATTCATATGATTATTTGATAAACAATTTAGTAAAGTTCTTGGTGCCTCTAACTTTGCTCTTTTTATTTTGATAATTTGGAATTAAATACATTTTTTATTTATGAAATTTGTATTGACTTCACAAATTCTTAAACATTTATTTGGCGAGAGGGGTGAGATCTTCATTTTAGAAAGCTAAACGTTGAAATTTTTTAAATTATATTAGTTGAAAATTTGAAAGTAACACACCAAAAAAAACTTTCAATTTGCATTTTATTTAATCATGCTTTAATTTTACTTTTCTTTTATCTGAATACAACTAATACAACTTTCAACCTTCAATTTGCATTTTTGAATACACTGTTTTGTTTATTGAATACAATTAAATTATCTTCTTTTTTTTTCTTTTTTTTTTTTCTTTTTAATTTTAAAGTCCAATGCATAGCAGACGGGTAAGTTACACATACTTCTTTTAAAATTTAGAAAAAAATATACTACTACCTCATATGTTTATATAATTATATTGAGTTTCCTTAAGAATTAAATTGCTAGTACTCAATTCTATTTTCATCAAAATATTGTTAGGCACATAAATAGAAAATTAATATTGCCATTTTTTCATTCAAATTTATACTTTACTTTATTTATTTTTGTGTTTTCACACTTTACTTAAAGAAAGGTCACTATCAAAAGTGTATAATTTGCTATAGTTTTCCTAAATCTCATAAAAAGTGAACAAAACCACCAATAGCTTTTACCAATAATTTCATTTTAAAAAAAATCAAATTATAGTTTTTGTTTAACACTCCCGTTTTCGAAGCTGTGCAAGTAGATAATACAGTCCAAGTAGAGTAGCTAAGACTAAGAGCATCCACACCAAATTCTTCAAATTTTTAGTGAAATTATAGTTATTTCATTATTTTAACTAGTCACATTTTATTACTTACAGTATCAAACTCTTTATTCTAACTTATTCTTATTAAATATTATTTTCTTATTGTGTTTGTTAGTCTTTTTTTTATTATTATTATTAAATTGATAAGTTACCAGCCAAAAAAAAAAAAAAAATTGTCGTTGACCGGTTGACCGGCCAGACTTCCGGGTAGACATCCGATAATACACAAATAGCAATAAACAGTGCCTCGCTTGTTGTAACGAGTTACTATAGCCATTGTAAATTTTGACGAGTTAGAAGCGAGTTTGATGGAGTTAATTTTTTAAAACTTTTTAGCTAAAAAATAATTTTGAAGAGCTTGATGAGGATGCTCTAAGAATCCAACTAGTACATTATGCAGGTAATTGACAAGAAAAATGTTGCAGTTGTCGAACCGAAAAAGAAAACTCGCTTATGTGTCAAATACTCAAAAAATCCTTTTGATAATGCGTCGCCCTACTGTATTCAACTTCATATAAAGGCAGATATTTGGATTTGATTTTGAATTTGGACTTAAATTTTCATCCTAAAGAGCGTTATTCGACTCACAATTAGAAGAGCAATGATTTTAGGCCAAAAAGTTAATCCCAAGCCGACTAAGATGGTTGTTGCCTATTGGGTAGAGATGGAAGCCACTTATCATTGAATCAAATATTTCAATCACTTCCAACTTTCACACTGGTTTATCATTTAAAAATATGATCAAAAGAAAATAAAATTTATCAAGGCATTGAGTAAGACAATTCCTCATGAAAAGTATACCCTCGTGTGAATATGGAAAAGGTGCAATATATTGTAACAGTCTCATTAATTAGTTTGTATGTTTCAACCACACATGCATATATTCATCGGAGGAGTGGTAGCCACAGGATTGATGGAGCCAACACGATACAAACAAAATCATCTAGAAGGTTATAAGAGTTGCCTAGGGAGGAATACATAATAGTTGTACATGTCTTTCTCTCTCCTATCATGAAAATTTCTGAACAAATCATCAAACATCCCAAGGGTATTTAAATGATGATTAGTGAAGCAAAAAGAGGAAAATAATTCAATGGATATAAAGTCAAGGAAAATTATGAAAGAGGCATTCAAAGAGATGGCCAAAACCTACAATATCTTATGGAAAATAAGAGCAAGTGAGTACTCAAATTTAGAGAGAATATGTTTAAAAGAAACCATTCTTGAAAGCAAAGCATATACACAAGAGCTTCCATCATTAGGAAGACCAAAGAGACTCATCTTCCTACTCATGGGAGATGGATTAAAACCTCCATTTCCATTCTTCAAAGGAAAAAGAAGAGAGTCTTTAATGGCCTTGATGAAGAGCTCTCATGTAGCTTTAAAACAAATACAAGGCTAGACTACGCAAAAGCAATAAATGAAAGCTAAGACAAGATAATGCAAGCTCATCTTTCTGCTCATGGAACATAGATGAAACATCCATTTCCATGCTACAAAAGAGGAACGAGAAGAGAGCTATGCAATATCTTCAAAGGAGAGAGATATGAAACAAAGATCAAGCTATCTGTGTAAGCTTTAATACAAACAGCTCATATTCAATCAAAAACTACCTAAAACAGTGCTGAAATGAAAGAAATGAAGCTTAAATATAAAGAAGAACAAGAGAGCAAAGCTAAAGAACAAGCTTATGGAAGGGTGTCTAACCCGTCGACCTTTAACAAGATTTAAATCACATGTTTTAAGCCTAAAAATACTCTGAAATTTAGTGTTTAAAACAGAGGGTGAAGAACAAGAGGATAAAAGGTAGGAAAATTGAAAAAGTTGAAGAATCAACCTCTAGAGAAGAGGAAGAGTTTCTTGGTTTACAAACTCGAATCCAAACACTCTCAAGTATCTGAAATTAATCTCAAAGTTCTAGCAAAAGCTTCAAAGTCAAGCTCCAATGGTGTATACACATTCTGTCTATATCAAGAGGGTGGAGGAAAGCCTTAAGCAAAATGTTCTAACCCTAAACCATGAGGTAGGGGTTGTATTTGTAGAAAAACAACCGACTTCAACGTAAATATCTTCAAAAGAGACCAACTGGCCAAAGCTCGTGCATGGGAGCAGCTGCCAGCTGCAAAATATATCTTCTCAACAAACATGGTCGGCTGGCCAACGAAATGTGGAATGCCAGTCCTTTTTGTTTTTGCTCTTTTTTGAGTGGTTAGGCTAAAAAAATAGGGTTGGTTCCAAATGGGGTGCAAGGTTTTGGTTTGAAGCTCAAAACTGAATTCTTTTGTTGAAAATTCGAACAATTTGCATAATGTAACTTTTATCATTGAGTGTTCGGATTGAAGCGCCTAAGTCGTAAGGGTGGTTAAAATGGGGTGTTTACAATGTGACTTACCGTGCGGTATGGAACGCATCACCCCTCAGATCCACTTCAAATGACGTATGGCTCCTACTAGAATTCGGACTCAAAGTTTACCCAAATTAAGATTATAAAAAACCAAATTTCAAAAAATATTTCCACTGATATGTTATTATTCACCCCGAAACACCAGTGATATGTGATTTGGCCTATTTAACATCCTTAATCCCTATCAAATTACTATTTTTTAGATGCTATATAACATTGCTCTCTCCATGTCAAATTTGACATACGAGGGAAGGGATAATCTATTTATTTTTTTTTACATTTTTTAATGTGTGAAACCCACAATAAAGAGTAATTAATCAACAATTCTAAATTACCATGAGGCAATGGTCATGTGGTGCTTTTAATTAATGATATAGCGAAAAATTTTATGAAAATTACATAACAATGGTGCATATGGTACGTACCTTTTGAGAGATGTGTACCACATAATGTTCAAAAAAAAAAAAAAAAATTCTAACACATTCAAATTGAAATTTTTGATTGAAGATCAGCAAACTGCACAATATAGCTTAGGAACCAATAAGCTGGACATTTCATCAACGTCCATAGCACATCCCATATTGAAGATGCATTACAATCTGAAGATCCATAAATATATATATATATCTATATATTTTAAGAATAACACTTAACATATAGCTCTCTCAGTAAATATATTTATTGGGACACTAAATTTTAAAAAAAAAAATTCCCATGAAAACTTGAGTGGTATAACATCCAAAATAACCATAGAACTCCATATATTTCATTTATTTTTATATCTAAACAATAGTATCAATATATCAATTCTTTTTTGGTTGTGATTTGAAATTTGTATATCAGGAGATTTATTAAAAATGGATGATAATATAGATAAGTATGATTTATTTTATATAAACTTTAATTTAAATTCTTAAATGTCCTTAATAAAATTTCTGGAGCCGTGGTACAACACTTTTTTTTCCCCTCTTAGGATTTGTTTGGGAAGTGGATTGGCTTTTTGGATTTTTGACTTTTTGACTATTTTTAGCTTGGGGCTAAAAAGTTTGGTTTGGGAAGGACTTTGACTTTTTGACTTTTTTGTGAAAGAAAGAATGTAATAATTATAGATTATATGTGATATTTTGTCTTATTGAGTTAAAAAAACTATTTTATTTTTTGTAATTATTTTAACCAAAAAAATCCAACTTTTAACTTCTCAAACGAAGCCTTACTCTCTTTTTTTCTCCTTCTTCTTCTTATTTTTTTGGGTTAAATGGAGCATAATATTTTCTCTCTTGTTCTGCTATTTTAAATGGCTGCCACTGGTGACTTTGTAAGATGATTGGGTAAAGACATTTAGGCCTTGTTTGGTTTATTTTTCAGAAAAATTTTTAGAAAAAATTCTTTACAAACAAATTTTTAAAAATAATCAAACCAAACAAATTTTTAAAAAAAAAATTTCAAAATTTTGTTTGGTTACTTACTTTCCAAAATCATTCTCTTTCTCATACACATTAAATCAATCACTTTTTTTAAAACTTTCTCCCAAAAACAATTTTCTAAAATCATTTCTGAAAAAAGACAAACCAAACAAGTTTTCGTGCTTTTTATCTCAAAAATTATTCTACAAACACAAACCAAACACCCCTTAAACACCTGTAAAGATAAATAGTGAACTTGTTTAGAGTGCCACTTTTTCACTATATTCCAAGATTCTTGCCTTGAGAGAAGAGAATATTCAAAATATATTAGGTACTTGGAATATGATTACTGTGATATTTTAAGAATATTGTGATTGAAAGAGAAAATAAAATTTATAATTTTGGACTGTGTGGTTAAAAGATATGAGAAAACATAATATATGATAATTAATAAAGAATATAAATACGTGATGTAACAGAAACACTCAATAATTTTTCCTAATGTATCTGTTCATGTGAGCAAACTCTTTCTTATTTGAATATTATTAGGTGTGTAGCATTTAATTTAATGATGTATTGTTAAATCTATAAAATATAATTTTTAATTTTAATTTGAAAATATATATGCATGCTGTTGAAATGATAAAAATATTTATGTTTAGTTTGGATTTTAAAACTTGTTTGCGAATTTTTAAAAAAAATTGGAAGTTAATTTCATGAAAAATATATAAAAAATCAAGTTATATTGTTTTATTTTTTATAAGGATAAAAATAAATTTTATAAACTACAAAATACTTTTTTGATATTTTTTTTGTTAAACTAATTATTATTATTATTTATTTATAGAATAAAACCAAACGAAGGTAATTTCCAAACTTGGGTTCACTGTGCCATAAAAATGTTTAACAGCCGGCCAAGTGCAAGACAATTAAGGCAATTGCTTTGGGCCTCAGATTCGGAAAAGCCCTTTTTGTATAATAGTCCTATTTGATAGGACTTATTTTTAGTTTATTTCAGCTTTTAGTTTAATTTAAGCTATTTTGATATATTTAGTTCAGCTTAACAATACAGCTTATAACTTTTTTAAGTCAAAAATCAACTTATTTATTGAGTGGGAGAGGAGAAGCTTAATTTATAAGTCAAAAATCAGCTTATGTTCACAGGTATAAGTTATAAACTGTTAAGTTATAAGTTATACTCACTTTCCTACAGCTCAACCAAACGGGCCAATGCTTATTTATTTGTTTACTTATTGGCCAAGACCATTCCCAACACAAGGCCCACAAACTTATTTATTTGTTTACTTTAGTCCGTAATTGAGAGAAGTAGAAAGGCCACCGTTTTTTATTTTATTCTTTAATTTTCGTTGCTTGAATTTTATAAGATAGACAACGTGACATGAATTAAAAAAAATAAATATGTGATAAAAGATAAATTGAAAAACTAAAATTATGAAATCTATCGCATTTATATTTTATCATAAATATAATTTTTTATGGTACTAATTAATGTTAAATCATTTTCGGTGGTGTTACATGCACCAATTAATATACACACTAGTGTACCAACTAGTGTTATGATATCATTAATGACCCTATTTATTATACAAATTATAAATACTTAAAAGTTTTAAAATTATGTCACATCACTAGTTAGTACACTAATGTGTACACTGATTAGTGCATATAACATTATTCATCATTTTTTATCGGTGGTACTACATGCATCAATTAATGTACACACTAGTTTACTAACTAATGTTATACCATTATTACTGACCCCACCTATTATACAAATTACAAAAATTCAAAACTTTTAAAATTATGTCATATCATTTATTAGTATAATAGTTAGTATATTAATTGGTATATGTAACATTATTTATATTGTAAACAAACAAAGTTTTGTTTTTGTTTTTATTTTTATTTTTATTTTTGTTTTTGTTTAATTCAAAAAATATATATATGTTTATTTTAAGGCGTACATAGCATGGGGTATTACGTCAGCTCTTAGAAAAATAAAGGCAATATTTGGTTTAATTTTTAAATTAATATTTGGATAAAAAAAATCAAAAAACATGTTTGGCTAACAAAATTTCAAAACTGTTTTCAAAATTATTTTTTTTTCTCTCTCTCTCTCTCCTCTCTTCATCACTTTTTAAATTTTTATTAATAAATCAATCAATCACTTTTTCTCTCTCCTCTTTCATTTCATTTCTTATTCTCTGATATTTTACATATCAATTAATCAAATTTTCTTTGACAACCATATATTCAATTATAAAAAAAATACAAATCATCTAAAAATTATTTTCAAAACTTATAATCAAACAAATTTTTAATTTTCAAAACTCTTTTTAATAATTTATCTGTTAAAATACAATTCAAAACTCAATTTTTTTTTTTCCAAAACTAAATCAAACGAAGCCAAACATTGGATAATATGGAGATATCCACAGTTAATGTAATGAAAAGCATTGTTTAGAAACTGGATCGGACCGGTTGGATTGGAAACAGGGCCTTGTTTCGGTCTAGAAAACTCTCTAAACCTGGACTAAGGCCAAAACCAGTGTAAAATTGAAAATCTGATAGACCCGACGGTCAAACAGGTAAAACTGGCGACCCGAACCTAGTTTTAAGGGTCGGCCCCTTTTCTTTTTTTTAAAAAATTCTGTCTTCAACTTTTTTTTTTTTTTTTCTCTTCTTTTGTTTTCTTTCTTTCTTACATATTTATATATATATATATATATATATATATATATTTCAAAATTTTGACTAAAAAATTCTTAATTCAAGAGTCTCATTTTATAAGGAGGAGTCTCATTGGAAGCATAAAGGAGATTAGGCAATGGTGTGCCATTGGAGCTGCTATTGTCAAATTATGGTAGCAGTTGATAGAAAGGCACCTCCAATGGCAACTTTTAGCAGCTGCTATCTTTGGCAAATGCCAAATCTTGTGTCAAATATGGCACAAGCTTTGGCAACTACCAAAGCTTCCAAATCATCTTCAACCAACTGTTTCCTTCCTCTCTCCCTCCCTTTTTCATCATCATTTCCAAACACAGTTTCAATATTCACCCAAAAATCACACAAATTTCCAAACAAAATTAACCCAACAATTTCCAATTTTCCAAAGTCACACAAATTTTGAAATTTCCAATATTCACCCAAAAATTTCCAAACACAGAAAATTAGAAAACAAAATACCTAAAGCAAACAAAAAAAAATACCTGATAGAAAAATTAGAAAATCAAAATTTAAAGCAAACAAAATTAGGGTTTCAATTTCATCAATTTGAAGCAAACAAAATTTAAAAATTAGAAAATCAATTTCACCAAGTTGAAGCAAACAAAATTTTTTAAAAATTAGAAAATCAACACAGTGAAGTCAAAAAAAATATCTAACAGAAATGGGTTGATCTTCTTTGTGTTCTTTGGATGATCTTGTTTGTGTTCATCATTAGGGTTTCAATTTTCTTCATGATCTTGTCCAACATCGCCGATCCATTGTAAGAGTTAGACAAAGTGTGACAGAGAGAAATGAGAGAAACAGAGGGGTAGGGGTAGGCGGCGGCGGTTGGGGGAGAGGGAAAGGAATAGAGTGAGAGTGAGAGGGAAAGGGAGAAAAGGTTGTCTTCGGCGATTGGGGGTAGACACCGTCATTGATTGAAGAGATAGAAAAGAGAGTGAGAGGGATCGACACCATCGTCACTCAAACAAGAGAGAGAGAAAAAGAGAGAGAGAGAGAGAGAGAGAGAGAGAGAGAGAGAGAGAGAGAGAGAGAGACGGAGATTGAGAGGGACATGGAAAAAGAAATGGTGAGAGAGACAGGAGAGAGAGAGGGATAGAGTAAGAGGGAGGAGATGGATAGAGTGAAAGGAAGAGGAAGAGGGATCGACACCATCGCCGTTCGAACAGAGAGAGAAGAGAGATAAATTTGAGAGTGAGAAAGAGAGAGACAAAGACTGAGAGGGACATGGAGGAGGAAATGGTGAGAGAGACAGTGAGAGTGAGAGGAATAAAAAGTTGGATGATTCTACACAAATCATCTCAACCATTGATAACCAACACGTGAACGGTGGTGATGAAAATTTATAGAGCCGTTGTATTCTGTTTGGCTAAAAAAAATAAAAAAAATAAACACCAGCTTGTGTCAGAAGATTATCTCTTCAAACGACTATTATATTGAAACAGTAATATTTTGAATTTTTATAAATAGAAACCCTTCATCTCAATTTTATTTCACAGCAACCATTGCACATTTCATTTTTCTTTTCTCCTCTCTTCATCTCAATTTGATTTCACAATAAACTTCCGAAATTATATTCTTTTTAGTTTTTTTTACACAATCACTATGGAAGGTTCATCAAAAACTAAGAGGGGAAAATCTTTTACTACTAAAGAAGATGTGACAATTTGTAGAGTTTGGTGTCACATTACTGAAGACTCAATTGTTAGGAATTCGCAATATCATGCTCATTTTTTGGAAGAATTTTTTAAAATTATTGCTCGTTGCAAAATGATCACTCAAGAACACAAGTGTCAATCTCATCTCGATAAGGTGTAATCATGAAATGTTACAATAAAATTCGTGGGTGTTTGGCACAAGTCAAAAATCTACACCCAAGTGGAATGTCTCAAGTTGACATAGTAAGATTTCATATTCATTTATTTGTGTTAGTTTATTTATTTTTTCTTATTTAAAAATGAACTAATTAATTAATGTAATAATTTATTGATACAGATGCTTTAAGCAAAACTGTTATACCAGCAAGATGTAAACAAATATTCTACTTTTGAACATTGTTGGCCAATCTTACAAAATAATATCAGGTGGCAAGATATAGCTCCTACAAACACAGTGAAGTCAAGGATACATATACTGTTTTTCCCTAATTTAGCCCCCGATTCTCCTATGGATAACTGCATTTCTCTTGAAAATGACACCAGTCCAAGTATTGGTAACAATCCAACTGTTAGTGAGGGCAACGCTTCTGTAAGGGGTAAAAAGCCTATTGGTAGGAAAGCTTCAAAAGAATTATTTCGGAGAAATCAAGTCGTTGAAGCTGAAATCCAAAAAATGAGCATACAATTGGAGACATTTAACCAACGCCTTACTGAGAAGAAAAAAGGATTCAAGCACTGCAGGAGATGAAAGAACTTGAGATCATAAAACAAGAACATGAGATAAAAAAAGGAGAACATTTGATAATGACTACGGACATTTCACATTTGAACCCCCAGATGAAAGCATATTACACAATGTGAAAAAATGAGATTTTCACCAAGTGGTCCACACATGTCAACAACCCAAATTATTATTTTCCCCTGCCTCCTGATGAATAATCACGGGAGAATGTATTTTTTAATTTTGCAATGTCATTTATTTTTTAATGTAATTGCTTTAGTCTTTATTTGCAATGTCATTTTTATTTTGTAATGTAATGTAGTGGTCCATTATATTTAAATTTGTCCCCTGCCTCCTGATAAATTTGTTTTGTTTTGTTTTTTGTTTTTTTTTTTTTTTTGTAATGATATATTTTTTAGTTGGGTGAATTATATTTAATTTTTTTTCCAGTTTTTTAATTTTTTTAATTTTTTATATTGTCTAGTCGAGAATAATATAAATATATAATTTTTTTTTAGAAACAATTAAAAAAATGTCACAAGAGACTTGAAGGGAAAGTTAGTTGCATTTGTTAAAATGGCAATGATCATTGGAGTACCATTGTATAATTTGGCAAAATAACACTATTTATTGGCAATAGCAATGCGACTTTTAGTAAACATCATTGGAGATGCTCTTATGAAAGTTTATTTCTATTTATAGGAAAAGATTTTTCAAAGAGATCCTACAAAATTCTATATGAGATTCAATCAAATTATTTGAATCATATTGATTGGAGAGAGAGTTGAAAATTTTATTTCCCTCTAAAATTAAATCTAGTATTCAATCAATTTGTTTGGAGGGAATGTCAAAAAAATTTAATTTCTTTAAAATAAGTGACTTTTTCTTATCAATTATGATTTTATTAAATATTATTAATAAATACTATGCAAGAATTTTTATTTTTATTTGAGTATTTATATATATTTTTATTTATCTATTATTTATAATTATATATTTTTATTATATAATATTAATTATGACGTCACGGTTCAACCACTTTGACCCAATGATTGAACTAGTGACCCATCCACTTGGTCTTTTTTCTGATTCGCTCACTGATTCAGTTTTCAAAACATTGCTGGAAAGGAAGGGGTCAAGTAAATTTTTTTTTTTTTTTCAAAAAAAAATACTGTTTTTCAATATTTTTAGCACATGTAAAAATATTGTTTGGGGTTAAAAGGTTATTTTAGTCACAAAATGATAAAATATGTTAAAAAATTAATAAGATAAAATGTTACATCTAAATCATAATAATTTCATTTTTTTCTACCACAAAAGTTAGAAAAGCCAAAAAACCTATCTCAAATGAACATTTTAAGTTCCAAGCTAAAATAACTAAAAAAATAAAAAAATTAACCCATATCTCAAACAAACCCAGAGGGTGGTGTGGGTATATTGAACAGATTCCAAAAAAAAAGAAAAAAAGAAAAAAACCTTAGATGACAAGATTTTAAATTTCTATATTTGTAAGTATTTTAGGTAGAAATTAAGTGCAAAGATTTGGGCCTATTTTGGCAACTAAAAAAAAAGTTAACTTATTAGCTTATTTAGTTCCCATTATCTCTATACTGTTTTACACAAGTTTTTAATAAAAGCCAAAAAAAAGTCAATACTTTAGTTAACAAGCATTGGTATATAGTTTTAGGTTTCGTTTGGGATGTGAGTTGGCTTTTTAACTATTGCTTGAGGCTAAAAATTCTCGTTTGGGTTGAATTTTTTGATTTTTTTGACTTTTGTGAGAGAGAAAATAAAATAATTATGATTTTGATGTGACATTTTTTAGTGTGAGACTAAAAAAATTATTTTATCTTTTTATGATTATTTTAGCCCCAACCCACCCCTACCCAACTTTCCAAACGGTAACTTAATTTAGATAGTTTTCGTTTGGCATAAACTAAAATGGGACTTTTTGGTTGAAATAGTTACAAAAAGACAAATATGTTTTTTAACCCAATAAGATAAAATATCAAATTCAAATCATAATCATTTCATTTTTCTCTCACAAAAGTCAAAAGAATCAAAAAATTTATTCTAAACGAGACTTTTTTGCCCCAAGCAAAAATAGTCAAATAGTCAAAAAATTAAAAAATCAACCCACATCTCAAATAATGAAAGAAGATGATAAGATCAAGAAGAGATTTGGTATAAAGCTTTAAATAATGTGGGAAAAATTTAGGCAATACAGTATTTTTTAAAAGGCTTTACATGGTAATCATTTTTTATTTGAAAAATGTTTCACACCCCCAAAAATTTTTATTAGATTCACATGATTGTAGATTTCACATTGTTATGATTATTTAATAAAAAATTTAATAAAATTCTTGGTGCCTCTAACTTTGCTCTTTTTATTTTGATAATTTGGAATTAAATACATTTTTTATTTATGAAATTTGTATTGACTTCACAAATTCTTAAACATTTATTTGGCAAGAGGGGTGAGATCTTCATTTTAGAAAGCTAAACGTTGAAATTTTTTAAATTATATTAGTTGAAAATTTGAAAGAAACACACCAAAAAAAAATTTCAATTTGCATTTTATTTAATCATGCTATAATTTTACTTTTCTTTTATCTGAATACAACTAATTCAACTTTCAACTTTCAATTTGCATTTTTGAATACACTGTTTTGTTTATTGAATACAATTAAATTATCTTCTTTTTTTTATTTTTTTTTATTTTTCTTTTTAATTTTAAAGTCTAATGCATAGCAGATGGGTAAGTTACACATACTTCTTTTAAAATTTAGAAAAAAATATACTACTACCTCATATGTTTATATAATTATATCGAGTTTCCTTAAGAATTAAATTGCTAGTACTCAATTCTATTTTCATCAAAATATTGTTAGTCACATGAATAGAAAATTAATATTGCCATTTTTTTCATTCAAATTTATACTTTACTTTATTTATTTTTGTGTTTTCACACTTTACTTAAAGAAAGGTCACTATCAAAAGTGTATAATTTGCTATATTTTTCCTAAATCCCATAAAAATTGAATAAAACCACCAATAGCTTTTACCAATAATTTCATTTTAAAAAAAATCAAATTATAGTTTTTGTTCAACACTCCGTTTTCGAAGCTGTGCAAGTAGATAATACAGTCCAAGTAGAGTAGCTAAGACTAAGAGCATCCACACCAAATTCTTCAAATTTTTAGTCAAATTATAGTTATTTCATTATTTTAACTAGTCACATTTTAGTACTTACAGTATCAAACTCTTTATTCTAACTTATTCTTATTAAATATTATTTTGTTATTGTGTTTGTTAATGACTACGAACATTTCACATTTGAACCCTCAGATGAAAGCGTATTACACAATGTGAAAAAATGAGATTTTCGCCAAGTGGTCCGCACATGTCAACAACTCAAATTATTATTTTCCCCTGTCTCCTGATGAATAATTACGGGAGAATGTATTTTTTAATTTTGCAATGTCATTTATTTTTTAATGTAATTGTTTTAGTCTTTATTTGCAATGTCATTTTTATTTTGTAATGTAATGTAGTGGTCCATTATATTTAAATTTGTCCTCTGCCTTTTGATAAATTTGTTTTTTTTTTTTTTTGTTTTTTTTTTTTTTTTTGTAATGATATATTTTTTAGTTGGGTGAATTATATTTAATTTTTTTTTTCCAGTTTTTTAATTCTTTATATTTGTCTAGTTGGGAATAACATAAATATATAATTTTTTTTAGAAACAATTAAAAAAATGTCACAAGAGACTTGGAGGGAAAGTTGGTTGAGATTTGCTAAAATAGCAAGTGACTATTAGAGCACCATTGCTATAATTTGGCAAAATAGTACTATTTATTGCCAAATTATAGCAATAGCAATGCTATTTTAGTAAACATCATTGGAGATGCTCTTATGAAAGTCTACTGCTATTTATAGGAAAAGAATTTTCAAAGAGATCCTACAAAATTCTATATGGAATTCAATCAAATTATTTGAATCATATTGATTGGAGGGAGAGTTGAAAATTTTATTTCCCTCTAAAATTAAATCTAGTATTCAATCAATTTGTTTGGAGGGAATGTCAAAAAATTTTAATTTCATTAAAATAAGTGACTTTTTCTTATTAGTTATGATTTTATTAAATATTATTAATAAATACTATGCAAGAATTTTTATTTTTATTTGAGTATTTATATATATTTATATATATTTATTATTTATAATTATATATTTTTATTATATAATATTAATTATGATGTCACGGTTCAACCACTTTGACCCAATGGTTGAACTGGTGACCTGTCCATCCAGTCTTTTTTTTGATTCACTCACTGATTCAGTTTTCAAAACATTGCTGAAAAGGAAGGGGTCAAGTAAATTTTTTTTTTTTTTTTTAATTTCAAAAAAAAGTACTGTTTTTCAATATTTTTAGCACATGTAAAAATATTGTTTGGGGTTAAAAGGTTATTTTAGTCACAAAATGATAAAATATGTTAAAAAATTAATAAGATAAAATGTTACATCCAAATCATAATAATTTCATTTTTTTTTTTTTTATCACAAAAGTTAGAAAAGCCAAAAAACCTATCTCAAACGAACCTTTTAAGTTCCAAACTAAAATAACTAAAAAAATTAAAAAATAAAAAAATTAACCCATATCTCAAACAAACCCAGAGGGTGGTGTGGGTATATTGAAAAAAAAAAAAAAAAAAAAAAAAAAAAAAAAAACCTTAGATGACAAGATTTTAAATTTTTATATTTGTAAGTATTTTAGGTAGAAATTAAGTGCAAAGATTTGGACCTATTTTGGCAACTAAGAAAAAAGTTAACTTATTAGCTTATTTGGATCATATTATTTCTATACATTTTTACACATATTTTAAATAAAAGCCAAAAAAAGTCAATACTTTAGTTAACAAGCATTGGTATACAATTTTAGGTTTCGTTTGGGATGTGAGTTGGCTTTTTAGCTATTGCTTGAGGCCAAAAAATCTCATTTGGGATGGTTTTTTTTATTCTTTTGACTTTTGTGAGAAAAAAAATAAAATAATTATGATTTAGATGCGACATTTTTTAGTTTGAGACTAAAAAATCTATTTTATCTTTTTATGATTATTTTAGCCCCAACCCACTCCTACCCAACTTTCCAAACGGTAACTAATTTAGATAGTTTTCATTTGGGATAAGCTAAAATGGGACTTTTTGGCTAAAATAGTCACAAAAAGACAAAATATGTTTTTTAGCCCAATAACATAAAATGTTACATTCAAATCATAATCATTTCATTTTTCTCTTACAAAAGTCAAAAGAGTCAAAAAACTTATACCAAACGAGACTTTTTAGCCCCAGACAAAAATAGTCAAAAAATTAAAAAATCAATCCACATCCCAAATAATGAAAGAAGATTGTGAAGGATAAGATCAAGAAGAGATTTGGTATAAAGCTTTAAATAATGTGGGAAAAATTTAGGCAATACAGTATTTTTTATAAGGCTTTACATGGTAACCATTTTTTATTTGAAAAATGTTTTACGCCCCAAAATTTTTATTAAATTTTTTATTGGATTCACATGATTGTAGATTTCACATTCATATGATTATTTGATAAAAAATTTAGTAAAGTTCTTGGTGCCTCTAACTTTGCTCTTTTTATTTTGATAATTTGGAATTAAATACATTTTTTATTTATGAAATTTGTATTGACTTCACAAATTCTTAAACATTTATTTGGCGAGAGGGGTGAGATCCTCATTTTAGAAAGCTAAACGTTGAAATTTTTTAAATTATATTAGTTGAAAATTTGAAAGAAACACACCAAAAAAAACTTTCAATTTGCATTTTATTTAATCATGCTTTAATCTTACTTTTCTTTTATCTGAATACAACTAATACAACTTTCAACCTTCAATTTGCATTTTTGAATACACTGTTTTGTTTATTGAATACAATTAAATTATCTTCTTTTTTTTTCTTTTTTTATTTTTCTTTTTAATTTTAAAGTCCAATGCATAGCAGACGGGTAAGTTACACATACTTCTTTTAAAATTTAGAAAAAAATATACTACTACCTCATATGTTTATATAATTATATTGAGTTTCCTTAAGAATTAAATTGCTAGTTCTCAATTCTATTTTCATCAAAATATTGTTAGTCACATAAATAGAAAATTAATATTGCCATTTTTTCATTCAAATTTATACTTTACTTTATTTATTTTTGTGTTTTCACACTTTACTTAAAGAAAGGTCACTATCAAAAGTGTATAATTTGCTATAGTTTTCCTAAATCTCATAAAAAGTGAACAAAACCACCAATAGCTTTTACCAATAATTTCATTTTAAAAAAAATCAAATTATAGTTTTTGTTTAACACTCCCGTCTTCGAAGCTGTGCAAGTAGATAATACAGTCCAAGTAGAGTAGCTAAGACTAAGAGCATCCACACCAAATTCTTCAAATTTTTAGTTAAATTATAGTTATTTCATTATTTTAACTAGTCACATTTTATTACTTACAGTATCAAACTCTTTATTCTAACTTATTCTTATTAAATATTATTTTCTTATTGTGTTTGTTAGTCTTTTTTTTATTATTATTATTAAATTGATAAGTTACCAGCCAAAAAAAAAAAAAAATTGTCGTTGACCGGTTGACCGGCCAGACTTCCGGGTAGACATCCGATAATACA
The DNA here is from genome assembly GCA_030407325.1 of Camellia japonica. Taxonomy (NCBI): domain Eukaryota; kingdom Viridiplantae; phylum Streptophyta; class Magnoliopsida; order Ericales; family Theaceae; genus Camellia; species Camellia japonica. The sequence continues at coordinate 15,483,130 of JAPPVO010000059.1, forward strand.
CAAATAGCAATAAACAGTGCCTCGCTTGTTGTAACGAGTTACTATAGCCATTGTAAATTTTGACGAGTTAGAAGCGAGTTTGATGGAGTTAATTTTTTAAAACTTTTTAGCTAAAAAATGATTTTGAAGAACTTGATGAGGATGCTCTAAGAATCCAACTAGTACATTATGCGGGTAATTGACAAGAAAAATGTTGCAGTTGTCGAACCGAAAAAGAAAACTCGCTTATGTGTCAAATACTCAAAAAAATCCTTTTGATAATGCGTCGCCCTACTGTATTCAACTTCATATAAAGGCAGATATTTGGATTTGATTTTGAATTTGGACTTAAATTTTCATCCTAAAGAGCGTTATTCGACTCACAATTAGAAGAGCAATGATTTTAGGCCAAAAAGTTAATCCCAAGCCGACTAAGATGGTTGTTGCCTATTGGGTAGAGATGGAAGCCACTTATCATTGAATCAAATATTTCAATCACTTCCAACTTTCACACTGGTTTATCATTTAAAAATATGATCAAAAGAAAATAAAATTTATCAAGGCATTGAGTAAGACAATTCCTCATGAAAAGTATACCCTCGTGTGAATATGGAAAAGGTGCAATATATTGTAACAGTCTCATTAATTAGTTTGTATGTTTCAACCACACATGCATATATTCATCGGAGGAGTGGTAGCCACAGGATTGATGGAGCCAACACGATACAAACAAAATCATCTAGAAGGTTATAAGAGTTGCCTAGGGAGGAATACATAATAGTTGTACATGTCATACGAAACACACATATTTCGCCAACTAATATTAATCACTTACACAATTTAACAAGATGGGTTTTGTCATTGAGATATGTTTGACGAGCCGTAGATAGTCTGCAATTCTTTTTTTTTTTTTTTTTGGTGTTTCTCCAACTAAAATGAAAATAAGAGTGATTAATACATGATAATTTTCTAATACAACACACAAACGCTTGGATTTGGTCCATAAAGTCGTGAATCCGACGACTTTGTTAATGCCAGACTACTTACTATCAGTTGAGTTGTTTTCTTAAGCCTACTTTTGGATATTTTCTGTCCTATGATGAATGGGCAGATGGGTTTAGAAATACATGCATCAAAATGAGTGAATCATATTCAATCCTCCTAATTAATTGCCAGAAGCTAAATATTCACTTTGAAACTCATTTAGTTTTAGCAGCAATTTCCCATATTAAGCAAAGGAACATCAAATACGGGTCTCATTGGTTGCAACAAAAATTATAGCCCACTCCCAATCTCACATTAAAAAACAAACAGACCTTCACCTTCACCATTTTTTTAAATCCAAACTTGTCCCAAATTCTTATCCAAAACTTCTAGCATGAATTTGGTGAATTGTGTGTGACTTGGGTTAGTTCAAATCAACTCCCAAATGGCCTTAAATTTATGTGTCTACGGATTTGACAAAATTGGGAACTAATCCATAGTAGAGCATGTTCAGAGTGGAGTTGGATGATCAATTATGGTCAAACAAACAAAGCCTAAATTAAATCATCAGATTAATAAAATCAATAACACAGCACATTTCAAAAGAGGGCTAGCATAACATATAGATAAATCTGTAGCAGTACTTAAATCTCATGCCAATAGAAGGACAAAACAGGGGAGCCTTTCAGAGTTGGGCATAACATGGAAAATCACACATCTAGTTAACTGTGCAACAAAACTATCTATATATACATAAGATTCCTACTACAGGACATATGTAACCGTCATCTATTGGCTAAATAGTTATAAACAGACCGTAAGGAAAACAATAAAGTATTGAGGCAAACAAGCAGGAGCAATTAATCCCCCATCCACAAGTGCATGGTAGAACCTTACTCCTCCATCGCGAGTCACAGCCCCATCAGTTCTGCATTGCCAAAACAAGAAACATTATAATAACGAAAACAATTGACAAATGAGTGGGTGGATTGATCTCTCTCTAATCTGTATTGTTTTACCCTATTATATTGAACTAAAACACCGAAAATTTGGAAAAACATTTTACCTCGATTCTTATAGCTGCAAAATAGCCACCGATAGATTCATAGACAGATGTGAAAAATCTGCTAAGGACCACATCAGCATCCAAAGGAGGAGAGAGCACTGCTATGATTGCAATCACGGTAGGGCAAATGCACAAGCAAGCCCCAACATAGTTCTGAACTTCAACAGCTTCAACCATGAATCGCAGAAAAGAGCCAGCTACTTCTTCAAGTATTTTCATCTCATCATGTCTTACAAGTATCTTCACTTTGACAATGATGATAATGGAGAAGGCTATCAGCATAATGAGAGGCAAGTAGAGCTTGTCTTTGGTGTCTTCAACCACCATCCAGATGGCCTGGAGAAGGAGGCTGACCAGAAATTTCAGCAGTAAAAGGCTGGTCTCACCTACCATCGATGAGAGGTAGGTGAGAAGCTCCCTCCAATGGCGTAAGATGGGAAGGTAGCAGGCTACAAAGACGACAGAATACATGGCAAGAGCGAGAGGAATCAACAAGAGTGCATAGGATCTTCCTGGTAGAAGCTCCATAACTTGCTCCACACCCAAATCAAAACTCCAGCACACAAGCTGAAGCATTCCTAGAAGAGAGGATGTGACGATGAATGCCCATATCGACGCTATCAAACAGAAGAACCACAATAGAGCATGCATCTTTCGAAGTTGAATTGACAGAGGCAATCACTAGTGTATATCTATATATATATATATAGAGAGAGAGAGAGAGAAGATTCAGATATCCTCAACCCAGAACACCTTGGTCGACCATCTCTGTTCTTCTCTTTCTGTTGTCCCCTTCTCTCCGTGCGTTGCTCTCTCTCGCTCTCTCTCTCTGCGTTTCTCTCTCTTTCACTGACTGTCTTGAGAAAAAGGTGAGAGATTGAGAGATACTATACAGTCTATGTACAGATTTATGGGGATAATATCATATAGCTGAGAGCTGACCCAAAAAAAGAAGAAAAGTTTACTCAAAATAGAAGAAAAAGTCGAGTCCCCTTCATTTCACTGGTTACAAAATACTGTTACAAATATTATCATATCAAACGAAGGCTTGTTATCAAGAAAAATTGTTCGTAGAGTTCTAATTTAGCATCTCTCAATTTATTTTAAAATTTAATTTTATTAAAATATTTACTCTGATTTATTTTTTATATTTATATAATTTTAAATATCTTTTCAATAAATAGTATTTAAGAAATTAAAAAAGTGAGGTTAAATCTATCAAAAAAATAAATAAATAAATTATTGAATAACTAATGAATTGTTGAGGTATTGTAGCAAAATTAATCAAAAAATAATTTAAAAATAATTTGTTGAAATTGATAAAATAATAATTTTATGATTTACTAGCTATATTTGACTAAAAATTACATTCGGTAAGGCTAACACGGATGCTCTAAGTTTGGTGGAAGAATTTGATGAGAGGAACATAAACGGAAAAAGAAATACAATCTAACATTTTTTTTTTGTTATAATAAATAAAAAATAAAAAGTGAAAGGAAAATGTAATATTATTTTTTGTCTTTTGAGTTCACTTAGACTCTTTTTTATTTTCATTTCCAACTTAACCAAACATATATTAGAATTTAAATTCTATCAATTCTTTGTCTTTGTCTTTTTATTTTTATTTCCCTTTCTACTTTCTTTATCAAATCATTCAACTAAATATAGTGAAAATACCAATCATTACAATATGGTTAGGCCTCGTTGAAAATTATCTATTTTAATAATTTTTTTATGAAAAGATGTGTAAAAAATAAATAATATTTTTAAATATTTTATCCTATTAATTATTTTAGTCTAAATTAAATTATTTTAACTCATTTCAATTGGTTTTGTGAAAGACCGTGCTTAAGTTTGTATAGTCCAAATATATTTGTTTTATATACGAAGGAGATCTGATTTGTTAATTTAAGGATTTGAATTTCCTCCAATTTATAACGTGACCAAACGTGATTGTTTGGGCTCCTGAGATTAATCAATGGTTTTATTTTGATAATTTGAACGGTTTATTTCACATATTCTTTATATATATCATTTAAATAAAATTACGATAAATTACACTCATACCTCCTGAGGTTTCTGTTTAATACAAAACCCTTCTTATGTTTGAAAAATCCCACTTACCGCCCTATCAGATTAAAATGACATATTTATCCCTTACCCGTTATACATATATAATAATAAAATAATACTGATATTTTGTTTATGTCATTTCAAGAGAAATAACAATAATCTTCTTTGGTTTAATTCACACAAAAAATTGAATTTTATTTTTCGTGTTTTTTTTTTTTACTGAATTTTTAAAAATATTTTAAGTAATTTTTTTCTTTAATGTTTAGATACACATAATCTAGATATACTTAACAAAATAATATTTTGTATTTTTTTTAAATTCACCAAATACAAAAAAAAAATGCAAAAATATAAAAATTTACTAATACTGTAATAAATGTGAATGACGATATTTGGTAATACTGTAATAAATGTGAGTGAATAGACGAGAAAGAAAAATAATGGTGAAAATAAAAATAAAAAATTTTATTCATATATAAAAATTTATAAAAAAAATATCATAAAATATTGTGATAGTAATGTTGTTATAAATATAAATCATATTTATGGATATTTTGTTTTAAACTGAAAGATCACCATTAAGTTATATCATTGTTTTTGAAAATTTATTTTTCAATGTTATATTTATATATCATCACTCAATAAGAATATGTTTAGGTATAATTTAATGATGAAAAATTATAGAATATAGTCATACTAATAGGAAGAACAAATAGTATGGTCATTTAGAAATTTTTAAGGCATGACAGCAGTTATCCAGATGACAATTTGTAATGAGATTACAAACTTCAGGAAGGAGAATGCAATTTTTTTAATGTGAGGAGGGAGTTTGTATTAAATAAAAACCTCAAGGGGGTGTCAGTGTAATTTATCCATAAAATTAAGTTGATTTGATAATTGTAGTTAATTTAATTTATTACATTTTTGTCAAAAAAAATGAACGACAAATGTTCTTTTAAAATAGATCATTCATTTATTTTGTTGACAAATATAATAAATTAAATAATTTATAATAATCAATATAAAATAAATAATTCAAATAATCGGAACGACACCTAGGGTGACCCTACACCAAACAGTAAAGCCGAGTTCTCAATTAATCTTTGAGCAGTGATAAAACAATTTTTTTTTTTTTTTTTTTGAGAATTTCAAAATACTTATTAATCTTTTTACATCGCACTTAATCAGAATCTTAACAAATATTTGCTTTATTCTACGTATCAACGAAAATATTATCTGTCCTACTATAAAATGAATCACATCTAATATGGAGTTGGGATCTTCTGTGCCATAGGGCATAGCAGCATACTTGTCATGAACTTCTTTTGATGAGTTAAGCCACTTAATTTTTTTTAGACTGTATTAAGCTGCTTAATTTTGTCAGAATAAATCATCAAAATAAAAAATAAATTGATTAGACATTTGAAACCTTACAGCAGGAGCACATTTAAAAAAATAATTCACATAATTTTAATAATTTATTTAAAATAATTAAGATCTAATCATGAGATTATACTAATTAAGTTATTTTTTTTATAAATAGCATATCCGATAAATCTTATAATATGAACAAATTTAAATTATAATAAGTCTGAAAAAACTCTTTGTACACCGCAGAGCAGTGGCCCTCTGCCTACCACTTAAAATTCTAGTCCCAAACTCCGTTCACTTGCGTGGTGTCACTTTTTCTTTTTTCATTTTTTTTTTCTTTTTATAAAACTAAATAGACCAAGTTAAAAACCAGGGATTTGCTGTGTTAGTTTTCAATTTGCTTAAATTTTTCTATTTTTGAAAAAATTACAAATAAATAAAAAATGATATTTAACTAAAGTTTGTATCTCGAAAATTACATGAAAATGAGATGCATAAAGTAAATTTAAAGTTTGATGTAGATTCGAAATTGAGATAATATGATGTGAATTACTCTTAAAATTAATGTAATCCATTGATATAATTTGTTTATGCTTATTTTTAAGTATTTTTTATAAAAATATTATTGTCGTAAATAAATAACTAAATAGTACATAATCAAATTTTGTTTCAATCAAAAACCCACTGTTACCTGTCCGATAAACCATAGTTTGTGTAAATTAACATATAAGCTAGCAGTTATGTATGCTAAACTAACCTGGGTATCAAAATACAACTGTTGGGATCTGGGATCCCGTCCAAGACCTTATAGAAATTATTGCAAGCAGAAAAACACACCCACACACAAGGAGACACAATATTTAACGTGGTTCGGCCTTAAAGCCTACGTCTACGGGAGAGTAACCGGTTATCACTATACCAATGAGGAGATTACAGAAAGATTACAATAGAGGAGGAGCTCACACTCTTCTCACTCAGCCACTCTCCCGTCTCCCTCGCTCACACCGAGAGAGACGGTCTCTTCGCCTCACATCTCTCGCACTCTTTGGTTGCTCGATTTTGCTCACTTCTCTCTCATTTTGCTTTCTCCTCTCAACCTCCATTTATAGCTGAGGGAGTAGGTGGGCAGCCTCCATTCTTGACTTAGATGGTTGCTCCTTCACATGTCTTGCCAACCAAACTTGACTTGGTTGGTGGCCGCCATTGTTGACCAAGGTGTGTTCACACATGGGGTGATCTCCACAAATCACCCCCTCAACCTATGTGAGGTGATCCACTGCACACACTGCTGCTAATCTTGTTACGCCTAAATTCAACATAGTCTGCATCTCCTCACTGAGACACTGCACCCCCTAAAGCTAGAGATAATACACCAGAGATACAAGAGGAGGAGGGAATCCTATATCCTCAACTCAACTCACACCACTCTCTGATTTGGAGAGAGCCTCTGCTCCCATCTCCCACAGATCTCTTCCACGCTTCTGTCTCGGATGTCTTCACCTGCTATGCTTGAACTTGCGCAACCAAGATATCCGACACCCCCTGATTGGATGTCCTACACCCCCTGCTGGGATGCCCTTGACTGTCATGCCTTATCTCGCAGGACCAGTCATTGGAGCAATAGAAAACTCGTTGTGTATCCCATTAACGTCCTCTGTTTTCTTTGCTCGGAGCTTTTCCTCTGAACTATCAGCCTTTACCCTCTGCACTTCTGAACAATCTCCTAGCGTTTCCACATACGCTTGTTGTCTGTGCCTTTGCAATCCCTGATTTGCTGTCCAGTAGATTGATGATTGACAGTAGCTCCATCTGTCAAAGCATCGTCAGCTATGCACTTCCTTGCATAGTGAACACGGGAGCAACTAGAAAACTTCAGAGTTTGACACATCAATATCCTCAATTTTCCTTGCTCGGAGCTTATTTCTTGAACAACCAGCCTTTGCTTTCTGCACTTCAGAATAACTTCTCAGCGATCTCATACGCCCGTTGTCTGTGCTGCAATCCCTGATGTTCGGTTCTATCTCACTTGTACGTCCGTACTGATGTTTGACAGTTAGCCCTTCTGCCAAGACAACTTCCACCGGTCTTGTACAAGTTACCACTATGCAACTCCGTGCATAGTGCTTGTACCCATGGCTCTTGAGTGCTCATCGTGGCTCCATCTCTCCTCCTGCGCTCGAGCTCGCTTGAGAGATCCGCAACTACTCTGTTTCATTAAGAGGTGCGTTCGCTGCCACAAACATAAAGAAACCACCATAGAGAAAAAGACTTGCCACCCCTTGGCACGCACTCTTGCGTTTTACCTGTCTCAATTTCTCTATCTGGAAGTTCCTGTGAACTTTTAACAACCCACTGCTACATACTCTTCTCGCGCCTCTGTACGACACTGTACCCTTGCACTGCTGCACGTCTGCATTTGTGCTCCTGCGCTTAGTATGCTCCTCTGCAACTATTGTTCTACACGTCCACATACCATCAGTACCTACTCGTATACAGTAGCTCTAACAGCCACATCATTTCCCTGAGTCTGTACTTGTTGCTAAATCATCTATCCGTCGATGAATGGTCTTCTCTTCTGATTGAACCAGATCCTCCGAACACCTCAACAACCAGGAAAGACTGGTGGGGTCACAACCGGTCCCACTTAAGAACCAGTCTCCTTAGACAGTGTCTTTTTGACAGAACTTTCCTAGACATTGTTGATCTTGAGATAATCATGTCTGCAATCCTCTGATCGCCCCTGATCAATTCTGATCTCCCTCGATCTGCCATTTGATCAAGCCTGATCTCCTCTGGTCTTCAATGATCTATCTCGCTTTGTATCTGGTTGTCCAATCTGGTCAGAATCTGCCCATTCTAACCTCTTCAGTGAATCCGCAGCGTTCCACAATATCCGGCAACCTTCCTTCGAGTATTGAAGATGGCAAACTCCCATGTTTTGACAATCTTTCAAAACCATTCAGAATTTCACTATTCCGACCTCGCGGTTGCGTCCGGAATGGTTCGATTAGCTAGGACCAACCTTCGCTGCACTTCCGGGGACCTCACTGAAAAATTTCCCCAAAAGTTGGGCCACACCACAATTTTTTTGAAAATTCTGGGCCAAATTGCAATTTTCAGAAGTTCAGGGAATATTCCGTGTTCCAACAGAATATTCCATCCACTGCACCTGATGCCGTCCGTCCTTTTAATCTGCCTTCTTTTTACAGAAACTCCGTTTCCAAAATCTGACCGTACTGATGTGTCCGGAATACTCCAAATAGTTGGAAAGCACTATTGGATCACTAAAAACGGACTCCGAATGGCTTAAATCTAGCCAAAACATTTTGTACGCCTCAGATTTGCGGCTACACCATAGCCGCGAAGCACTAGATCCTATCTCCCGCGGCTGCACCATTGTCGCACACCACTGGATCTTTTCCTCCGCCTCTGGCTGACATGGCAGACACGTGGCCTGACTTCTGCCACGTGTTGCTGACTGGTCTGCCACGTGGCGCTGACTGGCCCATGACGTGGCAGACACTGACCGGCCCACGGTGCCACGTGTCACTGACGTGGCACGCCACGTGTCGATGACGTGACCTGCCCGTGGCATGTGCGCGTGGTAGACACACGCTGCCTCCCCACTTGCCTTTTTCCTTCCGCCGCGCGTGGGGCGCGTGTCCGCAACTAAACCCACGCGCCATCTTCCTTCACGGCGCGTGGCGGCGCATGCTACGACTGGGACTCACGCGCTACCTTCTAGAGGCGCGTGAGGGCGTGTCCGGTGTTCCCTGGGTTTCTGCTTTGCATTTCTGGACTCCTCTCGTCGAGCCCTTGCTCCTGGTATACTCAAAACCTGATTTCGAATAACTTCATTTCTGGGCAGTTTCGAACATCGCACTGTTTTTGTTCCAAAACGCTACCGATGAGGCTCTGATACCAATTGTTGGGTTTTGGGATCCCGCCCAAGACCTTATAGAAATCATTGCAAGCAGAAAAACACACCCACACACAAGGAGACACAATATTTAACGTGGTTCGGCCTTAAAGCCTACGTCCACGGGAGAGTAACCGGTTATCACTATACCAATGAGGAGATTACAGAAAGATTACAATAGAGGAGGAGCTCACACTCTTCTTACTCAGCCACTTTCCCGTCTCCCTCGCTCACACCGAGAGAGACGGTCTCTCCGCCTCACATCTCTCGCACTCTTTGGTTGCTCGATTTTGTTCACTTCTCTCTCATTTTGCTCTCTTCTCTCAACCTCCATTTATAGGTGAGGGAGTAGGTGGGCAGCCTCCATTCTTGACTTAGATGGTTGCCCCTTCACATGTCTTGCCAACCAAACTTGACTTGGTTGGTGGCCGCCATTGTTGACCAAGGTGTGTTCACACATGGGTTGATCTCCACAACAACTTCAAAAATTACCCAAGGAGGAGAGTTTACTCCTAATTTGACCTGGGTATCAAAATACAACGTCAAAAATTAACCAGGGGTAGAGTTTACTCCTAAACTGCATGAACTATCTATCTATCTATCTAGACATATATATATATATATATATGTATGTATGTATAGGGGAATGTTATAAACACCGTATAGTCCAATCCAGATTCCAGTAGCAGCCTCAGATACCTTCAACGTCCACACACCCTCTTTCTCTCTCTCACAGCTGCTTATTTCAGAAAATAAGAACAAAATATATAAATAAAATAAACATAAAAAGAAAAAAGAAAAATATGCAAATATGACAAATGTCAGATTTCCACGATGAAATATACCTGATGATTTCCTTCCCTATCCATTTCAGGGAAGTTTGCTCCAAGTTGTTCATCAATTCGGTCAATTGTTGGAGGTGAGAACTGCACCAAAAATTTCAATAAAAAACACACAGAGAGAGAGAGAGATTAGAACAAAAAAAAAATCATCCAAAAGATGAAGACATTAACATAAAAATGAGATAAAAACATTACCATAGCAAGAAACCCAAGTAGACAAGGAAAAGCACACGCAACACTCATGTCTGCATTGTTGGGATCTGAGATCCCGCCCAAGACCTTGTAAAAATTATACCAAGTAGAAAAACACATCCACACTCAAGGAGACACCATATTTAACGTGGTTCGGCCTCAATGCCTACGTCCACGGGACAGTAGCCGGTTATCACTATAACAATGGAGATATTACAGAAAAATTACAATAGAGGAGGAGCTCACACTCTCTTCACTCACCCACTCACCCGTCTCCCTCGCTCACACCGAGAGAGACGGTCTCTCCGCCTCACATCTCTCACTCTCTTTGGCTTGCTCTTTCTCTTTCTGCCTCTCATTTTGCTCTCCACTCAACCTCTCAATTTATATACTAAGATGAGGAAGTTAGAGAGCACAGCTGACTGAACACATGGCCAGCTGTGTATGTACCTTTTGGTGCCGTCCATATCGGTTGGCAAGCATGACTTGTGCGTTGGCTTCACATGGATTAGTTCCTCATTCATCATTCCTCACATGGGATGATAAATATCCTACAAATCACCCCCTCAACCCATGTGAGGTGATCCACTGCACATATTGCTGCTAATCTTGTCATGCCCAAATTTCAGCATAGTCAGCTTCTCCTCTCTGAGATGTTTGCACTCCCTGAAGCTAGAGATAATACACCAGAGATACAAGAGAATGAGGGAATCCTACATCCTCAACTCAACTCATACCACTCTCTGATTTGGAGAAAGCCTCTACTCCTATCTCCCACAGATCTCTTCCACGCTTCCTGGCTTGGATGCCTTCACTTGCTATGCTTGAACTTGCGTAACCAAGATATCTGACACCCCCCCGATTGGATGTCCTGCACCCCCTACTGGGATGCCCTTGACTGTCATGCATTACCTCGCAGGACCAGTTATTGCAGCAATAGAAAACTCGTTGTTTATCCCATCAACGTCCTCTGTCTTCTTTGCTCGGAGCTTTTCTTCTGAACTATCAGCCTTTGCCCTCTACACTTCTGAACAACCTCCTAGCATTTCCACATACGCTTGTTGTCTGTGCCTTTGCAATCCTTGATTTGCTGTCCAGTAGATTGATGGTTGACAGTAGCTCCATCTGTCAAAGCATCGTCAGCTATGCAATTCCTTGCATAGTGCCACACCCATGGCTTCTGGTCTCCCTACGTCGAGCTCGCCTGAGAGATCTGCATCAACTCTATCCTCCGCTGCCATGGAAATAAAGAAACCACCATAAAGAAAAAAAAGACTTGCCACTCATTGGCACGCACTCTTGCTTTTTATCTGTCTTAATTTCTCTGTCTGGAAGTTCCTGTGAACTTTCAACAACCCATTGCTACACACTCTTCTCGCGCCTCTGTACGACACTCCAGCGTACTCTTGCATTGCTGCACGTCTGCATTTGTGCTTCTGCGCTTAGTATGCTCCTCTGCAACTATTGTTCTACACGTCCACAAATCATCAGTACCTACTCGTATACAGTAGCTCCAACAGCCACAATATTTCCCTGAGCCTGTACTGGTTGCCAAATCATCTATCCGCCGATGAATGGTCTTCTCTTCTGATTGAACCAGATCCTCCGATGACATCAACAACCAGAAAAGTTCCCAAGAAAGACTGGTGGGGTCACAACCGGTCCCACTTAAGAACCAGTCTCCTTAGACAGTGTCTTTTTGACAGAACTTTCCTAGACAATCATGTCTGCAATCTTTCTGATCGCCCTCTGACCAATCCTGATCTCCCTTGATTTGCCATTTGATCAAGCCTGATCTCCTCTGGTCTTCAATGATCTATCTCGATCTGTATCTAGTTGTCCAATCTGGTCAGAATCTGCCCATTCTAACATCTTCAATGAATCCGCAGCGTTCCACAATATGCGGCAACCTTCCTTCGACTATTGAAGATGACAAACTCCCATGTTTGGACAACCGTTCAAAATTTCACTATTCTGACCTCGTGGTTACGTTCGGAACGGTCCGTTTAGCTAGGATCAACCTTCGCTGCACTTTCGGGGACCTCACTGAAAAATTTCTCCAAAAGTTGGGCCACACCACAATTTTTTGAAAATTCTGGGCCAAATTGCAACTTTCAGAAGTTTAGGGAATATTCTGTGTTCCAACAAAATATTTTGTCCACTGCACCTGACGCCGTATGTCCCTTTAATCTGCCTTCTTTTTACAGAAATTCTGATTCCAGAATCTGACCGTATGGATGTGTCCGAAATACTCCAAATAGTTGGAAAGCACTATTGGATCGCCAAAAACGGACTCCGAATGGCTTAGATCAAGCCAAACATTTTGTACGCCTCAGATCTGCGGCTGCACCTTAGCCACGAAGCACCAGATCCTTTCTCCATGCAGCTGTACCATTGCCGCGTCGCATTGGATCCTGCCTCGAAGTGCTGACGTGGCAAGCTGCTGGGTCCGCCGTGATGGCGTGTCGATGACGTGGTTTGCCACGTGGCGCAGACCTGGCTGCCACGTGGCACTGATGTGGCTGATGGCGTGGCAGCCACGGGGCCTTCCTTTGCTGACGTGGTGCCACATAGCGATGACATGGTACACTAACCTGGCTTGCGCGTGGGCCTTGCGCGTAGCATGCATGCACCTCTTGCTCAGTCACCTTCTTCTTTGGACGCGCGTGCAGCGCGTGTCTGAGACTGGGCCCACGCGCCGGTTGCCGCACGGCGCGTGGAGATGTGTGCCGCGACTGGGGCTCACGTGACTTATTCAGGAGGCGCGTGAGGGCACGTCCGGCCTCCATTGGGTATCTTCTTTGCATTTCTGGACTCCTCTCGTCGAGACCTTGCTCCTGGGTATGCTCAAAACCTGATTTCAAGCAACTTGATTTCTGGCCAGTTTCGAACAACACTCTGTTTTTGTTCCGAAACGCTGCCGACGAGGCTCTGATACCAATTGTTGGGATCTGAGATCCCGCCCAAGACCTTGTAGAAATTATACCAAGCAGAAAAACACACCCACACTCAAGGAGACACCATATTTAACGTGGTTCGGCCTCAATGCCTACGTCCACGGGAGAGTAGCCGGTTATTACTATAACAATGGAGATATTACAGAAAAATTACAATAGAGGAGGAGCTCACAGTCTCCTCACTCACCCACTCACCCGTCTCCCTCGCTCACACCGAGAGAGACGGTCTCTCCTCCTCACATCTCTCACTTTCTTTGGCTTGCTCTTTTGCTCTGATACCAATTGTTGGGATCTGAGATCCAGCCCAAGACCTTGTAGAAATTATACCAAGCAGAAAAACACACCCACACTCAAGGAGACAATCACTAGTGTATATATATATATATATATAGAGAGAGAAGATTCAGATATCCTCAACCCAGAACACCTTGCTCGACCATCTCTGTTCTTCTCTTTCTGTTGTCCCCTTCTCTCCGTGCGTTGCTCTCTCTCTCTCTCTCTCTCTCTGCGTTTCTCTCTCTTTCACTCTCTGTCTTGAGAAAAAGGTGAGATATGGAGAGATACTATACAGTCTACGTACAGATTTGTGGGGGTAATATCATATAGCTGAGAGCTGACCCAAAAAAGAAGAAGAAAAGTTTACCCAAAATAGAAGAAAAAGTCGAGTCCCCTTCCTTTCACTGGTTACAAAATACTGTTATAAATATTATCATATCAAACGAAGGCTTGTTATCAAGAAAAATTGTCGGAGAGTCCTAATTTAGCATCTCTCAATTCATTTTAAAATTTAATTTTATTAAAATATTTACTCTGATTTATTTTTTATATTTATATAATTTTAAATATCTTTTCAATAAATAGTATTTAAGAAATTAAAAAAGTGAGGTCAAATCTATCAAAAAAAATAATAAATTATTGAATAACTAATGAATTATTGAGGTATTGTAGCAAAATTAATCAAAAAATAATTTAAAAATAATTTGTTGAAATTGATAAAATAATAATTTTATGATTTACTAGCTGTATTTGACTAAAAATTACATTCGGTAAGGCTAACACGGATGCTCTAAGTTTGGTGGAAGGATTTGATGAGAGGAACATAAACGGAAAAAGAAATACAATCTAACATTTTTTTTTGTTGTTGTAATAAATAAAAAATAAAAAGTGAGAGGAAAATGTAATATTATTTTTTGCCTTTTGAGTTCACATAGGCTCTTTTTGATTTTTATTTCCAACTTAACCAAACATATATTAGAATTTAAATTCTATCAATTCTTTGTCTTTGTCTTTTTATTTTTATTTCCCTTTCTACTTTCTTTATCAAATCATTCAACTAAATATAGTGAAAATACCAATCATTACAATATGGTTAGGCCTCGTTGAAAATTATCAATTTTAATTATTTTTTTATAAAAAAATGTGTAAAAAATAAATATTATTTTTAAATATTTTGTCCTATTAATTATTTTAGTCTAAATTAAATTATTTTAACTCATTTCAATTGGTTTTGTGAAAGACCGTGCTTAAGTTTGTATAGTCCAAATATATTTGTTTTATATACGAAGGAGATCAGATTTGTTAATTTAAGGATTTGAATTTCCTCCAATTTATAACGTGACCAAACGTGATTGTTTGGGCTCCTGAGATTAATCAATGGTTTTATTTTGATAATTTGAACTGTTTATTACACATATTCTTTATATATATCATTTAAATAAAATTACGATAAATTACACTCATAACTCTTGAGGTTTCTGTTTAATACAAAACCCTCTTTAGGTTTGAAAAATCCCACTTACCGCCCTATCAGATTAAAATGACATATTTATCCCTTACCCGTTATACATATATAATAATAAAATAATACTGATATTTTGTTTATGTCATTTCAAGAGAAATAACAATAATCTTCTTTGGTTTAATTCACACAAAAAATTGAATTTTATTTTTCGTGTTTTTTTATTTTTACTGAATTTTTGAAAATATTTTAAGTAATTTTTTTCTTTAATGTTTAGATACACATAATCTAGATATACTTAACAAGTATAATATTTTGTATTTTTTTTTAAATTCACCAAATACAAAAAAAAAATGCAAAAATATAAAAATTTACTAATACTGTAATAAATGTGAATGATGATATTTGGTAATACTGTAATAAATGTGAGTGAATAGACGAGAAAGAAAAATAATGGTGAAAATAAAAGTAAAATATTTTATTCATATATAAAAATTTATAAAAAAAATATCGTAAAATATTGTGATAGTAATGTTGTTATAAATATAAATCATGTTTATGGATATTTTGTTTTAAACTGAAAGATCACCATTAAGCTATATCATTGTTTTTGAAAATTTATTGTTAAATTTTATATTTATATATCATCACTCAATAAGAATATGTTTAGGTATAATTTAATGATGAAAAATTATAGAATGTAGTCATACTAATAGGAAGAACAAATAGTATGGTCGTTTAGAAATTTTTAAGGCATGACAGCAGTTATCCAGATGACAATTTGTAATGAGATTACAAACTTCAGGAAGAAGAATGCAATTTTTTTAATGTGAGGAGGGAGTTTGTATTAAATAAAAACCTCAAGGCGGTGTCAGTTGTGTGAGTGATTTTTCTATCACACTGCCCACCTTAGTAAGTCAGCTGTAGAACAGAGGCAGAATAGATGGCACCCTGTTGTCCTGCACAGAAAGAGAAGGCTCCGGCGGTGGTTCTTCCACCCGGGGGCACTCCGACGATCAAGTCAGTATATCTCTCAAAGATAATCAATAGTGCTAAGAACAATGCTGAAAAAATCAATTGCGTACCTTAGACCCACGGGGGTGCCTCTCTTTTATAGTTTACTCAATCCTAGTCCCACTAGAAGCCTGACTTCTATGGATTCCAATTCAGTACTTACTTTGGATTTCTTAAGAGATAAGGATAAACTCCCTAAGAGTATTATCCTTATCCATCCTGAAGTCTTTCTTCATCCCAGGACTCTTGTCCCCTCTCCACTTATCTCGGATTTCGGTATTCTCGCAGATAACCTCGGCAACTCCGAGATTACCTCGGCATAACTACCACGACACGTGGCACCTCGGTTGACACGTCGGCGTCACCTTGCCACGTGTTGGTACTCAGAAAATATATCTCCACAACTGCCCCCTAGGTTTTATTACCTCGGCATTCTGAGGTGATGGAACCTATATCAGTACTTCTTCTGTTCATCGGCCTACGGTATCCTAGCCGAGATCATCACAAGCCGACATGTCTTTTAAAAGATCAAGAACTCCAAGAGCTCTCTTGTAAACTTCCTTATGCGTGTGAGCTGTCAAGCATCGTTTTTCAACCGTTTTACTTACGCGTTTTATCCTCATTGGATCGTGTTTCCGACGCGCTTGTAAGCCGTCTTACGCCTGCGCGCGCCGCCTGACGTATGCGTTGTTCTAGGGGCCTTAAATGTTCTGTGTTTGCCGCCGTTTCAAGTTTTTGACAAAACTTTTCCCCCTTTTTCATTTTTTTTCACCTTTGCATTCGATTTCTCTGTCTTTTCGCTCTTTAGACTCCTTCTCTTGAGTCCGCCATTTGCCCAAGCTCCAAGCTCTGCAACTGCGATTATTCTTCCATTCCAATGAAGCTTTTGTCACTCCGTTGTGTCTGCAACCGTCGCCTGTCTTCGGTAATTTTTATACCGGCTTCATTTTGTCTGGTAAGCCACTGTTCCTTTTGCTCTCAATTCTTTTAATATTCTTCATTACTTGTTGCCATTACTGTTCTATTCAAACTTTCGATTTATTGAACTATTCATCTGGATGTGTCTTATTCCATGATTTTGCTCATATCCTGAACACTTGCACTACTTCACCACTTTCTTGCGTTTTTTGTCACTGTTCTTGTCCTTGCACCCCTTCTACATACAATACTCTTGATAATTCATCTCTGTTCTTGATTCTAAAGCACATCCTTGCTTTTCTGTTTTCCATATCCGTGCCTTCAACTCTTGCTTCCATAGATCTAGGTTTGGGATTTGTTGTGTAGTACCCAAAATTTAGGAAAAACTGAAACCAGTACTTACCTAGGTTTTTGCCGAGGTCTCAATTACCCTTTCAAAACATCTTCTTTCTGAAATCCTACCCCAACCATTCAAGCCGATATCATGGGCATGTGGAGACATAGGGTAAACACCCCAACCAAACTAGAATTTTTTAGACAGGAGTTTGAAATCCCAGCCGATGTCCATCTGAGGTTGGCTGGGGATGATGACTCCATCATGTCTACTGACGATTCCATGCCCTTCCCCATAGTCACCTTTATTGAGTGTGGACTTTGGCTCCCACTCAACATCCTTTTCCGCGAGATTCTCCACTATTACAAGTTGAACCCCATACAACTAGCCATAAATTCTTATCGAGTGATTAATGGCATTATAGCCTTAGCAAAACAGGAAAATGCTAGGATTACTTTAGCCGATATACAATACTGCTATACCATGTGTGCCCTTAATTTGAAAGAAAAAGGCTACATTTATTACCTTAAGCCGAGGTCAACAGAATTCAAAATCATAGCCGACCTCCCAGACTCCAACAAGGGGGCTGAAGATGACTACCTCATTACCTCGGGAAATTGGGAGTTTGCTCCAGACGAGGACCCTCATCTCTACCCTCTTCCTCGATCAGTTTTAGAGGGCAAGGGTAAGAGCCCAGTGTTAATACTTGGTTGTCTCTTTTCAAGTATTTAATACTTTATCTGTTTCTAATGTCTGTTTTCCCTTGCAACTCTCCGTCAGCCACCAAAGAACTTCCGCCAATCCTCCATTCTCAGCAAGGATTTGAAGAAACTCTTGGACTTGCTAGTCCAAAAGCGGAAAGCACCTCTTCTGCTCAATTTTATTCCAACGTACAAGTAAGCTTTGCCTAACGTTCCCAAAAGGAAGAAAAAAAGCCTTTCTCCACCTTCTGCCTCAACTCCACAAACCGCATCAAACTCTCGGGCTGATCAAGGGTCAACATCCGATCCAGTAGTAAAGCCGTCTACTTCGGCTCAATATCTAATCCCACCATCCCAACGCAAACGTCGCCGACGTCTTGTTCTTGCAGCTGAGATGGGTCGCGCAAAGCCTGTGGCCAAAGATCTGTTAGCCAGCCTCCCAACCGACGTTGATGCTCTTCCAACGCAAACGCAACTTCCACCTAAGCCAAAAAGAGTCAAGAAGGCCCAACCAAAGGCCAAAGAGCCTCAAACTGAGACTGAAGACACTCTGCCGATTTCCCAGCTAGCTCCAAGCGAAAAAAACTGCCTCTGTCCCTACGAAGAGGTCCGCTGAAGCCCTCCGAATTCACCAAATCTGAAAGGCCGAGGTCATCTGCAACGACTTCGGGGTTAAAGAAGCCCGATGCCCCCTGGGCCCCTGAAATAACATTGGAGGACAAGCCTGTAATGGCTAGTGATAGCGCCGATGATATAAATGTCGGCGTTGCACTTAGCACTGCACTGCTTCTCCCAGGCGATTTGGAACGTAATGCCGGGTTTAGTGAATATGAAAATTATGCTTTGATGCTGTAACACTCTGTTCAAGTAAGTGTTTTTTTCTGGTACTTCTTCTTCCTTTCTTATTATTTCACACTTGGAATTTTTTCTCACGCTTCTGTTTTCTTCCTGGCCATCCAGCATGCCCACTCTTTCTCCATGCAATCTTTTCAGAACCGTGAAAAATTAGCCGAGAAAAAGAGGGAAGTCACCACCCTCCAGAAATTAATTAAGAACCTGCAGTCAAAGATGAAAACATTAGAGGACCAGGCCGAGGTTGCCATGAAGGAGAGGGACAATGCCGAGGAAAAGGCTGGCGCCGTTGAGGCAGTAAATAAAGTTCTTCAATCTCAGCTAAAAGAGGCCGAAGATAAGGTAGCCCAGGCCAAGAAGGAGCTAGAAGATGCCTTGGCCACTAAGGCAGTGGAAATAAAAGAAGCCGATGACAAGGCGTATAATCAGGGTATGGCCAATGTGACTGAGGCCTATGAGCAACAAGTGAAGCAGGCGTGCAACAGGGGTTTCTCCCTTGGTTGGATGTCCCTTTTCAAGAAGCTTAATGTCCCAGAGGACTCACCCTTGAGGAAAGCTGATGCCATTCCTCTTTCCTAACAAACTAGATTGCATGGTAGCTATACAAAACAATGCAAGCATGGCCAAAACAATGAAAAAAAGAGCTTAAGCATGCTACGACAAGCCTAAAAGCTTCATGGAGTTAGGCCAAAATCATGCTAAAAACACATGTTACAACATGATGCATGTTAAGGCCAAAACTTAGGATTACAAGACAAGTGTATAAAGCATACATGGCATGTCTAAACCAACTTAAAATAGAGGTGTATCATGGCAAAATAACACCAAATACCAGCTAAGACATGGCCAACATGAACTTAACAACGATGCTCACATATGAGGCAAATATGACAAGTATTGAAGACAACAAGGAGAGGGGATAGGACCTCAAAACACCATCCCCACCACTGAAATCCCTCTGGATTTCAGTGGTGAGAAGGCCAATACAAGGTGGTCCCGGAGCTCACGAAAAGGGCACAAAAATGAGGCCAAACAAGGCCTAAGAGGGGGTAAACAACCCCAAACACCAAAGTGATCTTAAACAAAGTTCTAAAGCACACAAAATCAGAACTTTTATCAGTTATAGTCGAAGCTTAAAACAATAAGCAAGAATGGAAAAAAGCCTAAGCAAGAAAGGGGAATATAAAGTAAGGATGTTCACCCTTGTAGACCACCTTCAAGAACAAGGCTCCAGCACCTTTCTTTGGTCAAAACCAATCCAAGAACCCTAACAACAACCTTCTAAGGCCTCAACAACCCAAGGATGGTGTAATGCTAGGTGTGCTAGTGCAAAAGTGAGGCAAAGACTCACTTTAGCTCACAAAATGGGATCAAATAAGGGAATATAGATACAAAGTTGTATCTCACTCTCTAACCCTACTTTTCTGAACCTCTGGAACCCTTGAGGAAGGAGGAGAAACTCCCTCTTTATAGAATTCCAATCTTGCAAAGCTTCCAAAACAAGCTAAGCAAGAGACAAATCCCTCCATACACGTGTATGGAGGGGGTTAAATGTGGATGCCAGCTGTGACAGCTGGCATAAAATATCTGCCAAAAGCATATGGAAGGGGATCGACCAGCCAAAATGGCCAATTGACCGACAAAGGTGGCCGACCGGCCACAACCTTTGGCCGATGGCAAGGAAACAAGGCCGGTGGCATCATGCCATGGCCGGTGAGGTGTGGGGATGGCCAACAAGCCATTCCCTGCCCTCAGAAGCAAAAAACACAAGTGTTTGGTCCATAACCAAGCACAAAAGAAACAAGTTGAGAGATCTTGAGGCAAGGCGCGCGGCCGAGACCTCCGGGAACTCAAAACGAACACAAGCATGGATGATCACCGAGTGTTCAAACGGTGACGTCCAAGTCTTGAGGACGGTCAAAAATGGGGTGTCTATAGTTGCTCCTCTTTGACAGAACTCGAAAGTCATAACAATGACGGGAGTGAATGTCAAAGCCCAGAGACGATCCATTTTTGACAAGACCGAAGACTTAGACAAAGCATACAAGCTACAGACAAAGGTATGCGCCCGAAGGCAGGAGCAAAATGCAAGAACAATGCACAAAGTCGAGCATAACTTATGATCGTGCAAAACAAGCTGTAACGAAGCAAAACATGCAACAGTTTCAAGCCGGCGTAAACCAAACTACATTATAATGCAGAGAGAATGTAGGAGGATTACAATTCTCGCTACGTCTCACACGGAGAATACAATACCTGTTCGGTTCGTCTGGTCGTGCCAGCTTCAAATGAACCATACATACAATATCGTGCCTGCAAAAGAAAGCAACTTAACAGGTACAATATCGTTAGCAACATGCATAACAATGCAATCTAAAACTGCGTGACAACGCAAGTGAAGGAGTGCATGACAATGCAACCTAAGTGTGACGCATAACAATACGGAATGGATGCATGACAAGGCAACCTAAGTGTGGCGCATAACAATGCGGATAAGAGATGCAAAATGATATGCAATATTTGCAAAACTATGTAGAGTATAATGTATTCAAACAATGCGAATGATATGCAATTGAATCAATCATACCACAGGCAATTCAAAACCACACAAATATCATGAAGGGATGGAGATGCAAAATCAAACTACGTCTGACATAGAAATGGTGCTGACACCCTCAATACTAGGTGCGTACACATAATCTCATAACTATGCGTTTCGTAGATAAAACAAATAATTGGCATGATATATGTGTGGAATGACCCGTTGAGGAAAGATCGTGATCCTAAATGCTGGATGCAACATACTGCACTACAATGCAATGAATGTAATGGATAAGGCGTGCGGCCAAAACATATTTTGCCTAGGAAAGGCATGGACACAAACAAACCGCGTCTAACACAGAAATGGTGCCATCACCCTCAACACTAGGTGCGTACACATAATATCATAACCGTGCTTCAACGTGAAAAGTATGGGCACATACCAGACCAAGCTCAACATGGAAAGGTGCAAGCCATAGATGGATAATGCAGTAAATGCATGCAAACTACAATGCAATATATATTCTATATGCAATGGATGGAATGGATAAGGCGCGCGGCCAAACCGTATCTTGCCTAGGAAAGGCATGGACACAAACAAACCACGTCTAACACGGAAATGATGTCGTCACCCTCAACACTAGGTGCGTACACATAATATCATAACCGTGCTTCAACGTAAAAAGTATGGGCACATACCAAACCAAGCTCAACATGGAAAGGCGCAAGCCATAGAATGGATAATGCAGTAAATGCATGCAATACGAACTATGTACAAATGCAATGTAATAGCTAAATGCAATGAATGGAATAGAGTGCATGACAATGCAAGTGGAGACGAAACATACGTGTTGACGCAAGTGAAGAATGCATGACAATGCAGGTGGAAGCGAAACATGCATGTCGACGCAAGTGAAGAATGCATGACAATGCAGGTGGAAGTGAAACATGCTTGTCGACGCAAGTGAAGAATGCACGACAATGCAGGTGGAAGTGAAACATGCGTGTCGACGCAAGTGAAGAATGCACGACAATGCAGGTGGAAGCGAAACATGCTTGTCGACGTAAGTGAAGAATGCACGACAATGCAGGTGGAAGCGAAACATGCATGTCGACGCAAGTGAAGAATGCACAACAATGCAGGTGGAAGCGAAACATGCGTGTCGACGCAAGTGAAGAATGCATGACAATGCAGGTGGAAGTGCACTACAATGCAATATATATTCTATATGCAATGAATGCAT
The DNA here is from genome assembly GCA_030407325.1 of Camellia japonica. Classification (NCBI taxonomy): domain Eukaryota; kingdom Viridiplantae; phylum Streptophyta; class Magnoliopsida; order Ericales; family Theaceae; genus Camellia; species Camellia japonica. The sequence continues at coordinate 15,505,855 of JAPPVO010000059.1, forward strand.
GTAATGTATGCTATGTACAATGCAATAGACATACTAGATGATGCAGTAGAGAAATGCATGACAATGCAAATGAAACACGTATAACAATGCAAGATCAGAGAAATGCATGACAATGCAAGTGTGGCGTGCGTGACAACGCATGACATATGTGCATAACAATGCGAGTGGGAGTGCATGACAATGCATGTGAGGTACGCATGACAATGCTACCTAAAGAAGATGCATAACAATGCAAACAAGGCGTGTGCGACAACGCATGAAATGTGTGCATAACAATGCGAGTGAAATGACGTATAACCCACGCACGTTCATGACAAAACGTTGTAACGTAACGCATGTGGAGCAACTTCCGAATCTCACAAGAGACAAAAGGATACAAAAAGGATACACCGCGTACGTATCAAGTACCACGCACAGAGGACACGGCTCGAGGTCAACACAAAGGCCGGTCAAGCTTCGGAAATGCACTCTCTTGCACTGTGTTGAGCAAAGAAGGTCTCCAAACCACATAAATGACCCAAACAAGGGTGTAGGAGGTTCACCGGCCACCGGGGAAGACCACCGGCCATCCATCAGCCACAAAACAAGGCCATCGGCCATCTATTTGGCCGACCGGCCAAAAATGCCTGTATCGGGGCAGTTTTGTCAATTGGCGACGGGTCTTTAAATATAGGGCCTTAAACCCTATATTTCCACTTCCCTCTTGGTCGAAAATCCCTCCTCTCTCTCTCTAGGTCATTTTCCAACCCTCGATCCACACTTTTCTCTTGTTTTCGCGGCTTTTTCGTTGTTCGATTTGCGAAAACCTCCCCGTTTCGCACGTTTTGAACCGAACAAATCTTTGTTTTAGTGACTTTTCCTCGATTTCCACCACTTGGGACTTGTTTTTCCCAAGTTTTCCTCAGTCTTCGTGCCCTTTCCCACACTCCGACCTTTCTGTCCATTTTTCACCCTCTCGGGGTTGACTTTTCAGTTGACTTTTCACATTCTTGCCCGGTTTTCGCACCTCCGACCATTTTCAGACTATTCTTGAGATGGCAGACGATATCCTAGATGGTGGGGCTCCCCCGGAGTTGGACATGGACCCTGAGGCCGAGCTCCTGCCTCTTCACATCCGGTCATTCGATCCGGCGGCCTATAGGCCGGCGATACATGTGCTGCCTCCCGACGGCCTCCGCCAGTTTAGGGGCTATGCGAGGGGTGCGCCACTGGAGCTTCTATTGCGCGAGCCAGAGTCACATCTATCCTTTGGCGCTTCTGAGGTACACTCTTTCCCCTGTTTTATTTTCCGCAATGTAGAACATTTAACTGCTATAGTCAATCTTGTTCTTTAACTGCTTAAACCAGATACACTGATACATCATATGCTGTAGTTCATCTGTGAGCACATCCATACCGGATATCTGTATAACCTTGAACACATGCACACATACTGCATTTTCATCCATTCTGAGCGCACTCAAACACGTGCATGAACACTACATTTTCAACTGAATAACCCAAACAAACTGTTACATCATACGCTTAGCCCATCCAATATCTGTGTGAACTTGGACATATGCACCCACACTGCATTCTCATCAACTCTAAATGCTTTTCAAAATTGTACTTCTAATAATGCTTCGCACCCGTTTGTTTTTTAACACAGGGAGATTCCCATGCCTTCTGGGGGTATGGGAATGTCATGGCCCGAGGATGGTTTATGGAGCTTCCTGATATGGTTCGCCACATTGTTGACCAGGCCGGCTTCAGCATTTTCTGCATGGGACTCTTGCGCCTCACTGCGAGCAGGCCCCTTCTTGCTGCCCTGGTGGAGAGGTGGTGGGACACCACCGACTCCTTCCACCTTTCCGCCACAGGGGAGATGACGATGACTCCCTTTAACTTCTCGATGCTCACCGGCATCGGGGTAGGGGGTGATCCGATCCCATTCGATACAGATATGGACGAGTGGGAGGCCGCTCAGATGTACTTGCTTGGCGACCTACCACCTCTTGCTCGCCCAGGATTCGTGAGGTATTCGTGGTTCGAGGACCACTTCAGGGTTCAGTCGTCCATGGCTCAGGAGGCGCCGATGGCCCAGGAGGAGGTGGAGCAGTATGCTCGCGGCTTTCTTATGTTCTTGCTGGGGACCACTCTCTTCGCCGACTGGGCGAACACTGTGCCCCTTTGCTTGTTGAGTGCGCTGGTTGACGTGACCAGGATCCGCGACTACGACTGGGGGGGCGCGGGCTTGGCCACTCTTTATGGATATATGAGCTCATCCTCACGCTGCAACGGGCAGTTGCTGGGAGGCTATTAGTGAGGTTGGGAGGTACACCTTCTTTTTTCGTTTTAAATCCCTGTTGTACATTATCTGTATACTATGCACACTGCACACACTACACACATTGCAAACACGCAATCTGCTTTACACTAACTGTACACTGCACACACTACACATTCTGCTTTACACTAACTGTACACTGCACACACTGCACATTCTGCACAATACATTGCACAATACACGGCTCTGTGATTTCTGCTTTATTCTGCATTCTGCTTTATCTGATAAGCATACTGATGTTTACCCTGTTACACTCTGTAGTTATGGGTATATGCGTACTTCCCGAGGCTTGCCCCAGTGCCGGGTTCCCTTCTCTCGCCGCTTCGACATAAGATGCGTGCGGAGGCCATGAGAGTCTTTCATATTCTTCCGCCGATACTTCGACACCATCACCGCCGCAGAGGTATTTTAGAATTTGCAGTTCATTTTAAGCTTCGCTTTATACTATTCTTTCAACAACAGTAGATAACTGGCTGTATATCATTTACAGATCACCTGGCAGCTCTGGGCTCCATTGCCGAATGCGATGAGGGATCAGTATACGGACGCTGAGGAGGTTGCCCGATTCAGGATTCTACTGGAGGGCCCGGTCTGTCGGGCTTGGTACCCGGGCGAGCGCTTCGTGCGCCAGACCTTGGGCTTACCGGAGCCGATAGTCCTGGAGCTGCCCTCTACCCATATGAGGCACACTGAGGGATATATCCCAGCGGAGATGGAGAGGTACACGACTGGCTGGGATGCGGAGCGCTGTAGGGGTGAGGATGACTACACCGAGTTTATCCAGGCCTACCTGATGCCGCCTCTGAGTAGTACTCGCCAAGCTGAGAGGGAGAGGCCTGCGGCGCCGGCGGTTGGAGTAGGAGTAGGAGCACCGAGGATGGCTCGAGCCCGCAGCAGGAGTGGGTCCCGGAGAGGGCAAAGAGCCGAGTGGCCAGCGTTGCCTACGATGATAACATGCAGAGGGCAGGGTAGGGAGACTTACCAGATCCCCATCGCTCCCCCTCCGCCTGATCACGAGCTAGTCGGATTCTACGGCTTGCCTCTGGTATGTACTACTGTATTTTACATCCCGCACAGTCATTTCATTTCACTTCTCTTGATATTCTACAGAATACTGATGTTTCTAACACTCTTGCAAACTTCTGCCGAGTACACTCGCCAGTCTCTGGAGTTGACTGCCTCTGTGATGGGGATGCTGCAACAGAGTCTGGACCTGCTGACCATCTATGGGATCCCGGTAAGTTCCTTGAAACTTAGTCCTGAAATTCTGTATATTCTGCTCTACACATGATCTGATGCATCATAATATCAATACGACACTTGATACACGGAACTCACGGCATTGATACACTGTAACCCACAGACTGCTCATAGCATTGCTCACGGCATTCATGCACTATACTCAGTCACTATATTTTGTACTGACACACTGCTCACAACATTCATACACTGTACCCAGTTACTGTATTTGGCACTGACACACTGTTCACAGCATTCATACACTGTACTCATACACTGTATTCGGTATTGACACACTGCTCACAACATTCATACACTGTATCCAGTTACTGTATTCAGCACTGACACACTGCTCACAGCATTCATACACTGTACTCATACACTGTATTCGGTATTGACACACTGCTCACAACATTCATACACTGTACCCAGTTACTGTATTCAGCACTGACACACTGCTCACATCATTCATACACTGTACTCATACACTGTATTCGGCATTCATATTCTGCTTTGCGTAGCATACTTATGCGTTTGCCATTTGTCCTTTTCAGGCCCCATTCCAGATTCCTGCCGCATGAGGTGCTCCAGCTGGACCGTCTGTTCCTGCTCGAGGAGGAGGGCGAGAGGGCAGAGCATACCCCCGCACCAAAGTGGGGCGTACTCATGTTGGGAGCAGCTCACGGGCACCGGTTCCAGATGATGATGAGTCTGAGGCAGAAGCGGAGGCAGAGGCAGAGGCAGAGGCAGAGGCAGAGTCGTCCGAGAAGGAGACCGGAGATGACTCAGGCTCAGACTATGGAGCTAGCGATGATGCTCCTGGACCTTCGTCCAGGAAGAGGACGAGGACAGACTCTCACGCCTGAGACCAGTTGACATTAATCCAGACTTTTGCTGCTCTTTTTTTGCTTCTTTTTGCTCTGTTCAGACATTTTCCTTTTTAGCTAGTAGTTTGAGCACTTTGTACTGCCGCTGGCAGGTTTTATTTTCTTCAAAGCTATGTACTTGAAAAGATGATGAAATGAAACAAGCTTTTTGTTGAAAAGGTGTTACATTTGCGCATTCCATACACCACATCGCATCGCATCACATTACATAACAATGTAAATGAGATCGAACTTTTGCCTGCAAATCAAACACTTGTGTCGCAATAACAAAACAACTCATACAACATACTCCTCATTCTGAACACACGGCTCATAACACAGCGCTTGGTTTATTCGGCACACAGCTCATACAACGCACGGCTCAATCTGAACATACAGTCCATAACACAGTGCTTGGTTTTATCTGCACACGGCAGTTTCTGAACAAACAGTTCAATCTGAACAGACGAGATGGAAAGACGGAATTGGCAGAAGTTAAAAACACCCTCAGATGCTCTAGATTTTCCCTCTTTTCTTTTGCTTCGCAAACCGGAACCCATACGTTCGTTGTTTTCACGTGACCTGGTTTGAGCCCCTGCGGTTTTATGAAAGAAAGAAACATGTTTTGCACAGATGTAGAGAATGGCATAGCACTCTGAGCACAAAACAAATCATTTTTGAAATTGAAAGATGAGTTTTTAATTGGGTATTGAGCCTATGACTGAACACAGCGCACTACAACTCAACAACGGAAAACAAAAGGTAAACAACCTAAACACATCGAGTAACACTCGGAACGACTCAAAACGAGAGTTGAAACAAACAAAACAACAAACACGACACTCAGACGTATTACAAAGATGAGAGACCTCAGTTCGCAAGGAGCCAGTTTCTCCGGGTATTGTTTCCCACCCTTTCTCATTTGTGATCCTTATATCACTCGGCCCTCAAGCTCTGTTTTTTTTTTTTTTTGAAAAAGCCTTTTCTCACTTTTTCTCTCATCGTACATCTCTCTATTCTTTATTCTCTCATTTTTTATCCCTCCCCTAGGTGGTTGATGGATAAACAGAAAGTTGTGGGCTCTTGCCCCTAACATTCTGCTAGATTCTTCTTCTTGTTCACAACAGTGAGTTTCTCCCATAGAGGGGCTATGCTACAACTGGGTGTGTAGCAAATCTGCAGCTGACATCGGTTGACGATGCTATGCTGGGGAGTTTGGACGTGATCAGATCTGTCCAGATGAGGGAGTGGAATATCTTGCCCCATTCCGATTTGTGCTTCGCACTTGGCTTGATACCCCGTTGCTCGGAGGATGAGATAGCTTTCAGCATTTTGCTGTTGGCTTCAGTTATGTCCTTTTTGTCGAGTAGAGTGCCCTTTCTGGCAAGCATGGTGACAACGGGGAAAGACAAAAAACCTGACTCAACTGTGCCCCTAGTTCATCATTTTGACCATTTTTTGTTTTTGCTTTCTACTAAAACAATTTTGACCAAAATGAGAGTTAGATTAACATACTTGTTCAATTTTCTGATTTGAAATCATGCAAGTCAAGTTATGAGCACTGAAAATTTTCCTTTTTTGGGTCCAAAAAGAAGGTCCAATTTTGGAAAAATTGAATAATTTTCGAGAAAATTAGTCAACTTTATTAAAAATTCTCAAAAACTGTTTTTGCAAACGGTCACTGCTCGACGAGCACGGAACCTACCCTTGAGGTGCACAACCTCAGATCCATAACAATGGAAAATTCCCCCTTTTCGAACGGCACTGCACGGCAACGAAAAGTTGCCCCTTGTTTGGACGGCAACTTGTGGCAACAGAAAGTTGCCCCTTGTCTAGATAACGCCGCAGCATACTGTAAACAGTTCTCATTAGTGATGATCGCAACCGAACTCTCGGATACAGAGAAGACAAAGACGGTCAAAACCAATATATGGACACAGTCACTTTGAAAGTGTTTGTGGCTAGACTTCAGGATGAAGTTGCCTACGTATCCCAAACATGGGAATCAAGCCTTACGTAGTTCCGGTTAGGTACACTCGGGTATTAACCTCTCCTTTTGCGCTCTAACTTTTGCCAAGGCCGCCCTTCTAGGTTTTCAACCTTGCGAGTTATGTTTTTCTTTTCTTTTCATTTTCTCTTTTCTGAATTTTTTTTTCATTTTCTTTTTTCTTCATTTCTCTTTTTTTTCTTTTTTTCATTTTGCTTTTCTTTTCATTTTGCTTATTTTGCATTTTTCTTTTTTTTGCTCTTTTCTTTGCTCTAACTTTTGCCTGGGTCGCCCTTCCGGGTTTTCGACCCAGCGAGCCTCTCAAGGGTAAAAGTGTAGCTTTGTCCATGTCAAATGGTTTTGAGATCTCGAAGCCCTCTGAATCCAGGAGAGTGGCTGCTATTTGCTGACGATGCAGGAGTCCATCCAATGGGGGGCTGAATTTGCCCCTAGTGTTGTGGATAGGAACTCGGTTGTCTTTCAGCACAAACTTTTTTCTTTCTTCCCTTCTGGGATTTGGCATTCTTGCCGACCTTCGTTAGCTTGAGAAACATCTCAACTTCTCACTCTTCGAGCACATTTGAAATTCTTTTGCCCCTAGTTCAAGGGGTACCTCTGATTTAGCTTTGCAAGCTTCTCTTGACGATATTTGATCTTCTTGATCTTACTTTGGTGCCTCTTGTTCGAGGGCTGCTTCAAATCTGGCCGTACAAGCCTCACATTGTGGTTGACCGTTGAACATTCTGAATCCAAGTTCAAGGTTTGGAAGCAAAGGGGTCGAGTCCCGAGGCTGAGAGCGATCCTAGGCTGCACAATCTCAAGTGCGATTCCACACAGGTCTTCGCAGGACAGCGCAAAACATTTTTTTGAAAACTTTTAAGAAAGCGACGAGTCACCCGCGCTGAAGACAAGGTAGAACCAATCTAGATCAAGCTAGGGTCCTTCTCAGTACTCACACTAACAAGCATGATTTCATTCATTAAGGGCTTAGCAAGCCTTTCTTTCTCTCAGTTTGATCAAATTTTGCAAAACCCGAGGAATTCCTTCCTCTTTGTTTTCACCACAGTGTTCAAAAAGTTTTGAAAAACTTAGGTCAATACAATGAGTTCAAAGCACAGAAAAGTAGGTGAAAAGCACTGCCGTTTCAATCTAAACTTGTTGGCACAACAGGCTCAAAGTAACAATAGACACAAAAACATAACAACCACAGTTGTTTCGTTCAGATTTCCTAGTTGCAACTGGCTCCACAGCAGAGACAGACTCAAAAGAAAGCAAAAAGACAAACACAAAACAAGCAAATGGTGTCTGAGGTAACATCCCCGGAATCACCTGACTACTATACAACAGGACTGACTCGATAGAACAAGGCAGACCCGACTGACATAGTACGAAAAGACTGACTATACAAGACATCAAAACAGACTGAATACCCAAGTCAGAAAATACAAAAACCAGTATTCACAAATGCTCAAAACAGTGCGTGCCATATGCCACATCTAGAGTAAACTGAGTGCCGCCCGCAGGTGGTGCAACCCCTGATCACATACTTGTATTATCCTCGAAATCCACCGATCCAATGCTGACAGACTTTGCTGAGCTCGGTGGGAGAATGACGTTATTGTCAATCAAATCTTGCACTTCGTGGCGAAGACGGAAGCAGTTATCCGTGCTGCGACCGGTTTGTTGATGGTACGCGCAGTACTGAGTAGCATCATGTGAGAGAGGGAGGTTACTTGGGAGAGGCCGAGGCTCGAGGGGTTTAAGATGCCCCTTTTCAGCCAGGATTTGAAGTGCCTTAGACAAAGGCATGTAAAGGGCATGGAAGACCCTGCGACCCCGGGGTAAATACTTTGAGGTTTGCTGAATTTTGCCGGACGCACTGGCAAAGGGATCGGCAGGTGCTGCCTTGGTTCTCTGATCTTTTCCAAGTGCAGGGTTAGGATTGAAGGAACGGTTCTGGTACGATGGTTCCCATCTCAATTTTCCACCTGGCTTGAACTGCCCTCGGTCTGAGTGGGAAAGACGTCATCCACAGTCTTAGCCACAACTGCGAGTACTTGTTGCTTATTCAACCCCTCGGCTTTCAAAGCCTCGACTGCCCGCAGCAGTTGTTCATAGGGATCAGTGTCTGCTCCCACTTTGTTCTTACCTCTAGCCTCAGCTTGATCGAGAGTTTGGGTTGCTATATCAGAGCGGGACCCGGTTGCTGTTGACATGTCATTGCCATAGCTTGAGATAGCCTCAGGTTAGCTGAGCTCGATCACAATTCGCCCCAGTAGCGGGGGCTCCTGCAGTATGAAATTCCCGGCATACGATGTGGCTGGTGGTGAAGCCGACATTCCATAGGCGAGATCAGCCACAGACCTCTGAAGGTCACCAATCATTCCCATCAACTCAAATGTGGTGGGCTCACGAGCTTGAAACAACTGGGGTGTCCAATCGGGTGCGCGACAGGCGACCTAGGTAGGTGTTGTACTTCAACATTGGTCTCATCCTGCAAGATGATTCCTTGGTCCAATGCGGCTGCCATAACCACAATTTCCTCTGAATTTTGTGTCATCATAAGTCCGCTGAACTGAATGGAGGTGACGCAACCGGTGACTGATGGATCAAATGTCTGCCTTGCCTCAGCGAAGGAGAACACCAAATCTCTGGACCCAAATCTCTGAACTGAAAGAGAAAACAAGCAGCATTTCAGCCTAACTTTATCATAATAGACACAGGCATAGCTGAACAGCTGTACTCTACTACTGATCACTGTTCCACAAAATCACTGCCCCAAAAACTGAATCTGATACCCGCAGATATAACTGATTCCCCAAAACACTAATACTGATGCCCGCAGGCCTGATGCTCAGACTTGTGAACTGATACATGCATTCCTGTAGAGGCAAATTCTAAAAGCACATAGCAAGCAAATGAGAGCCAAAACACCTCTATTTTGGGGTAGAGCTTCCCTGTCCTATTTTCTCAGGAGCTAGGGTTTCACTACGCACGCAGCGGTTTCAAACAACCTATAATCGGGTAAGCAACATGTCCTAGTTTGGAATAGTCACTACGGATTCCGATATGCACTAGGTCGAATGGTCAAAAAGGGTGCCCCGGTAAAAATCGGGGTTTGTGTTCCCATCGTGGCAGAGCCCGTAACCGGTCAGCCTTACGGCACGCTTCTCAAAGCGAGCCTCCGGCAAACCATTCAGGAATAGTAGACGGCAAACACGGTGTCCTAGGCGCACCAATGCAACTGCAATGCAAAGAAACACATAAGTGTAATCAAAACAAGATATCATGAGTTCGAGTCAAGTTCTCTAAATCCCCAGCAGAGTCGCCAGAAACTGTAGACGCACCCTCGGGCTTTACTACTTCTACAGTTCAGACTCGTTTGTCACGGTTCTTAATCTGATCTCGCAATGTGCAATGCGAGACTGATAAATCACCAAAAAGTTCAAATCCGGCAAATCGTTTTGGAAAACTGATTTTTGTAAAGAAGTGCCAAACATGGACTGCTTTGCCAGATACAGAGTCGCCACCTAAATATTTTATTTTTGGAAAAATTTAGGAAACCCTGACTCGTTGCCTAAGGCCACGTGTCCGTCATCACCAAAGTTGCCTCGGCTCGGGAACTTGGGTACGATTGGGGAAGGTCAGCTATGAGCACCCCCGCTCGCCCGATCAAAGATCGGCCTGTACTAAACATGATATCTAGTTTTTGAAAACACATGCGCTCTTATTCCGATTAATTAACTAGAATTACTAGGTGATGCGCACAACACACAAGTATAGACTAGATTGCCTAATTTGGAACAGAGCATCGCATATCCGTTTGTTTGGAAAATTGTTTGAGATTTGCTACTCGCAAGTAGGCTAAAACACGGATTCCAATGAATATTCAATTCAAGTAATCCAATCTTCACCCACAGGCATTCAGGCAGTTATATCACATAAGCAATTAGCCTCATGGCAAGCATGCTGACATGGCAGTCACTCACACGCATGCAAGGATGCTAAAGCATAAGCACTCACAGTGTACTCCGAGCCAAAACAAGAAACTAGTTAGTAATCATGCATGATCCTAGTTCATGTTAGCAATAGCTAATGCAACGCATGCAAAATGCAACTAAGATAGGCTCGGCTACCCTAAGAATGGCATGTGAAATGCGACAACTCGATACACGTATTCAAGTTGGAATTGAAATATTACGCGGTTAGTATGATGCGCCGAGCTCGGTGCATGCAATACAGATGAATGGATGCACGCATGCATAGCATAAGAATGCTAATTGAAATACACCCTAATATTAACCATCAAAAGCAGGTAAGTAAAAGGGAAAAAGAAATGGGGGTTGGAAGACATGCATCACACACACGCACGCTTATTACAAGTTCGCCCTCTCGACGGAGGGACCGAAAGAATAATACAAATTAACTAACTAACAAGCTAATTAATTATTTACATAGCCACTTAACTAATTTAAACAAATTAATTAAGCTACTGAAAGCAGTAAAATAGCCTCAGGGAGAGGGGTGCATGCATGCACGCTCGGCTTCGCTCGAAAATCCAACGCCATACTCATGCTGCCTCTGTTTGCACTGTTTTATCCCTCTGAAAATTGCACAAGTCCCAAGGTTGGTTCTGGAACACTCCTTGAACACTATGGGATGTCACCGGCCAAGAGAAATGGTCACCGGCCATGGGAAAGTGATCATCGACCACAAATGAAGCTCTCGGCCAAATATTTGTAGCCGGCCGGCACTGGAGATGGCCGACCGGCCATCTATTCTTGCAAAATCCTGTTTGACAGCAACAAAGAACAAACAGAGCATGGCAAAGCATTTTCAAAGCAATGTTTGCACCACCACCCTCCTTATCATATTTAAGACTCAAAGGAGTATGGTGCTCGACCCTCGGACCATCAATCGCGCATTTCAATGCGTGATAGCCTAAGAAGCCAAGTGTGCAATTAATGTCAAATGAAATGCACACAAAACATACAAAAGGTCCCCCCCAATCTCTATCATTTTTTATCAAGAGGGATGGGATGCATGCACAATGCTATGCAACCTAAGCATGCAAGCTAAGCATGCAATATGAGCATGTGAACAAGCATGCAAACATGCAAGCATGTAACAAGTATGCAAGCTAACAAGCATGCAAGATGCAATTTAAACATGCAAACATGCAAGATATGTAACAACATGTTAAGCAACTTAATCAAAGACGCATGCCAAATGTAATATCACTTAAACATGCAACAACATGTTAATAGTCCTATCATCTAGAAATACAAACATACATAGCATGCAACAACATGCAAAGGGGCCAAGTATGCAACAACATGCAAGGCAAGCATGTAACCATATGCAAAGGATGGTCTTAAGCCAATATGGGCAGCTCTCAAATAGGCCCAAATCAGCGGCCAATACACCAAGATTAAGGCACCAAAATGCAAGGCAAACATGCACACATATTGGTCCAACACTTAAGCATCAAAGGGAAACTTTAAAGAACACTTAAAAGAAGACAAATATGGACATTAGACTAACATGTTAGGCTCTGAAATCATGTTAAGAGAGGTGCCAAACCAATCAAATGAAGCAAGCAAAGCAAGCGAGAATGTCCAAGGCCTCAGGCTTACCAAAGGGCTCGAACCATGGCCATACAAGGCAAGTCCCAAAGGGTCAAAGGGACCTAAAATAGTCCCAATGCAGGTCAAGCCAAGGCCAAAAACACACTTAGATGGCACCCAAATGGCCTAAGCATGGAAGCATACACAATGACCCAAACATGGAGCATAAGACAACAACTCTTCAAGGCATTGAAAGGATGACAAATGCAAGCATACAAGTATGGAACAAGGTCTAAAATGACGTGACAAGTGATGCCAAATCACTGAAATGAGCCAAATAAAGCATGCTAGTGGCTTGAACACTTAAAGCTAACAAGCTAGATTGCATGGTAGCTATACAAAACAATGCAAGCATGGCCAAAACAATGAAAAACAAAGCTTAAGCATGCTACGACAAGCCTAAAAGCTTGATGGAGTTAGGCCAAAATATGCTAAAAACACATGTTACAACATGATGCATATTAAGGCCAAAACTTGGGATTACAAGACAAGTGTATAAAGCATACATGGCATGTCTAAACCAACTTAAAACAGAGGTGTATCATGGCAAAATAACACCAAATACCAGCTAAGACATGGCCAACATGAACTTAACAACGATGCTCACATATGAGGCAAATATGACAAGTATTGAAGACAACAAGGAGAGGGGATAGGACCTCAAAACACCATCTCCACCATTGAAATCCCTCTGGATTTCAGTGGTGAGAAGGCCAATACAAGGTGGTCTCGAAGCTCACGAAAAGGGCACAAAAATGAGGCCAAACAAGGCCTAAGAGGGGGTAAACAACCCCAAACACCAAAGTGATCTTAAACAAAGTTCTAAAGCACACAAAATCAGAACTTTTATCAGTTATAGTCGAAGCTTAAAACAATAAGAAAGAATGGCAAAAAGCCTAAGCAAGAAAGGGGAATATAAAGTAAGGATGCTCACCCTTGTAGACCACCTTCAAGAACAAGGCTCCAGCACCTTTCTTTGGTCAAAACCAGTCCAAGAACCCTAACAACAACCTTCTAAGGCCTCAACAACCCAAGGATGGTGTAATGCTAGGTGTGCTAGTGCAAAAGTAAGGCAAAGACTCACTTTAGGTCACAAAATGGGATCAAATAAGGGAATATAGATACAAAGTTGTATCTCACTCTCTAACCCTAATTCTCTGAACCTCTAGAACCCTTGAGGAGAGAGGAGAAACTCCCTCTTTATAGAATTCCAATCTTGCAAAGCTTCCAAAACAAGCTAAGCAAGAGACAAATCCCTCCATACACGTGTATGGAAGGGGTTAAATGTGGATGCCAACTGTGACAGCTGGCATAAAATATCTGCCAAAAGCATATAGAAGGGGGTCAACCAGCCAAAATGGCCAATTAACCAACTAAGGTGGCCGACCGGGCACAACCTTTGGCCGATGGCAAGGAAACAAGGCCGATGGCATCATGCCATGGCCGGTGAGGTGTGGGGATGGCCAACAAGCCATTCCCTGCCCTCAGAAGCAAAAAACACAAGTGTTTGGTCCATAACCAAGCACAAAACAAACAAGTTGAGAGATCTTAAGGCAAGGCGCGCGGCCGAGACCTCCGGGAACTCAAAACGAACACAAGCATGGATGATTACCGAGTGTTCAAACGGTGACGTCCAAGTCTTGAGGATGGTCAAAAATGGGGTGTCTACATCATGGCACTAACAGTTGTTTTCGCCTTCGCCATGAAATTCAAGACCTGTTTGATAAGAAAGTCATCACTCCACCTAAAAATCCCAAGGCTGTCAGTGACCTACTCCCTGACCGCGATAGATTGCCATGCCATAACATGAAACCCACTAATAACCTGCCAATAGCCAAATATTCCCCTGGCCAACACATCATACCCGCTAATGAGCCCGAACCCATCGAGTTTATCCCAGAATCTTTTGATTCCTGTCTGAACAGAGAAAACAACATCGCTGAAGAGATGGAAAATTCACTTGATCTTGATGTGTGGAAGATTTATGAAGCAGTGCTGCCAACACTAGTGGTTGGAATGAGAAACCTCAGTCTCAACTAAGGTAAAAGTCTGGAACCAACCTTTTTGGGCGTGGATGTGTATTGAAGGTAGATCTGGACCCTCCTGTGGGCTACTTTAAGTTGTTTTTGAATTCTCCGGATGGACTTGGAGAAGGGTAATCCCCTTTTTGTTTCAGAAATGCTTTATTTTGTTTTGAGTTGTGTCTTGTAAATAGTTTTGTAAAGAATGCTATTTTCTGCCTTTTCTTACGTTGTTGCGCCAGTTGAGTCTTTTCCTTTGAGTCGCTCTCATGTATCTTCAAGTCTTCATCTTTATAAGAAAATGGGTGTCAAGTTTTGATTTTTTTTTTTTTTTTTTTTTTTTTGTGCCTATAGTGATGCATGTATGACCTTTGGCAAATAGAAAAAGACTTTGAATTTGTTTTTGAAATTGTTTTCTGAATGAAATTCCACTAATAAGCTCGAGTATTGAGAAGGATCCCTTGAATAGTTTGAGTGAATTCTGACTTGCCGGCACAAAGTCATTCACGATGTAAAGAATTTTCAACTGTTTCTTTTGCAAAGCTTGCGAAGTTGGTTTCAGAATTGTGTGTGGTATTTTACTTTTCCTGGAGATTCTCTTGGCCATCAGGCGATCATTTTGACAAGCACAAGGCAGCTTTCAGACCTACAAACACAAAGCAACTTTCAGATTTCACAAGTCATAGGATCTCTCCCCTTGGTATTTTTATTATTTCAAAGAGAAAAGAAATAAACAAAAAAAACAAACAATAAGAGAAAAATTGAAAGAAAAAGAACGAAGAAAAGAGAAAAAAGAAAATTGATAAGAATTTTAAAAAAAGAAGAAGAAGAAATGAAAATAAGAACAGAAAAAGAAAAGAAAGGAAAAAGGAAAGAAGTTAATCGTCAAGCCGGGGGCATCCATTGGAATGAAATCCAATCAACTATCCGGAAAGGAACTTCTGTATGAATTCGGGAAAGCCAATGTGCGGAGGTACCACAGTGCAAGAAGAGCCAACCTTCAAAATGGAGCAAGAGAAAAGGAGAAGACATGCTGGAGAACCAAGCTCAAATCAAGGCGAAGTCAGTTCTAGTGATTAGGGCAAGGGTGACCATTGATCAAATTCACCACATTCACCACAAATGTTGTAACATTATCCTTGAGAGGCTCGCTAGGCTGAAAACCCGAAAGGGCGACCTAGGCAAAAGTTAGAGCATGAAAAATGAGAAATTAAATAAATAGAGCTTGCAAGGTTAAAAACCCCGAAGGGGCGACTTCGGCAAAAGTCAAAGCGTAAAAGAAGAGGTTAAATACCTGAGGAAACCTCATCCATGAACTACATTGACCTGATTCCCATTCTTGGGATACATAGACAACTTCATCCTGAAGTTCGGTCTTAATCATATCTATTTCATTCCGTCTCAACTCAATCACCTTGCCCAAGTCATGTCGTCAGCTTCACATCAATCCATGAGCTATATCAACTGCTGTGCACATCATATACTTGCGCTGGGTAAGAAAGAACTAACTTGAATCGACAAGTAGAGCAATTTTAAATACTTGAATTTATCAGTAGAATCTCTTTCTTGAGCAAGACAGGAATTAAAATTGAATTTTAAAGGAAGCATAAGTAAAACTAGGAGCACTATGAATGATCAGTTACCTTGAGTCTTTTTTTGCTTTTGGGTCAATTGTGAGTTCTGTTGTGTCGTGCCTAGTGTTTGTCTCGGTCTGCGCTCTGTATTGAGTCACCATAGCATGTCGTTATTCGAGTCACCATAACACGTCTGTTGTGTTGTCAGAAGTGCTATTCATCAAGTCACCCTAGCAAGTCTGTCACTCAAAAGATTCAACAGAGTAGCACTGTCAAAATTCCATACACAAGTGTTCACTCTAACTCGGAAACAAGTCCATGTGTGGAATCCATAAACGAGCTGAAAGTGCCCATGCAAGGGGCTACACATTTATGATCAGTGTATATGAGAAATCTATCACTGCTTTGTAAAGGACTGAAGTGGGTTCTTAATATGCCAGAAGAGAGGCATGAGTCTGATGGGTTGACAACGGATCTGATGATCCCCATTAACTGTGCCTGCATAATGTTTAAAACAGTGCCCAATGGCTGGACACTAGGGGCAATTTTCATTGCATTTGATCGGGTCATCAATTGAACAAGGGGCATAAACCCAATCGGTGCCCAATGGTTGGACACTAGGGGCATCTTTCAGTGCATCTGATCGGGTCATCAATTGAACAAGGAGCTTAGATCCAACCTATCTCTCAGTTTGCCAAAGCCATATGTTAGGCACTTTTCTCCT
Organism: Camellia japonica; assembly: GCA_030407325.1. Classification (NCBI taxonomy): domain Eukaryota; kingdom Viridiplantae; phylum Streptophyta; class Magnoliopsida; order Ericales; family Theaceae; genus Camellia; species Camellia japonica. Next base: position 15,522,219 of record JAPPVO010000059.1, read on the forward strand.
GAATTATGGTGAGTTTACCCCCATGATGATTCTGATATGATTCAACTTTCGAAAACTATCTCTGACCATTTCGAAACTCTCTTGGGGATTGCTATATTCCCTCCGATTAATGCATGAGCTTTATGTCTACATGTTCATACATATGGGTTGTTTTGAACTACGTGATTGGCTGCTCTTGCTATTGACTTTGTTTTTGTGCTTAATAGAGTCCTGTTAAGTTGCCTCCCCCTGTAGTACATTTCAATAGGTTGTGGCAGGGTGCCCTATACTCATCTCATAATGTACATGACGCATTACGCTGAGTGTTGCTCGTTTCCCTCAATATGTTTTCATTGTTGCACAAAATATGATTGCCACATGCATGGAATATGCTTTCAATATTGCATAGAATATGCTCTTGTTTCATACATGGAAAATGCCCCTGTACTTGTATAGAAAATGCTCGTATCTTTCGCATAGAAAATGCACCTCACTTGCATAGAACATGCATTTTATCGCACTTCTTTTGTGCATATTCCTTGCACTTTCTTGTGCATTATATCTCACTTGCACTGTCTCGTGCACTTACTTTTTGTATCTCACTCGTGCTTTCTTGCACATCGCACTGTCTTATACACTCGCGCTTTCTTGCACATCGCACTATCTTGTGCACTCACGCTTTCTTGCGCATTGTACTTTCTTGTGCCCTCGCGCTTTCTTGCGCATCGCACTATCTTGTGCACTCGTGCTTTCTTGCGCATCGTACTTTCTTGTGCGCTCGCTGGTCTAGGAGACCTTAAATCCTCTAAAGGTGCAATTCCTTTGGTGTTTGTCGTGCCCGAACGACTTTCGATAGTCTGGTATAGCCACCTGCCTGTGTTTGTTGTGAGTTCCTAAGAGATCAACTGAGACGGTAGAAACTAGAGTTCGGATGGCTCATGCCTAGAACGCAAAGGTTCGGGATTTCTGAGACTAAAGTCTGGTTTAAATTCCCAGGGGTGCATCCCACGCTTGAAATCTATATGGAAGCCCCATAGGTTGAGGTAGCGGGTATGCGCCTCAATTCTAGATACCGAACCAACCTAGTCTGTCACCCTATTGGAGAATAGGGAAAGCTACGACCATAGCCAGGGAGAAAAGTAGTACTTGTGGATCAACCGAGAAGAAGGGGAAGATTCCCACATCAGCATGAGGTAGGACATTGCTGAGGTAGGTCATTGCCAATTACCCCTGTAAGGTACCTTCACTTCCTAACTACTACATCATCTAGTATGTCTATTGCATTGTACATAGCATTTATCACATGCATTCACTGCATATCCATTGTATCATCATGCATCCTTTCCATGTTGAGCTTAGTCTGGCATGTGCCCATACTTTTCGCGTTAAAGCATGGTTCTGTGATTATGTGTACGCGCCTATTCCACTAAGGGAATTGTGGTTTGAAGGTGACGGCACCATTTTTGTGTTAGACGTGGTTTGTTTGTGTCCATGCCTTTTCTAGGCAAAATGTGGTTTGGCCGCACGCCTTATTCACTTCATTCATTGCATCTATTGTATTGTACTTTGTTTTGTTGTATTCAGCATTTGGGATCACGATCTTTCCTCAACAGATCATTCCTCGCTTATATCATACCACCCAATTACTTGTACTTTGTGGTCTCTCTGCGAAACACATAGTTTTGCATGTGCTCGCACCCCTTTCACGTTGAAACATAGTTCTGTTATGTGTAAGTATCCATGCTGGACTGAGGCCAGTACTAAGGATGTAGGCACTTAGCCTGTGTTAGGCGTCGTTCGGCTCGCGCCCATTGCCTTTTCTATGTTAAAAGTAGTCTGATGTTGCATCTCCATCCCTTTATGATATTTGTGTGGTTTTGTACTGCTTGTGATTTGATTATCTCAATTACATTGTTTATCATTTACATTGTTTTGTTTTTTTATATATTGTGTATCTTTTGATTTATGCACCTGAACTACGCTGGTTTGATTCCTTGCAAAGGGATACGTAGGCAGCCTGCGGGGCGCAACCATTTATTTATCTGTATTTTGTTTGTTTGTCCAAGTCTTCGACATTGTCAAAAATGGGTCGTCTCTGGGCTTTGACATTCACTCACATCACTTCATGACTCTGAGCTCTGTCAAAGAGCGGCAACTGTAGACACCCCATTTTTGACCGCCCTTAAGACTTGGGCGTTACTGATGGTTTACTTGGTGTTGAAAGCTGTGTAGTGCAAAGGTTCGGTTTCTTCAGCGAGAGGAGAGTCAAATCCCAACTTCATACCCCTTTTGGACCAAAACAATCTTGATCAAAATATTTTAGACCTCGAAACCCTCTCTTTCAAAATGTTTTGCAATTAAAATTCCTACGATGTTCCGACGCTCGCATTTCGTTAAATGTTGCGCTTTTCGGTAAACCGAGCAAGGACAAAGTGGAAATGAATGAAAAAGAGATGAAATCTCTGAAAAATCTTTCAAAACACCTTGTTTAGGGGTTTGGAGTTGAAGAAAATGAGAAAGGAGAGAAGAAAACTAGTTTGGGAAAAGTTCGACATCAATCCGGTTGGATCAAAGCTGCGCGGCCTCACCAAAACAGGCATAACGTTTTGCACAGTTGGAATTTTGATGCAAGGATGGCGCCATTGGAAAGCTAACTTCTGGGGCTTCAATTTGGACACCTTTCCGACCACTTTTGGCCTTGCCAGCCATTGGCCGACCACTTTTCTTTCTGGGAGACCACTTTTTGTCCTGAAAAACCAGAAAAAGTAGCTGGCCGACCAGTAAAAGTAGTTGGCCGACCACTTCAACTGGTCGACCACTTTTATCACCTTTTTGGAGATATTTTTAGCCAGCTGGTACAGCTGGAGAGCACCAGAACCATCCTCCATACACGTATATGGAGGGATGGCCTTGAACCTTAGCTTTCTCAAGAAGCTTTAGCTTTTGGTTCTCTATAAGAGAGAACCTCCCCCCTCCTCCTCTAGGTTCAGATTTTTGGATTGAAGATATACATATCATCTATATCTATACTTCCTCATTTCTCTCTTGTTTTGTGCCTTAAAGTGCCCTTTTGTCATACTATTGCACACAAACACACACTCAAACACCATCCCTTTGTTGCTGAGGTGCTTAGGAGCTGGTTTTGGAGTTTTTGGTTTGGTTTAAGCTTGAAAAACCTGCTGGAGTTGTGGTTTTGAAGGTGGTCTTCAAGGGTGAGCCTCTAACTCCTTAAACCCCCATTCTTGCTTAAGCTTTTAGCCTTACTTGCATATTGTTTTAAGCTTAACTCTAAACTACAAAAATTTCTATTTTTATGTGCTTAAGATCTTTGTTTAAGGTCACTTTTGTGTTGGGGGTTGTTTACCCCCTCTTAGGCCTTGTTTGGCCTTGCTTTTGTGCCTTCTTTTTAAGCCTTTGGGACCACCTTGTTTTGACCTTCTCACCACTGAAACTCAGAGGAATTTCAGTGGTGGAAGTGGTGTTTTGAGGTCCCAAATAGGAGAGGGTCATCCCCTCTCCTTGTGTCTTCAATACTTGCTTTGAATGCCTCATGTGTGAGCATGTTTGTTAAGCTTATGTTGGCCATATCTTGGCTTGTATTTGGGATTATTTTAGCATGGCATGCCACTTTTTTTACTTGGTTTTGTCACTCCATGCATGCCTAATACACTTGTAGTGTAAATCACACAAACTAGTCTTGTATGCTTCATGAAGTAGCATGTCATTCTAGCTTGTTTTGTTTCCATTTCAGCATGTTTTTGGTGATGTTTTTCCATGTCATACCTCTGTTAGGGTTTGGTTTAGTCACCTCTTGCATGCTCCATACACTTGTAGTGCATTTCCATGAATTAGCCTAATGTGTCTCATGCTTTGACATGTCATTCTAGCATGCTTTTGGCTTAACTTAAAGAAGCTTTTGTCCACGTTTTAACATGCTTTAGCTCTAATTTGTGTTGTTTTGGCCATGCATGACTTGCTTTGTATAGCCATGGTTCAATCTAGTTTGTTAGCTTTGTGCACCGAGTCCACTAGCATGCATTGCTTGGCCTATTTTAATGATCTGGCATCATTTGAAATGTGATTTCAGTCTATGTAGTGTGGTCATACACTTGCATCTTTCACTTATTCAATGCGTTGGAGGGTTTGCCCTTTATGCCTCAACATGAGTCATTGCGTATGCCTTCATGCCTAAGCTTGCGAGCTATCATTTCAGTGTGTTTTTGGGGTTATTTTGCCATAATATAACTCTGATTTTTGTTGGCGAAGCCATCCCATGCTTGGTCCTAATAGGTGTAGTGTAATCCTCCCTTTTGGCCTTGCTTCTTCCATGCTTTATGCTTACCATGCTAGCTTATTTTGGCTTCCTTCCATACATGTTTTAGACTCATTTTGACATGTTCTAGGACTATTTTGGGTTTCCTTTGCCATATGCTTCATTTTTTGCATAGTTGTAGTACAAGTGCCTATGCTTGCTTCAAGCTTTGGGCACCATAGCATGCTTCATTTGTATCATACACATGATTTGGCATCATTTATCATGAAATTTCAGAGTATGTAGCATTGCCATATTCCCACTTCATTCACTCTTTAAGTGCCTTTGAGTGTTGTGCATTTGTTTCCAAATTTGTGGCCTAGCATGTATGCCATCTTGCCTAGGCCTTTGAGCCTTTATCTCAGCATGTCTTAGTCTTTGTTTAGACCTATTTGAGATCTGTCCATGACTGGCTCAATCATTTGTGCCATGTATTGCATGCCCCTTGTGTAGTCCATTTAATGGCCTTATGCCTTAGGCTCTCTTGCATGCTTTACTTGTGTTGTTTGAATGATTTGGCATCATTTCACACTTGATTTCAAAGCCTTTAGTGTTGTCACACTTCATGTTTATCGCTTCTTCATCATGCTTGAGAGTTGTGTTCTTAGGCCTACTTGATAGGCTAATGCATTGTGCATGCATGCCTTGCCCTTTTGTGCCTTATTTTCATTATTATGGCCACTGATTTGGGCATGACTGAAGTCTACCCCCTTTTAGTTTAAGTCCATTTAGCATGTTTATTTACATGTTGTTGCATGCTTAAGTTGCTTTACATTGTGTATGCCAAGTTGTTTCTTTGCATTGAGTATGCATGTCCATAACATTGCTAAGTTGCCCTTGTAGCATTGCATTGTGTATGCATGTGTTAGCATTGTTCGCATGTCATTAGCTTTGTTAAGTTAATCATGTCACATTGCATTGAGTATGCCATGTTGTTATTTGCATTGTGTATGCCATATAGTTGCATTGTGTTTTGCATGCCTTGTATTGCATGTTTGCATGCTTGAGTTTGTTGCATTGTTGTTTGGATTAAGTGTTAATCCGAGCACGAGAAACGAGGGACTGTAGACGTCCCCGAACGCCCCGGGAGGGTGAGGTCCCGTTCCATTCGTATTGGGTCACTACAGCTCGGACTCAAATTGTCACGGTTCTTAATATGAACCAAAGAGTCCAACTCTGGCAAATCGTTTTGAGAAAAACAGATTTTGAAAAGAAGTGCCAAACATGGACTGATTTACCAGATACAGAGTCGCCACCTAAATATTTTTAAAATGGGAAATTTAGGAAACCCTAACTCGGTGCCGAAGGCCACGTGTCCGTCATCACCAAATGTCTTGGCTCGGGAGCTTAGGTACAATCGGGGAAGGTCAGCTATGAGCACCCCCTTTCGCCCGGTCCGAAGACCGGCCTCTACTAACCGTGATATCCGATTTTGAAAACGTTATGTATTCTTATTCCGGTTATTAGCCTAGAATTACTATGTTATGCGCACAGCAAACAAGTATAGACTAAATTGCCTAATTTGGAAATAAGCATTGCATATCCGTTCGTTTTGAAAAGGCTTTGGAATTTGCTACTCGCAAGTAGGCTAAAACACGGATTTCAACGAGTTTTTCCAACTCAAGCAATCCAACCTCCACCCACAGGCATTCAAACAGTTTATCTCATATAAGCATTTAGCCACATGGTAAGCCTACTGTCATGTTAACATTCACATGCATGCGAGATGCTAAAGCGTAAAAACTTACATCGTACTCCGTGCCAAAACAATAAACTAGTTAGCAAAAATGCATGTCCTAGTTCATGTTAGAGTGACTAATGCATCGCATACAGAAATGCAGTTTAGGATAGGCTCGGCTAACCCTAAAATGGCATGTGAGATGCTACAACTCGATACACGTATTCAATTTGGAAATTGAAAATACAATGCGGTTTGTATGATATACCGAGCCTGGTGCATGTAAAACAAATGTATGGATGCACGCATGCATTGCATAAGGTATGCTAAAATAAACGTGCCCTAATCTACCATCGTAAGCGGGTAAATAAAAGGGAAGAAAGAAGTGGGGATTGGAAGACATACACACCACTCACACACGCTTATTACAAGTTCGCCCTCACACGGAGAGACCAAAAGAATATACAGTCCAAAATAATACAGTCCAAATACAGGATAAATTATTACAAAACAAAATTCTAATTTAATTAATAATTAGAATGCATAATAGAAAAGGCCTCAGCCCCGCCTCGGGATGCGCGAATGATGCATGCTCGAATCCGACTCGCCCGGGAAACCCGCACCATACCACTGCTGCCTCTGTTCTTACTGCCCTGTCTTTCCAAAAATTGTCAAAGTCCCAGAACACCTTCCTTGCATGCTTCTGTACACCACCGGCTGGAGGAAGTGCCCACCGGCCAGCTAAAATTTCCATCGGCTGCTTAAGGGGGTATCGGCCACCCATATAGTGCCGGTCGGCACTCTATACTGCCGATCGGCAGAAAATTCCTGCAGAAGACAGTTTTGACAGCAACAGCAGACAGGCAGTGCATGGTATGGGATTTTGAGCATATGTAAGCATGGCCAATGCTTCCTATCATGCATGGGACTCAAGGGAGCATGACCCTCGACCCTCGGGCCACCAATCGCGCATTTCCATGCATGATGGCCAAAGAGTCAAGTGTGCATTTTAATATCAAATGCAATGCACACAAAACATACAAGGGACCCAACCTCAATCATGGTTGATCAAGAGACAAGGCAATGCACAACAATGCACATGCAACCTAAACATGCAAGCTAACATACAAACATGCAATGCAACTACATGGCATACACAACGCTAACAACATAGCATGCACAATGCATTGTAACATGACATAAACAATGTAAGATGGGCTTACACCAATACAAGTGAACCTCAGCCACACTCACATAGGAGGCCATCAGATGAAAACAAGACAACTCGAAATGCGTGCATGCGTGCACGCAAACCGAGGACGGACCCTCAGGCACCGAAATGCCACTCTAATGAGACATGGCAAAGACATGGAATATGATATGCGAACATGCAAAAATCAGTAGCAAAATGAGGGGGGAAAACAGCCCCGAAACAAGGCGAAATGACACCCGATGCATGGAATCTCTCCCGAAATGCAAAACTAGGTACATGAAATGGCTTACAGCTATACAAAGCATGCATAATTGGTACATGGAATGAGGAGACAGAAGCAAGGCAGCCCCAAAATAATCATTTTTACAGTCCAAAGCATGGCCAAACAGTAAGCACAAGTGGGACTAAATTAGCATACAAAAATGGCTCCGCAAGGGAGGCAATGAAGCAAGTGGTAGATGCAAAGCCCAAACAGAAAAAGACCCTTCTACAACACTGAATAGAGACCAAAAATATGACTACTTACAGTTTATGGAAGCCCTCAAAACAGTATACAAACACACTCAAAATGTCATGCAAGATGAGGCTCAAAAGAGGCTATAACACAAAGCATACAAAATATTCATCAAACAGCCAAAGACCCTTAATGAAACATGACAAGGGGGTCAAAATATGGCCACTTTCATCTCTGATAAAGGTCGAAAAACAGAATCTTAATAAGCTAATAAATCATGCAAAAATGGGGACCAAAGAGGGGTACAATGGCAAGTGATACATGGAGGTCCCCAATAGTGTTGAGCCCTTCTTCAATGTTGAAGAAGGGCTCAAAATAAGCCTATCTACAGTTTATGACATGCTCCAAAACAGATCACACATAGGCTAAAAATATCATGCAAAATAATGGCATTCAAGAGGATAATGAAGCAAGTGCCAAAAAGAAGCTGCAAACTGCAATGAGCCCTTAATGAAACATGGAATATAGCTCAAAAAAATGACATTTTCAGTTTTGGTCGGAGCTCAAAACAGCAAGAAAATAGGGCTAAAAGCTTGTGCAAGATTGGGAAATCTAAAGTAAAAAAGATTACCCTTGAAGAACCTTTGATGAACAGCAGATGCAGCCACTCTCCTCTGATCAAAAACAGCCCAAAAACCTCAAGAACAAACCTTCAAGACCTCCCAAGTCGGAGTATGGTGTAATGGTGTGTGTATTGGTGCAAAACTAAGGTAAAAGTGCACTTTTAGGGTCCCAAACACACACCAAGGATGAGAGAGAGGGAGATATAGAGAGAGAGGGTGTATATATCAGATGTATAGATATATATGCTCTGGTTTTTGGTTCAAAAGCTCCAACCCCAAGCAATGGAGAAGAAGAGCTCTTATATAGACAAAGAAAAGGCTCTAAGCTTCCCAAGGAAGCTAAATGAAAAGGGGCAAAGGGTGCAAATGGTCCAAGGCTTCTAGGAGAAGCTAAGACAGCTGGCCAAGCTTCTTGGCCAAAGGGTCAATCTTCTAGAAGGAAAAAGGGGCCAAAAGGGTGGAAAGGTGCAAAACAACCACACATGTGCATGGGGGGTCGGGTCTGTGCACTCCAGCTGGCACAGCTGGCATGCACCATGCCTACAAGAGTCAAAAGGGTCAAACCGGCCAAGAAAAAGGGTCATCGGCCAAATACATTGCCGGTCGGCACAATATATTGCCGACCTGCAATTTATACTGGCCGGTCGGATAAATAGAGTGCCGATGGGTGGCCGATGAGGTCAAAAAAGTGCTGGTGGGTGTCCATATTAAAGCCCCGGAAGTTAGCTTTCCAATGCCGCAAACCTTGCATTAAAATTCCTTCTGTGCAAAAAGTTATGCCCTTCTTGGTGAAGCCGCGCAGATTCGATCCAACCAGGATGATGCCCAACTTCAACCAATCATATCTCCCCCACCCGGACTTGGATGTAAGAGATTCTTGAATGAAAAATGAAGCCCCGGAAGTCTTCTTTCCAACGGTGGTGGCCTCATAGCTAAACTCCAAGTATGACGATGAATAAGCCAGATTCAGCGAGGGCTGCTCGACCCTCTTCTACCTGGATTCATGCCGAACTTCTTCTCTAACTTGGTTTCTCCCCTCTTCTCCTCTTTCTTCAACTTCAAACCCCCAAGTAAGGTGTTTTGAAAGATTTTTCAAAGATTTCATCTCTCTTTCTTTCATCTCCACTTTGTCCTGGCTCGATTTACCGAAAAGCGCAACATTTACCGAAATGCGAGCGTCGGAACATCGTAGGAATTTTATTTCAAAAATGTTTTGAAAGAAAGGGTTTTAAGGTCTAAAAACCATCCAAAATAACTTTGGTCCACAATGGGGTGTTAAGTTAAGATTTCTCTCTCTCCTTGCTGAAGAAATTGAACATTTCCCCTGCACACCTTTCATCACCGAGCAAACCATCAGTAGCGCCCAAGTCTTGAGAGCAGTCAAAAATGGCGTTTCATACTTGAAGTGATGAAACGTGCCTCAATTCTTGGTCGTCGACACTCTTGATCATACATGATAGAGTTTTAGGCTTTATGTGTTTACTTGTGCATTTATTTCATATTGAATATTGCAATTTGGCTTCTCGGCCATCACGCATTGAAATGCGCGATTGGTGGCCCGAGGGTCGAGAACCACACTCCCTTGAGCTTATGAAATGATAGGGAGGGTGGTTGTGCACACATATCTTGCAAATACATTGCCATGCCCTTTCTTGCTCTCTGTTGCAGCAAATTGCAGTTTGGCAGCAACAACTGGTCGGCCGACTAGGAATAGTTGCTGGCCGACCACTTTTTCTGGTTTTTAGCACAGAAAGTGGTCGGCAGGTGGTCTCCAATGCCAACAAGTGGTCGGACACCCTCCCTCAGGTTCCCAAGGTGGAGTAGAAGCTTTCTGGAGCTTGGTGCAAAGTTCTGAGAACAATTGCAAACAGAGGCAAATTGGGGCATCGCGACAGATTTACGAACGAGGCGACCGAGCATGCATCCAGTCTTCTCCCTCTAAGAACCTACTATTTTATTGCTTTACTTAGCTTCTTTACTTTGATTAGTTAATGTGTTTAGCTATTTCAAATTTTTTTGTAATAATTAGTTAACTAGGATTAGTTAATTAGTTTGTTTTGTAATAATTAGTTTAATTAGCTTAGATTAGCTAGTTAGCTTCTTATTCGGTCCCTCCTGCGAGAGGGCGTATTGTTGTAATAAGCGTGCGTGTGTGTGATGCATGTCTTCTAACCCCCATTTCTTTCTCCATTTTACTTAACCGCTTACGATGGTTAGTTTTAAGGCATGTTTCATTTAGCATACCTTATGCTCGCATGTTTGCATCATTCATCTGTATTGCATGCACCGAGCTCGGCACATCATACTAACTGCATTGTATTTCAATTCCTATTTGAATACATGTTACCAAGTTGCATTTCACATGCTATTCTAGAATAGCCGAGCCTATTTTAGTTGCATTTTCGCATGTGTTGCATTAGCCATCTTAACATGAACTAGGGTCATACATGATTTCTAACTAGTTTTCTATCTTGGCTTGGAGTACACTGTAAGTGTTTACGCTTTAGCATACTGCATGTGTGTTAGTGCTGCCATGAAAGCATGCTTTCCATTAGGCTAACTGCTTATGTGATTAACTGCCCGAATGCCTGTGGATGAAGGTTGGATTACTTGTATTGGAATAATTCATCAAATCCTCGTTTTAGCCTACTTGCGAGTAGCAAACTTTAAACCGCTTTCGAACAAATATGCAATGTTTTGTTCCAAATTAGGCAATCTAGTCTATACTTGTTTGCTATGCACATCACGTAGTAAGATTAGCTAATTAATCGGAATAAGAACACATATGTTTTCAAAAACAAAATATCATGCTTAGTACAGGCCGATCTTTGATCGGGCAAGCGGGGGTGCTCATTGCATGACCTTCCCCTCTCGTACCCAAGTTCCCAAGCCGAGGCAACTTTGGTGATGACGGACACGTGGCCTTAGGCACGAGTCAGGGTTTCCTAATTTCTCCCAAAATAAAATATTTAGGTGGCGACTCTATATCTGGCAAAGCAGTCCATGTTTGGCACTTCTTTATAAAAATCAGTTTTCCAAAACGATTTGCCGGATTTGGACTCTTTGGTGATTTATCGGTCTCACATCGCACATTGTGAGATTAGATTCAGAACCGTGACATTTGAGTCCAAACTGTAGTAGCTCAGTGAACAAAATGAGAATTCGCGCCGCCCTCGCAGGCGCGCGGATATCAAAGGGTTCCCAGGAGTGCGTCTACAGCCGGCCACCAATGCATCAGTAGATATTTTTGTTGATATTTTGACAGCTGTTTGCACAGATGAGCCCATCTGCTTGCACGTAGATGGCTAGATCTCTTCAAGAAGCCTTTGTATCTTCTATATATAGAGCTCATCTATATGCATGCAAAAGGTTACAAAAGTTTGAGCTGAGCAAGAATTCTCTCTCTCTCTCTCTCTCTCTAGAATCCTCTCTCTCTATATTTTATGCTTGAAAGTTAGCTTTCTCTACATATTTGCACTAGCACCCTTAGCCAAACACCTTCACCTTAGAGTTGAGGTTCTTAGAGGCCTTGTTTGAGCTCCTTGGAGTGGTTTTGGCTCAGAAGTTTGGCTGTTTTCTTACTGTTTTAGTGTTGTGCTTCAAGGGTAAGAATTTCACACCCTTTTAAGCTTTGTTTTGGTTCATTGCTTGGCCACCTTTGTATGCTACTTTGAAGCTGGTTTTAGCCTCTAAAAATTTCTATTTTTAAGGTCTTAAAATGTTGGTTTGAGCCTTGTTTGGTTAAGGGGTAGTTCCCTCCTTTTGCTCTTTGGCTTGTAAAGCCTTTTGAGCCATCTTTCTAAGCTTTTGGAACACCCTTTGCTTGGCCTTTTAACCACTGAAACTCAGAGGAATTTCAGTGGTAGAAAGTTGTTTTTGAGGTCCAAAATAGGAGGGGGTGGCCTCCCCTCCTTGTATCTTGTTTATGTGTGTTGATGGCCCAACATGTGAGCATGTTTTTATACCATCTCATGGCTTGATCTCAGTATATTTTTGTGACTTTTTTGACCTGCTTGAGCTCTGTTTTTTGTTGGTTAAGTCACTTGTTGTTGCTTCTTACACTTGTAGTGTAATCATGCTTACTAGCTTAACATGCTTAATGAGTTAGCCTATCATTTTAGCTTGTGTTAGCTCCATCTCACCATGCTTTTGCTCATGTTTTGTCATGCTTTAACTCTGTTTTGAGTGGTCTTGGTCATATGGCTCATGTTTTGCATAGCTATAGTGCAAGTGCCTTCACTAGCTTTGTGTTTAAAGGCTTCTAACATGTTTTGCATGAGATGATTGCATGGTATAGCATCCTTTACATGTGATTTCAGTGCATATACCTCTGTCATACTCTCACATACTTCACTTCTTCATTGCTTTTAAGGGTTGTGCATTGTGCCTTGCTTATGGGCTAACATGTGTGCATGTTCTCCTAGTCTTTTAAGCTTCTATCTCAGCATGTTTAGACCATTATTTTGGCATGTTTAAGCTCTGTCCAGAGCTGGTTTGGCCATTTGAGTTTGATATCGCATGGTTCTAGTGTAAAGCTCTTCACTAGTTTTAATGCTTAAGTCCCCTAACATGTTGTACATGAGTTGTTTGCATGTTAGAGTCTTGTGTTTCATGCCATTTCAGCACTGAAATTCTGCCACCTCCCTCATTTCTTCATTTTTCTATTTGTTTTGAGGGATGGTTAGTCTTAAAGTTGTGTTTAAGCTTGGGATTGAGGCTTGTGCTTAATGGCTTTAACCCTCTTTCGAGGGTTCCTCCTAGTCAAAGGCATGGTCTCTCTCATGTCTTAAGTCATCTTTTGATTGACCTCTCTCTCATTAGAGGACTTTCATATTTGGACAAATCAATTAACGAATGGCTTGGTAATCTTAAAATGTGCAAACAAGAATTGAATCAAGTAAAACATGGCCAAGATAAGCATGTTGTTTTGCATTGTATTGTGTTCGATCGGACATTATATTGAACACAAGGTAGATTGGTCCATTTCATACTCAAAGTGATGAAAATGAGCCAATCTTCCTTTGTCTCCATTGCCCTTGATCATGCATGATAGGGTGGTGGTTCTAGAGTCTTGTGTTTGTGCATTTATTGAATGTGTACAAAGTTGGATCTTTGGCCATCATGCATTAAAATGTTTGATTGATGGTTTTGGATCCAATAATGCAACTGCTTTGATGTTTTGAGATGATAATGAGGGGCATAGTACAAATATACCCTTGGGAGACCCTCACTTTTCCTCTAGTTTGAGCTCTGTTGCCGAATGGTGATGCAGCACACCAATGGCCGGCAGTGCTTCACTGATGGTCGGCACTGCTTCATCCTTGGCCGGTAGTGCACATCTTTGGCCGGCAGCAAGTTCCCATGACCGGCAGGCCACTGGTGCATTCCTCAACATTGATTTGGTAAGGTGGAGCAGGAAGTTCTTGGAGACACCCTGTAAACAGAGCCTCTCAAGAGCAAATCGGAAGGCTTTTCGGGGCGAGAAACCAAATGCATGCATGTCTACTTCCTAGAGCAAAGCTGAGGCAGCATTGTTTAAGGCTTTATTTGTTAGTTAGTATGAATTTGTAATTTAATTAATTAATTTGTTAATTAGTTAAAGTGTTATAATAATTAGTAAGTAGTTTACTAGTTATTCGTTTGGTTTGTAATAATTAGTGTAATTAGTTTAATTAGATTAGTTTATTAGCTTAGCTTAGATTAGCTTAGCTTAGCTTATTCATTCAGACCCTCCTTCGAGAGGGCACAATGTTGTAATAAGGGTGCGTGTGTGTATGCATGTCTTCCAACCCCACTTCTTTCTCCCTTTTACTTAACCGCTTTCGATGGTTAGTTTAGGGTCATTTTTTTTATTATTAGCATACCTTATGCTTTGCATCTTGCATCATTAATTTGTCTTGCATGCGCCAGGCTCGGCGCATCATTCAAACTGCATTGTATTTCAATACCTATTTGAATACGTGTATCAATTGTCGCATTCACATGCCATCTTAGATAGCCGAGCCTGTAAGTGTTACGCTTTAGCTTTTGTTTTGGCTTGGAGTACACTGTAAGTGTTACGCTTTAGCATACTTGCATGAGTGTGAGTGTTGCCATGATAGCATCATTGCCGTGAGGCTATTTGCTTAAATGTTTAACTGCATGAATGCCTGTGAGTGGACGCTTGATTGCCTGAATTGGAACAACTCGATGAATGTGAGTTTTAAACCCACTTTGCGAAGTGGCAAAATCATGTTTTAAAGCCCACTTGAGGGTGGCAAATCCGCGCTTTAGCCCACTTGCGAGTGGCACTTTCAAACCATTTTTGAAAACAAACATGAGTTGTTTTGTTCCAATTCTCGTGATTTAGTCTATACTTGTATGTGTGTGCCACATAGTAAAGTTAGTTAATAATCAGAATAAGAACACATGTGTTTATAAAACAACATATCATGCTTAGTAGAGGTCGATCCTTTGATCGGGCGAGCGGGGGTGCTCATTTCAGGACCTTACCCTCTCGTACCCAAGTTCCCGAGCCGAGGCAACTTTGGTGATGACGGACACGTGACCTTAGGCACGATCAAGGTTTCCTAAATTTCCTCAAAATAAAATATTTAGGTGGCGACTCTGTAATCTAGCAAAGCAGTCCAGTTTTGGCATTATTTGATTCAAAATCTGATTTTCCAAAACGATTTGCCGGATTGGACTCTTTGGTGTTTATCAGTCTCACATTGCACTTTGTGAGATTAGATTCAGAACCGTAACAGGAGTCCGAACTGTAGTAAGACCAATTCGCACCTCTCCGAAAGGGGGTCGCACGAAGAAAATCAGGTCTACGGGTACCTTTTGTGACTATTTGACCTAATGCATATAGTACGCTCTAGTGACTATTCAAATTAGGACAGGATGCTACCCGTATAAGATGTTATGAAACCACTTGCTTGAAATAGTGCAACCTAGATCATGTCAAAATCTAGGACAGGGTAACCCTACCCCCTCATAGAGGTGTTTTGGTTCTTTTTATGTGGTATGTGCTTTTACAGTGAAATATACAGGGTGGTTCATAGCAGTGGTACAAATGAGCAATCAATCTGAGAACAAAGTTCAGTGGGGATCACAATTTAGCTGCGTGTTGTGATTAATTGAGAATTGGAGCCGAAGTGCTGTCCATTTTTTTTAAAATAACGTTTTCTTTCTTTCTTTTTGCTAGGTAGTCTTTCATCATAGCTTCAGAAAGACTCGATATCCCCCGAGTTGTTTGGACTCGTTCTCGTAGGCTTTGTAAAACGCAAGATCTTGTTGACGGTCAGCCAGTGTTAATTTCTCTCCTGCCGGTTACTCGACGAAGAAGGAATAGACAGTCAGTATCAGTACCAAGCACTCAGAAAACTCTTGTTCACTCACCAGCATCTAATTCATCCAGTCCAACAATGGCACAGAACCCAGCACAAAACATAGAAGAAATTGCTGCCATGATGGCAGCAGTCCAAAGGACCATGGATACGATCAACCAACGGATGGCCGCACAGGATGAAGTCATCGCTGATCTGCGACGCCCATCTGGGGCATCTGCATCTACTGTACATCCAGTCCCGACTGCCCAGCCAAATCCTGATCTCCCTCCACCACTGGAAACTCCTCAGGTCAAAGATCCTCAGGAGATGTTTCTAATAGCTTCAGCTTACAAACCTCCGGTACAACCTCCTACAGGAACCATTCCCTTCGATATGAATGAAGTTGATCCAGCCATGATCAGAATTGCTAGGCTTGAGAAAGCCTTGAAGAAATCCCAGGGTTTCAATTCAATTTCCGACATTGAGGACGGGTACATTGAGGCTTCAGTCAGGTTGCCAGAAAAATTCAAAATGCCTCACATCGATAGATTTGATAGGTGTGGGAATCCGATTGTGCATGTCTGCCTGTTTTTAGATGTGTTGAGGCCCATGGTTTATCTAGGGCACAAAAACTCTCATTATTTGGGAGGACCCTGTCAGATGTAGCGGCCATCTGGTACGCCAAACTAGAGGACTCAACGAAACGGAATTGGAAAGAACTGTCTGAGGGGTTTGTTAACCAATACTCATACAATACTCAGATAGAAGTAACAATCAGTGAGCTGGAAGCAACCACTCAGAACCCTAAAGAACCCTTCATTGACTTTGTGGCAAGATGGAGGGCAAAGGCAGCCAGAATGACGAGCAGACCTTCTGAAAGAGAACAAGTCAGGTTAGTGGTCCAAAACCTCGAGCCAGACATGTTGCAAAAAATGATAGTGGCACCGTTGTCCACATTTTCTTCCTTACATGAGTTAGGGGTTCAAATTGAGAGCGCCTTCAAAAAGGGCATCATCCACAGAACAAGTGAACCTGCAAAAAAGCCATTCACTCGGAGTACCAATGCTAGTACTAGCACTATTCCGCGGCCTGCAGATGTCAGTACCATTGCTACATCATTGGCCAAGATGGTCGATCCCTTTGCTGCTGCCACAAACTCACAAACTGCACAAAATAGTCAACCTTGGAATCGAAGACCTTTTACCCCCCTCCATATGAGTCCAACCCGCGCCCTCAAGGTGTTGATGGACAAGGGGCATCTCAAGCATCTTGATCCTCACCCTCTCCCAGACCCACTTCCAACTAGACACGACCCAACCCAATATTGTACTTTCCACCAACAACATGGCCATCATACAGATTCATGCTATTGTCTACGTCATGAGATTCAGAATCTCATTGACAACAAAGTCATCACCCCTCCTAAACCAAATGTGACAACCAACCCACTTTCTACACATAACCAAGTTCCTCCCCCCAGAAATACTAACCACATCCAAACACTACCACCTACCTTCAACCCAAGCATAGATATTACCTCGTTTCACCTACCGAAACCGGAGGTGGTAATTCCAAAAGGCACAGATATGTGCATGTTGGATCTAACCCTACAAATCCAACCCAAAAAGGTTGCGGCAGGAACAGAGAAAAAGGAGAGTGCATTAAAGACAAGGTTATCTGATACTTGTGTCATAGAAATAGGGGCTTCGCTTGCAGAGGAGTATGACCCCAATTTATACATTGTGGCCATTGATCAACCAAAACCAATGGTCCTATTGCCGGATGTTCTCAATGTCAATGCTATCGGGAAAGGCCAGTTAGGGCAACATCAGAACGATTGGCCTAAACAAGGCCTAAATGACTTGGCCGAACTGGAAGAAGATCTAGTTTAGATAGAAGAAGACCTAGCCAACCTCTACTTCTTTGAAGAAGAGGACACAAGCAGTGTCTAGATAGGTTGGTTGGATTCAAGTCAGCCGGAAACAAACAATGGTTGGTTTGGTGACGAAGAACTAGATGAGGTGGAACAGACAAAAGGGGTCAAGGAGGAAAAAGCCGAGACCACATCCATTACTAGTACAGAACAAGTGCTGGAACAATTCCAGCAGGAGAGAATGGAAGAAATTCAAAGGAAGATGGCCTTGCCAGAAACCAAAACCATAGTTGGAAAGGAAAGGTATGTTGCTAAGGGGCGTGATGTGAACATGCTCCAAGTAGAGTTTGATAAAAGCTTGGCCATGACTGCTGTAGAGTGATGAGAAGATAATGATCTGAGTCATGCATACATGGACGAAAGGGTGGAAATCCAATACCCCCGACGATACGTGGTATATAGACGAAATCAATCACATGACCCGGAGTGGTTGGTACTTCAAACCTGCGGCCATAGATCAACCAGAATCCTCTAACAAAGAGGTTGATAACACCAGAGAGAAGGACTATGAAGACAACCTGGTTTTGAAACAGCTCAAGAAGATTCAGGCAGATATCTCAATCTGGGGATTGATAATGGCTTCCCGAGAGCATAGGCAAGCATTGCTAGAGGCAATGAATCGCACTAAACTACCTATCGACACTACTACTAATCAACTGGTGTCATTAGTCACATCCGGCGATGTTGCGCCAGTGATATCTTTCATGGATAAAGAGCTGCCACTTGAGGGTGCCAACCACAACCGACCCTTGTATGTAACTCTGGAGAGCCGAAAGAAGTGGATTCCGGTAGTGTTAGTAGATACTGGATCAGCGATCTATGTGTGTCTGGCACGGACTGCTTATGCCATAGGTTTGAGGCCTGTTGACTTCACACCCATAACTCAAGCCGTCCGAGCTTATGACAATACAAGCTGTGATGTCATGGGAACATTCAAGAGCCATATTCTGATCGGCCCATCCGAACATGAGGTAGAATTCCATGTAATGGATGTTCCAGCTACCTTCAATCTACTGTTGGGAAGCCCTTGGTTGCATCAGATAAAAGTTGTGTCATCAATAGTCCATCAGTTGGTGAAATACCCCTTCAAAGATGGGATTGCTACGGTGTACGGTAATTCGTCGATCCACCCTCCCCAGGGCACTGCCACACCAATGTTGGAAATCATACACGGGGAAGAAGATGTATTCCTCTCTAGCTTCTCACTAACAGAAGCCCGAGTACTCCAATCTATGATGGCAGAAGCTGACGGAATCTATGTGAGTGCTCAGTCCATTTACATGATGAACAAACAGGGGCATATGCCTGGATCAGGACTAGACAGGAGTGGCAGGCAAGGAAGCGCTGTTACCAAGGAGCTGATTCATAACCCCCAAGCTTTTGGGCTGGGATACAAACCTATTGCTGAGGATTGGCAAAAGAAGTGGGCTGAGTTGAGAGGAAGAATTAAAGCAAAGAAGGATGGAAAACAATATGAGTTAGTTCACAAACCAATACGGGGAACCTTGAACGGACGCTTTGTTCGCCAAGGGGAAGATTTCCCCTTTTGTGGATTTCCAAAGCCTTGGTTTGACTAGGAGACGAAGACAATCTATCCCGGGTTCGAGATCTTCTTCAGGCACCAGTTACCGGAAAAAGAAGATGACCAGATGGACCTGAGTACTAATACAGGTCAAGGTAGGACTGTAACTGTGAACGTTGAAGAAGAAGAGCTATTGGGAAAAACACTGACTAACCTACTAGCAAATTCTACTATCGGAACTGAGTCTGACAACTTGGGGGATAGTTTTACTATCTCAATGATCGGGGATAAACCAGAAGCGGATTTCTCTAAACTTATTGTGGATGCATCTGAGGCTCCATACCTAATCTGGAAATTTGGAAAGGGCATCATCAGCAATTCTGAATAGGATAATAAGTTTGAATCTGATTCCATCGAGTCTGTAGAGCCGGAGTCAGATTCAAGTTCTTCTGAGTCTGGTACTTCCGGGAGTGGTAACCCGGATGCCAAAGTCCTGTCAAAGTCTTCTTTTAGTTTTTCTTTTAAGTCAACTGTAACTGAGGACCCAGACTTTACTAATGGGAATGTCGTAGAGTTTGCTTACTTCTCTGTGCCTTTAGTTTGTTGCACTGATCTTGATTTTCAAAATTTTGACTTAAACGAAGAGGAAAAAATTCCTCGGGCTTTGAAAATTTTGGTTGACCAAGAGGAGGAGAGGCGCGTTAAGCTCTGCACAGATGAAATCACTGCAATTAATGTGGGTACTGAGGAGGATCCCCGTTTGGTCCAGATCTGATCCACGTTGTCTTTGGAGGAACGCGAGCGTTTAACTGCTTTATTAAAAGATTTCAAAGATGTTTTCGCGTGGTCCTACGAAGACATGCCTGGAATAGATCCTGAGATTGTACAACACCGGATCCCTCTTAATCCCGAGGCCCGACCAGTCAAACAGAAACTGCACAGAGTTCGCCCAGATTGGGCATTAAAGATCAAAGAGGAGGTCAGCAAACAGATTGATGCAGGTTTCTTGATGGTATCTGAATACCTGACTTGGTTGGCTAATATCGTTCCAGTTCCAAAGAAGGACGGCAAAATTAGGGTCTGCGTCGACTTCCGGGATCTAAATAGAGCAAGTCCGAAAGATGATTTTTCATTGTCACATCGATGAACTGGTAGACTTCACAGCTGGCCATGCTTTGCTTTCATTCATGGATGGGTTTTCCAGGTATAATCAGATTTCGATGGCACCGAAGGACAGAGAGAAAACTGCTTTCACCACACCGTGGGGTACCTACTGTTATAGAGTTATGCCTTTTGGACTGAAAAATGTCAGGGCTACATATTAGCGGGCTGCAACCACCATTTTGCACGACATGATCCACAAGGAGGTTGAGGTGTATGTGGACGATATGATCGTCAAGTCTAATGAGCGAGAAGGTCACTACACCGCACTAGAAAAAAATTTTGAGCGGATCAACGAGTATAGACTGAGGTTAAACCCACAGAAAAGCACCTTCGGGGTAACTGCAGGAAAAATGTTGGGATTTCTGATTACACAAAGGGGATTGAAGTAGATCCCTCCAAAATCAAGGCCATCGTAGAAATGCCACCACCAAGGACTGAAAAGGAGGTGCGCGGCTTTCTGGGTAAGGTGCAATTCATAAGACGGTTTATCTCAAAATTAACCTTGACTTGTGAACCACTGTTTGGTCTGTTGAAGAAAGGAAAGAAATTCCAATGGGATGATCGGTGTCAGTTTGCCTTCGAGCAAGTTAAACAGTACCTTCAGGATCCTCTTGTATTGTCGTCACCAGAACCAGGGAAACCACTGATCTTGTATTTATCAGTAACAAATTCAACCATGGGGTGCATGCTAGCGCAAGAATCAGAAGCAAAGGTGGAGAAGGCCATCTATTATCTAAGCAAGAAGATGCTAGAATATGAAACTCGCTACACTCTTCTCGAGAAAGCTTCCTTAGCTTTGGTTTGAGCAACGAGGAAGTTGAGACACTACCTGTTAGCTCATTCTATAATTCTGGTTTCGAGCTTAGATCCCATCAAATATCTCTTTGAGAAACCAGCACTTATAAGTAAGCTAGCTTGTTGGTTGCTTCTTCTCTCCGAGTTTGACCTCAAGTATGTCACGCGCAAATCAGTCAAAGGGAGAGCTGTAGCGGAATTTCTGGCGAATCACCCCGTAGAAGGAGATGATGAAGCAATGGAGTACCTATTCCCATATGAAGACATCCTGCAGATAGAAGAGGAACCATGGACAATGTACTTTGACGAAGCGTCTAATCAGTATGGTTATGGGATCGGTGTGTTGCTCATAGCACCCGATGATTCACACATACCTCTAGCCTTCAAACTCCAGTTTAAAGTATCCAACAATGAAGCAGAATACGAAACGTGTATTGCTGGTTTGGAAGCTGCCCTAGAACTAGGGGCACTAAGATTGAATGTTATCGAATATTCAAATTTGGTTGTGTCTTAAGCTAACGGAGATTGGCAGGTTAAGGAAGAGAAAATGAAGGTTTATCATCAGGCCCTAGATGTGTTAATTCCAAGGTTTGAGAAATTGACATTCACGCATTTGCTCAGAGAGAACAATTGATTTGCTGATGCGTTGGCAACTTTATCCTCCATGGTGGACATTCCGCTTGGAATGAAGATGCGCCCGATCATCATTGAACAGAAGTATACGTCGGCTTATGAGACCATCGCCGTGATAGATGAGGTTCAAGACACGAACCCCTGGTATTATGACATCTGGAATTTTCTGGACAAAAGGCATACCCACCAGGGGCAAGTGCCAAGGACAAAAGGGGAATACGGCGTCTGGCCATCCAATTCATCATCTGCGGAAACAAGTTGTACAAAAGAGGCCATCTGGGAATGCATAAGTTGTGTGTTGAGGAAGAAGAATCAAGGCGCCTTATGGAAGCTATCCACGGAGGAGAGTGTGGAGCTCACATGAATGGTGTGATGCTAGCTCGAAAAATCCTTAAACAAGGCTACTACTGGTCAACCATGGAGGAGGACTATATTGGCTTTGTACGGCGATGCCACAAATGTCAGATCCATGCCAATCGCATGAACATTCCGCCGTCGAAACTCTACAATATGACTTCGCCATGGCCTTTCTCAGTTTGGAGAATTGACGTTATCGGTGCAGTCACGCCAAAGGGGTCAAACAGGCATGAGTTTATTTTGGTAGCAATCAACTACTTCACAAAGTGGGGTGGAGGCCCAATCCTATGCCATTCTAAAGGCGTCACATGTGGCTAAGATCATCAAGAACAACATCATTTGTCGGTATGGGGTGCCCAAAGAGATCATCTCAGATAATGGCTCGTATTTCAAGAAAGAGGTGATAGACCTGCTTGAGAAATAAAACGTGGCTTTCCGTAAGTCATCAACATACAGGCCGCAGACCGATGGAGCTGTTGAGGCTGCAAACAAAAAAATCAAGAGAATTTTGCAGAAAAATGGTTGAAACCTACAGGGACTGGCCGGAGAAACTTCCATTCGCACTCTGGAGTTACAAAACGTCGATCCGAACATCTACAGGAGCAACCCCTTATTCTCTTGTTTATGAGATGGAAGTTGTACTGCCAATCGAGATTGAAGTACCGTCGCTAAGAATTATGGTTGAGTGTCAAATAGCGGAGGCGGACTGGCAACAAAATAGATTTGAAGAATTGATGTTGTTTGACGAGAGGAGATTGAAGGCATTGTATCATATCCAAGGTTACCAGCGTAGAATTGCAAGGGCTTTTAACAAGAAAGTCAAGTCCAGAAATCTCAAGGAATGAGACATGGTGCTCAAAGACAATCGAGCCCCCATCCATGACCCTAGGGGCGAGTTCAGACCCAATTGGACTGGCCCTTATATCATCAAGTCAATCTGGTCCAGAGGAGCAATTATTCTTATGGATTTGGATGGCTTGGAGTTTTCACAGCCGATCAATATGGACAAGTTGAAGAAATATTATCCCTGAGAGGCTCACTAGGCCGAAAACTCGAAAGGGCGACCTAGACAAAAGTTAGAGCATAAAAAAAAAATTTAATTAGAAATAAAGAAAAACTGAGCTCGCAAGGCCGAAAACCCGAAAGGGCAACCTTGGCAAAAGTTAGAGCGCAAAAGGAGAGAATAAATACTCGAGTGAACCCTCTCCGAACTACGTAAGGCCTGATTCTCATCTTTGGGATACGTAGGCAACTTTATCCCGAAGTTCGGCCATCACTATTTTTCAACCCAACTGTCTTGTTCATCTGGTTTAATCAATCGTCATTCTCCACCATTTGTCGACTTGGTTATGATCTTTTGATTTGGGGCTGTACAACCTTAGGATTAATTCCGTATGTATCCAGTGGTGACCATTTCCAAAAAAAAACAAAAAAATTGTTTTGAAAAGTTTTAATTCAATTTTTGTTTTTCTTCTCAAAACTTTATCGTTTACAACACAAAAGGAAACTTTTCAATACTCACTTTAATTTTATTGATTTATCACAAGTACATTCTCCAAACCAAAGTTGATTTTCCATAAAAACTTGAAAAGAAAAGACAAAGCAATAAACTAGGGGCATAGATGAGTCAAGTGTCAGTTCTCTGTCTCTTTTTCATGCTTGTGGAAGTTTCTGTAACCGAGGTCGGCCTAATCTGTTTCTCATCCTCGAGCCAAACCAAGTATTCGTCAGGAAGGATGGAACTGAAAGTAAGAGCAGGGGCCAGAAATTCTCTCGTATTCCAAGCACTGAGGTACCGAGGCAAGCACGAACCACGAACGGGAAATGAAGCTGGGTGCTTTGTCCCTTCATCCGGACAAATCTGATCATGTCCAAACTGGCGTCTGAACCTGAATAGAAAATAGAATACACAGTGTGTAAGGCCAATCAACTATATACCTGGTTGCCGGGACATGCTGTAACTCATCTTAGCCAAGTTAAGCCAGGGGCTACGCCAAGCAATGTCAGCCGCAGATTTGTTGTGCATCCAGTCACACCACATTCCCTCTGAAGAGAACTCCACTAGCTATGGACGAAGAAAGTAAGTCATGGCCGAGTACTCAGGGCAAGGATCCACAACTTTCAGCTTATCCATCAACCATATCTGGGGAAAGGGATGAAAAATAAGAGAGATAAAAGAATAGAGAGATGTACTTTGAGAGAAAAGTAAGAAAAGGGTTTTGAGAGAAAAAAAAAAAAAAAAAAAAAAAAAGAGAGAGAGATTGAATGCCGAGTGATGTAAGGATCATAAATAAGGAGGGTGGGAAACAATACCTGGAGAAGTAATGGACTCCCCGCAAATCGAGTAGTCTCTCCCCGTTGAAAAGCATCTAAGCCCGTCAAAGTCTCGGCCAACACTAAGCCCATACAAGTTTTACCCTCCTTAAGGCATTGGGCTACTTCAATCAGTTTAATGCTAACTCCACCACGACTAGGGGCAAGAAGGAAGTGTGCGAGTAAGCATAAGCAAAGGGCATGCTGACGATAACCTCGCCAAAGGAGGTCATCTTTGTCACCGGCGATGGAAAACCGACGAATCAAATCTGGAATATCTAGTTCCCCATTGTGAGCTAAGGATCGAGCTTCGTATAAGGTAAGCCCACACATCCGTCCTAAAGCTTGAGCATGGCCAAAACAGGGTTGAAGCATGATTTCTTTATCACGTTGAGATTCCATCAATGCTTGAAATTCTTCGAGTGTTGGACACATTTCTTGTGAACCAAAACGAAATATATGTGTGACTGGATTCCAACACCGAGCAGCGGCATGGAGAAATGGAAAGCAAAGTGAAGTGCGGCTCAACGGAAAAAGAGCATTTAGGCCGAAACTACAAAAGTTCATCTTTTTCGAGCCATCCAAAGTGGTTATCCAGTCTTGGAGCCTATTGGTGGGCAACATCTCCATTTTGAGAGCAAAATGTAAAACCTTGATCTTCTGCCAGAAACAACATTATGGGAGTACCATATATAGAATTTAGATGGAGTAGTGATGATAGCCTTTAGTGGTGGGTGGGCCAAACATTGTGTTGTAGTTGTGGAGTGCACTCCCAGAAGATTCCCTTTGTCCTCTTGTGTCATTTTGTCCTCTTGTGTTGTGGTTGTATTTTGAGTCTTGTTTTATTACCAATTCTTTTGTTTTAGTATGTTCAAGTTGTTTTCATTATGTTTCTTTTGTTATCAAGTTGTAGTTTTTTCATTTTGTCTGGTTGATATTATTATCCGATTCATGAACCAATTCAAGCGAAAGTGTTCTTCAAAGATTATCATGCAAATGTTATCCAGTCATCATATACAAACACAGTACAAGATATTTGCAAGAAGAGATCATCCACAGTAACTGTAATAACCCGACCCTTGTTTGTGTTTCCGGTATATTTTCAGTCCCTCATTCTGTGCATTTAAATACTTACTGTGGAGTTTTATGTGACTTTATGTTTAAGCAAATAAATCTTATGATTAGAAACCTATATCTGTTTAATAAGAAAAATATTTATCACAATTATAATGTTTGGATCAGAAATTGAGAGCCTTAAAGGCTTAATAATCTGAAATTGATTTTACATTTGACATCAGCATAATTTTTAAGTTATAATAAGCATTTTTATAAAAATTTGATTTGGGATGATTAAACTGATTGATTTTCATTTTATTCACTTTATATATATAGTTATCCCTTAAATGTTTGACTTATGAACTTTAAACTCAAATATCCTGAGAGGGTTAGGAAAAGAGAATTAGGGAAAAGGAGGAGAAGTCCTACAAGGAAGAGGTTGAGAAATTAAGAGAGTTTTAGAGATTTTAAAGCTCAAGGTCACATACCGGAAGGAGCTGTAGCGCCATCAATGCACTGTGAGTAGTAGTACTGTAATCATACATTTACTTACCGTTAATAATTCTTATTATTAACGCTTCGTTCTTTGCAAGTAATTACGTTAACATTTATGTTAAGTTGGAAATCAGTGTGAACTTATGTGAACATTGAAAGATTTTGCGTACATCGGTATGACTCTGAAACTACTCTGCATTCCCGTTACGGCAATGGTTATCAGTAATGTGCTATAACCTGCAAATTACCTATGATTCTGCATAAGAATTGTATACAAACTATTAACACTATGGGGTTGGTTAACAGGAAGAAATCGTAAATGTAAACCCCGCTTATCGGGAACATGATATTTTGAATGGGAACATGATGTCCTGAATGTCCTATCAGGGACTCCTACAGTCTATTTGGTTCAATACATGTCTTATTAAAACAGATATCTATCTAAAATGGATCATCGGAAGGAATAATCAAATAGAACTACGGGTTGCTTTATACGTTAGTAACCGTTGAGAAACTATGATAAATATCGGATTAACCTATGAATGACTCAACCTGGGGAAAGAATTGAATATCAATAACGTTGTTATGCGACTCACGCTATGATGTGAATTGTTCTGTCCCTATTAATGTCGTGATATATTTGTCTCTTATTAATAGTTATTATTAATGCTCTGTTATCCGCAAGACAATGATGCTTGTAATAAACCATGGGATAATTTATGTACACTATTGTGTAACGATATTCTCATGAATCTAGGATTAATCTGCTCTGTTTACCCGCTCCGTTTATGCTATGACATGATATGAATTGTTCGGTCTTTAAGACCTATTGATTTCTGGCATGGAACAAAGTGTTGTACGGAACTAAGTGCTGCAGTGTGAGTCACCTCTAGAATTCGTACGAGACACCTCTTGGGTCCACACATATTTGAACTGGACCCAAGGCCGTTCTGATATTTAATATCTGGGCTTAAAGCCGATCTGTTAATATCTGTTAGGCTTGAAGCCGATCTGTGAAATCTATTGGGCCTAAGGCCGTTCTGTTCTGTATTATATCTGGGCTTCGGCCGTTCTGTATAATCTGCTAGGCCTATGGCCATTCTGTATCATCTGTTGGGCCTAAGGCCGCTCTGCACAATCTGTTGACATCTGGGCCCAAGGCCATTCCGGTATGTTTACAAGATAAGATTAACTATATGACCTCTGCACTTATACACGATATAACTATTGCAATTCAAGTTTAATCATTAAATAGTTAAGCACTATTATTCACTGAGCTTAGCTCACTTTGTGTTATGTCTGCTTCTGTAGGTAATCAACCTGGAGGTCAGCCTTAACCCATGACGCTTGCCTCTCTTTTGTCAACTTCAATATGTCTAAGCACTTAGATGAAGCCTGCTCATTGTTGTGGAGTTTTGCTAAGCTTTTGGCTTGTACTCTATTTGTTTGCTTAAAGTTGAAGTGTATATAACCCCTTACCTTCCAATGATTTTGTTATACACCCAATCTTGGGGCAGGGTCTGTATATGTATATGCACATAACTAATTTCTCAGATGCGTGTCAGTGTATGTTCATCTACCTTATGCAATGTTGGTGATCCTGGCATAGTAGTAGTAGCTCAATGGATATTGTTTATGTTATTTTATGATATTAAATGCTTCCGTTCAGGCCCCATAGTTTATGTAAATAGAATTTGTGTTCGTTTCTAAATAGGTCATGCCCAAACTTTTAGGGGTGGGTTTGGGGTGTGACAGTAACACTTGATAAAACTAGCGGGTCCAACCCCGATCATTGTTTTACAAAATAAAAAACAAAAGAGAAGTCTTTCAAAAAGAAAAGAGTTTATCTGAAGTTAGTGTTTAAACTACAAAGCAAATATAAAAAAACAAAATGGGTTTTTGGTTGGGGTTTTAGTTTATCTAAAAATAAAAAATAAATAAAAAAATTGTTGGGGTTTTAGTTTATCTGAATATAAAAAATAAAAAAATTAAAAATTAAAAATTAAAAATAAAAATAAAAAAGGGTTTTTATTTATCTAAAAAAAAAATAAATGAAAAAAAAAAAGAAGTATTTTATTTTTGTTTTGTTTTCGTTTCTTTTGTCCCAATAGGTCGTAATTTATTTTGTGTGTATTACAATCACAACAAAATTTTGTTTTTGTTGTTTTGTTTTGTTTTGTTCAAAAAAACAAAAAAAAAAAACAAAAACAAAAAAAGATAAAGAAAGAAAAAAAATAAAATAAAATCAAAAATTCGTAAATTGGTTTTGTATCTGTTTTGTGTCCATTTTATTCGCAAGTGTGTTTTGCCTAATTTCAGTTCATTGAGTTTTCTTTTACGTTTTCAGTAATAGGCGCAAATTGTCCGTCTTAAAATACAACCATTTCTAACATCTAAATATTCAAACCATTCTGATTTGTCATTCGGATTCACAAACAAACTCGTTTTATTAATTTCGGGGATTAACCCCGATCACATTTATACAACATATATACAGAAAGAAAAAAAAAAAAAAAAAAACAACAACAACAACAACAAAAGCAACAACAACAACAACCAAAAAAAAAAAGAGTAGAAAATGGAAATAAATAAAAATTAATAATAAGGAAAAAAATAAAAACAAAGAGAGAGAGAGAAAGAGATCTTTTTCCTCTTTCTTCTCCGGCAGCAGCCCGGCGGCGAAGATTACAACCGGTTTCATTTGTACACAACTTCGTTGCCCGACTTTACCATCAGTTGCCTCGCTTCATCTTTACTCCTTCGAAACTCTTAAAGACTCTGCCTCGGCCTTGGCAGAGCTTCCGAAGGAGATTATCCCTCGTCGACCATCAAATTGGTTGTGCGAAGAAACTCCGAATCAAGGCACAAAGGTGGCTTGTCGTTTCAGCTCTTTGCTCTGCTTTTTTAGCGCACTAATTTCTACTCGAGCATCTTTGTACATACGTTGGAGGAGGGAGAGTTGTGCATTTAACTAATGTATCTCACACATCCTGTTCTACAGTCAACAGGACAAGTTGGAGACCGCAGTCACGGTCTCCACACATGACCTCAACGTATACGAGTTTGCTTCGATATCAGACTGTGCCGCCATTATTTGTTCAATTGACATCGCTAGAAAGTTGAAAACAGGAGAAGGAAGAGGAGCCCGTGGTTGAGGTTCAGGGGAGTCAGAATCGGTCATCTCTATCGTGGACTCGTTCAGGTCTGGAAAAAAAGCAAGAGAATCGTGTGAAGAAGCCATGGCAGAGGAGAGTAATTGAAAGGAAAGAGGTTGCAAAGTGGTAGCAGAGAAAATTTGCAGGCTTTTGCTCTGCCTCTCTCTCTCGCAGGCCTCAACTTAAGAAGAGAGCAAAGAAGAAAACAAAGAGGGAGAAAGGCCAAGACGATCATTGACAATCGGTGCAGGATTGGATAGTTTGTCGGTCAGGCGCCGTGATTGTTGAAATCGCACGCCAGACACGACGCTTGAAGAAGATGAAGGAAGAGAGAGTGAGACAAAAACAGAGAGAGAGGCGGGAGTGTTGTATACATATATGTACATATATTGTGTATATTTATGTAATATATACATATTTGTCTGAATATTTTGTCACAAGAGTGGCTTGGTTCAGTGGTTTGGCTCAGTTTTTTCATCATTTTTTTATAAATAAAATGGATTAAAACTATTCTCTTATATAATTTTTATAATACTATGAAATTCTTATCTTGATTAATTTTTTTAAAATAACGTAGGAACTATGCAAGTATTATTCAAACTATAGAGAATGATTTATAATTTGATATGATATGCGTGTGTCATTGATAGAGGAAATCAAAGATAGAGAGTTGCTAATATAATCAATTAATGATTTGTTTGAGAAGTTCTTTTTATAAGCAAGGCAACAAACTTAGATTAATTTTTTAAAAAAAACTACTTATAAATTATAATTAAAAGTTGATATTTATTTATAATTTGATCCCACAATAATAATATACACCACTGATTTAAAAATTTAAGTAAATTTATGATAATTTTTCTAAGCTTATAGAATTTCTCTCTTTTAATGTTTGTTTAGTTTGATACAAGTTATTTATGTTATCAAGTGATTGTGATACTATTATTCTCAATCATTTTTATAATTAATAATTTATTATGCATATCAAATTTTATTGTGAAATTTTGTGGGTTAATTACTGTTAACATCTACCCAGATGGCTTAATATCATGGTTTGTCGTTATTAAGACATAATTTAAGATTTAAATGATTTATTTATTACATAAAATATATATAGTCTATTTTTCCGTACATTACACGGGTTACCGTTAATTATTTTGAATGTATTTGTGGATACAAAATATAAGTCTCTAAATAAATTATAACCAAAATATATATATTGAAATATGTATAAATAAAAAAAAAAGAAGAAGAAGTAAGATATATAAAAAATGAAAAATAATTCATCTCTGTAAATTTTTGTCACAAAAACACCCCGTCTGATGTGGGCCATGCTCATTCAATCTATAGCAGTAATTTCTTAACAGTAAAAAATTATTGACGAGATGTTTTTGTCGGAAAATTTTATGAGAACATAGCACTGCACAAAACAATAATGATTCATCCCACTAAAAATACCATCATTAATAATAATAATATATTAAAAAATAGAAAAAAAAAATACAATTCCAAGATCAAAACATCACATCATTTCTGGCGGGACCCACTATCACCTAATTAGTGAGAGTACTAATTAATGCTCCCAAGCATTTTTCCCGCACAAAAAAAGTTTATAGAAATTATAAATTTTTTTGACATTTACTTCTTATTGACAATTCTTAGAACTTTTATTTTTTTTTTAACAAACAAAAAAAGTATAAAACTAAATAAATAAAAATTAGAAGTATGTAAATTTTGATATTTTTATTATGAATTTTAAAATGTTTTGTAATACTTTTTGAATATACTTTTTACCCTATTTTTCATATTAACTAATGATTGAGGAATACTTATTAACATTTATATTAATATAAATAACATTTTTTTATATGACACATTAATGCTGTTGGTAGGTTAACAGACCTATTTGGTGTAATTTTTTATTTTTATTTTTTTTTCTTTCAAGTGATTGATAACTAAAATGTAAATGTTCAAAAAATTACTCTCCTAACTTTTAAATATTTAGTTTTTTTTTTTTTTAAGCTTATTGCAATTATTTCAGCTTCATAGACTATAAGAAAAAAGTTATAATCAGATTAGCACATGTAGGATTGTTTTGGATATGACTTATAAATTGAATTTTTTACTTTATTAAGAAAATAAGGAAGTTATAATCAGATTAGTACATGTAGCATTGTTTTGGATATGACTTATAAATTAAATTTTTTACTTTCTATGAAAAGACGTGTAAAAAAATAAAGAGCTGATGTGATTAAAATAAAACAATAAACAACTTATTTATGTTCTCTCCAAAAGAGGCCATACTTTTAAAACAAAATAAAAAATAGTAAATTACAATAAACTCTGTTAAACTATAATCCATTTACATTTTTGTCTCCTCAACTAAAGGATTATTTTATTAAAATTAACCATCTCAAAATATTATGTGCATTTGTTTTGGACCAAATGCCATGACAAGGCCCAGTGGCTTGGGCTATGTCTCCCATCAAGTGCCTTGGGCTCTATCTCCCATCAATGGGTGCAAAAAGGGTATATCACAAAAAGATGAAGATGTACCAGGATGCATTACAGAATTAGGCAAAGAACCATTTTTTACCTTCTTTTTTTCTTTTCTTTTTTTTTTTTTGAGGGCATAGATTTGTGTGATTGCATGGTCACAAATTAAGCAAGGTACCAGATGCTTAACTTGCTAGATAATTTTTTTTTTTTGGTTTAATGGTAAAAGGTGTCCAATTTAGTTTACGAGCACCTTGATTTTATCTCTAATTTGACCACATCTCTATCTCAAAATATTTTTTTTTCAATGTTCCAAAACACTTATAAGTACTGAATAGTTTAAAAAAATAAAATAAAATTAGATGTGATAATTTCAATACATAATTCAATAAATGTGATGTTTCACAATATGAAAATAGAGAGATTTAGAGATTAAAAAATTTGACACGTGGAGGCATTGTGAGTCAAGAAATGGACAACATTGTTGGGCCACGAGGCTTACTATTAGTCTCATTTTGTAACATGAGTATGAGACATTTATCCTGCGACTATGTTCGTAGATTATTAATAAAAGATTAGGCTAATGCAATAATAATGGTTACTTGATTTTATTAAATTTTCCTTTGAAAAAAACAGATTATTAGTAAAATCATACTTTATCTTTCTTTTATTTGAAGACAAATATAATAAAATTAAAATTTTATTATTTTCAAATCAAATTTGGGGTTGTTTGGGGTGTCCTAAGTAAGTGTAATTTTTATCTTTTTGAACTAAAAAATTGAGGGAAAAAATATAGATATGTGGGTTAACTTTTTGACTTTTTATAAAAAAAAAATGTGTATTAAAAAATTGTATAAATAAGTGTGTAGGAGAATATAGTGAAGTAGGTCGTACGGGTTGGCAATGCAGTCGACTGGGCTGAGTAGATGGGAAAAGATTGCCTCTTTTTCGGACTTTGATTGGACCGTATTGTTCAGCCCGTGGGGGCCCACCACGGGTCTCATTTTGCTAATCGGAACCGTTCAATGTGTAGAATTCGTCGAGTACTATACGCTTGTAAAAAATAACGTTGATTTGATATCGATAGCTATCTGATCATGTTAGTTTTTTCGTCAACTGTTAACTATAACACCAACCATTTTTTATACAAAACTGATCTGATCAGGTAGTTAGCGATATCCGATAAACGTGATTTTTTACAGGCATATAATACTAGACGAGTTCTACATATTGACGGTTCAGATTATCAAAATGGGACCCATGGTAGGCCCCCACGAGCCCAACTTTATCATCCAACTTAGTGAATATACACATGTTTTTTTTTTTTTTTTTTCCTTTGACGTCAGTACGTTGATAGGCCAAAAAATTGATTTATATTTTAATATTTATATATTAATTTTTTTTTTTTTTGTGAATAATGATAACTTTTTAACTTTTTTGATAATTTTTTAATTTTTTTTAAAATTATCAAACCAACCCTAAGTTGCGAATGACTTAGATTACCATAGTCCGATGATGGACCGGTAGTAATGCTTCTAAAAATACGTATTTTTCGCCACAAATTCCTTAGTAGTGTATCCTTTTAATAGTATAAAGGTACATACACTTTTCAGTTTCGTATTATTTAGACCATGTAGTCATGTATCCATACTATTAGATAGATACATTGCGAGTACATGGCTCTTTTAAATTACTTCGGGGGAGTTTTAAATTTGTAAAATGATTTTGTTAACAGCATGTTTGGTAATTATTTCATTTTTAATTTTTAATTTATATTATAAAAATTTTAAAAATTGTTATAAAAATTTATTTGATACTGTATTTTTTTTTTTTGTTTATAAATGGTTGTCTTAATTTATAAATTTGAGAAAAAAATGAGTTTACGTTGGTTTTTAAACGGAAATTTAAAAATTTGACTAACAAATTTTTTTTCAATTAATTTTTTCAATTATTTTTTTTCAATTATAATGTGTATGATCCCATTGTCATAAATAATAAAAGATAAATATAAATATTTTAAGCTTGAACAAACATATTTTTTAGTCTATATTTTTAAAAAATTTCAAATATTTTATTTAAACCAAATGCGTTTGTAGTTTATGCTTTTCTAAAAATAAACAAAATCAGTTTATAAAATTTTTGTAAATATAAACCAGAAACATAAATGTTACCAAATGCTACATAAGTAATGAAAAAAAAAATAAAAAAATAGATCATAAGTTTGTGAAGAAATTTACCGAGAGAAAGCAAATGATGAAGGAAACCAAGTGATAAATTTGGATTCTTCACTTCGGCACCGTTTGGAAAGATGAGTTTGTGGCTTTTTGATTATTTTAGTCATAAAAAATAAAATAAGTTATTTTATCCATAACAAATAAAATATCACATCCAATCCATAATCATTATATTCTTCTCTCACAAAAAAAATTTAAAAAGTCAAAAAGTCAAAAAATTCTTCACAAACCAAACTTTTTAGTCCAGGCTAAAATAGTCAAAAAAGTCAAAAAGCTAACCCACTTTCCAAACGAAACCGAAGGGAAATTTTTTTTTATCTTCTTAGATTTTTTTTCCCTCTACAAAATTCTTTCACAAGGGAAAATTTATTACGTGCATCCCTAAAAAACATATATTTATGAAAAATGACTTAGAACCCCAGCTGGGGGTGCTGGGGGTCTTCCCTGATTGGTTGAAAAAATTGTTTTTTTTTTTTTTTTTTCTTTGTTTTTGGCCATTGGCAGCCCCCCATGTGGCACTGGGGGTGCTGGGGGTGTCCAAATGCTGGGGTCTCCAGCATTTCCGATATATTTATATGATTTTTTATAATAAAAATTATAAATATTTGTAAATATGTGTTATGCCAATTTTTTTGTATATAATTTAAAAATAATAAATTTATATTATGCACTTTAAAATAAAAATTATATTTTTGATGACAAGTAAAATTAAGGCTTTGTTTGAAAAGTTGACTATTTTAGCTTAACTAAAATATTTGTGTTTGAGAAATTAGTTAGTTTTTTTCTTTTTTCTTTTTTGTAGTTGATTTGATAATCGTGAAAGAAAAAATAAAATAATTATAGTTTAGATGTGACATTTTATTTAATTAACTATTTTAATTTATTTTATATTTTATTTTAGGATAAATTACAAATACACTCCTGGGATTTGCATAAAATACAGATTGTCCTTTGTAGTTTGAAAAATTACAAATACCTCTTTATTAAAAAAATTTATTTAACAGAATTAATTAAAAAAAAATAAAATTCATAATTGTTCTCCTATACAATAATAAAATTACATTAAAAAAAATAGAAACATATTTTTAATATCATTAAAAACAGTTAAAAACTGTTAATTGACTTGATAATTTATTAATAAATGGGGCAATTTGTTATGAAATTAAAAACCTCAGAGGGTGGAATATAATTTTTAAAATTACAGAAAGCGATACATATTTTAATCAAATTTTAAAAAATATATTTATAATTTACTATTTTAACCCAATACTCCTCCCAAAAACCCCTAATGATATGTTAGATATAGGGCAAATTTTTGAAGCAGAGGTTGAATTCAAAACCCATCAGCTATCAAATGAAGTAAAAAATAAATAAAATATGAGAGAGACATCTCTCTCTCTCTCTCTCTCTCTCTCTCTAGACCTTCTTTTATTTTTTATTTTATTTTTTTTTTGGCCAATCTCTCACTTTGTCTCTAGATGGTTTGGGAGCTTTTTTAGCTATTTTAGCTACAAAAGACAAAATAGGCTATTTTAACCGTAACAAACAAAACATCACATCCAATCCATAATCATTACACTATTCTCTCACAAAAAAGTCTAAAAAGCTAAAAAGTTATTCCCAAACCAAATTTTTTAGCTCATTAAAATAGTCAAAAAGTCAAAACACTTTCCAAACGAAACCTAAAAAGGCTTGTATCTATACTTATTTGTTTGTGGAGATTTTAAATGCTAATCAGGAAATTTTGACCAAATCAATAAATGCAGGCATGTAGAAAGACGTGTAGATTAAAAAAAGTTAATAAATGTTGATCAGGAGATTTTGACTAAATCAATAAGTGCTAAGTTTTTTTAAAAAAAAAATAAAAAATTTTGAAAATTCAGATTAGGATATTGGAACTCCTACAGAATTTGGGGGTTAAAAAACTCATTTTACTTAATATATAGCATAGATAAATTTAGTGATATAGCTATTCAAAAACCATCAATCCACCCATCCAAGAATTAACTATTAAGAAACAACCTCATAATGGGAAATAAATGAGCAAACCAACAAATTCTTATGAGAAATAAATGAACAAACCAACAAATTCTCATAACAAGAAGAGAAATTAATAATTTTTGCAATTAGCAAAGATTGACCTCCTAATCTTCCAAATAAATTGTATGGGATTTTTTTTATAAAGCTCATATTATATCAACTTTAAATATATATATCATACATTTCATTTTATAAATTTTTTTCATCAGTACACTGTTTTTGACGTGGTATTACATTCAAAATTAAACGAAATTGTGAGTGGCTATGTAGTAAAGTGTGCAAACTTTTTAGTGACTCAAGTGTTCAAATCCAAACACGAGAATTCAAAAGTATGAACCAAATGAGGCCACATATTTTGTTTTTGTTTTTGTTTTTGATAGGGCATATGTTTTGTATTTGATTTTATACGTGGTCCAACTGGACTCCAACACACAGTACATGTAAACATTAATAATCCTTGAATTTGACCCGCCAAGTGATAGGTTGGTAGGTTGGTGGAAATTACAACTAGTTAATAAGAGAAACTATTTATATATATGACTCCAACTAGCCAAGAAAACCACTGCTTTGTTTGCTTCCATCATGTGTAATATGTCATTACACTTTGATTGAATATTTATGGACGAATTATACTAACAGTTCCTATAGTTTGGGGTCTGTGTCACTTTAATCTTTGACTTTTTAATTATAACACATTTGACCATGAATTTTGAATCTTATTTCAAATAAAGACAATTGAAAGTACCATTACTTAATTTCAAGGGCAAAATCGTCAATTTAATAAAATATAAAAAAAAATTGACAAAAATAAATGTCAAAAAAATATTTTTGAATTTTTAAAAATTATTTCTACCCACTAAAGATAAAATTATGTAGAATTGATAAATCTTTAATGCATTATTTATTTATTTATTTTATTAAATTAATTTTTATTATGTGTTTGGATAATAATCCTGTAATTGGTGGTTGTTAGCTTTTTAATGTGTAATTGATATGTTTAATATATGAAATGTTTTAAATTTTGAATTTTTTGATTTAATGTATTAGTTTAATAATGATATCAAAGTTGTCGTCATATTTGACTTTTAGAAAAATAGAAAGTAAATTAATAAAAATAAAAACAACTACTCATTACATAATCATCATGCAAATACATAATAAAAATTAATTTGGTAAAATAAATAAATAAATGAATGTGTAAAAAATTTATTAATCTTTTATAATTTTACCTTTAGTGAGTAGAAATAATTTTTTAAAATTCAAAAATATA
The DNA here is from genome assembly GCA_030407325.1 of Camellia japonica. Taxonomy (NCBI): domain Eukaryota; kingdom Viridiplantae; phylum Streptophyta; class Magnoliopsida; order Ericales; family Theaceae; genus Camellia; species Camellia japonica. The sequence goes on from JAPPVO010000059.1 coordinate 15,559,254, forward strand.
TTTTTGACATCTATTTTTGTCAAATTAGTTTATATTTTATCAAATTGGCGATTTTGCCCTAAAAATTGATCAATATTATCTTCAATTGTCCTTATTTGAAACAAAATTCAAAATTCAGAGTCAAATGTGTCACAATTGAAAAGTCAGGGATGAAAGTGACACAAACTCCAAACTATAGGGACTGTTAGTGTAATTCACCCAATATTTATTAGGGGTACTTACCAATTAGTCCTATTCACTAGACTTATTTACCTACAGGTCCTAACTAATAAATTTAACACTATAAAAATAAGAGAGTGATAAATTTATCACTAAAAAATTATTCATAAAAAAAGAGACTGATAAATTTATCACTATAAAATTATTCATAAAAAAAAAAGACTGATAAAATTTGTCTTTATCACTTAATAAATTATATCAAATAGGACTTAATGGGTAATAAGTCTCAAAGTAGGACCTATTAGGTAATAAGTCTCCCAAGTAGGACCTATTGGTAGTTTACCCTATTTATTATATATTTTGGTAGCATAATCTAAATAAAGCACTTTTTGTCCTAATTTAAAAATAGGATAAATTATAAATATACTTCCTGAGATTTACTTAAAGTATAGATTGCTCCCTATGGTTTGGAAAATTACAAATACCTCCTTATTAGTATTTTTTATGTAACAGAATTAATTAAAAAATGAAATTCATAATTGGTCTCATATAAAATAATTAAATTATCTAAATTATTAATTGAAACATATTTCTGACATCATTAAAAACTACTAATTAATTTGATGATTTATTAATAAAAATGGTGATTTGTTATGAAATTAGAAATTTCAAAGGTGAAATGTAATTTTCAAAATTATAACAACAATTCATATTTTAATCCAACTTTAAAAAATGTATTTGTAATTTAACCTTAAAAATAAGATCCATGTTTTCTAGTGGTGATGATGATGTTATTATTCCAATATGAACAGAGCACAAGCACCACCGACAGATATATAACTTATTAATTAGAGCTTACCCCAACAGCAAAATTGACATCAACGCCGACAATCCCTGTAATATTTTTACTATAGATAATATTAGAGATATCAAATTTTTTATTAAATAAATAATTAAATGTCTTACATCTAACCCCACGCTTATATGAAATATTTAATCATTTATTTAGTAAAAAATTTGAGATTTATAGTATTTTTCTGTTACTATTATTTATTTTTACGCTAGGTTTGTTTGTTTATTATGGCTTTGGATTTGTTAACAAGAAAACCGTTTAGTTGTTTGCTAGTTAATTCCATTCTATTAGCTAGCATAAAAACGTGGTCTAATGGAATTGATTATATTAGACCAAAAGTTTTTCCCCAAATAACATGATTAACGTAATTAGTTAACTCAAAAAATGTAATAATATTTAATGAGAAATTGTAATTGTACAGAATTAAAATACAAAAAATATATATAAAAATATAATGTGTAATTGAAATCTATCTTATGGACCATATTTAAATTAAATATAAATCACACAATACTGTATATTTTGTTTTAATTTTTCGCCTGCTACATTGCTGATAATACTTTGTACAATCATTAATAAGCTTAAAACAGTTCTACCATTCTCCCCATAAAAGTAGATAGCTAAGAAATGGGATTGGGTTGTCTCATGCCAATAAGTGGATTAATTGGACCCATCATAGGTCTTCCTTTAATAATTTAATCAATTTATTTTGTAGGTTGCGTAGATTATATTCAAAAAAACATTAAATTATAATTATATAATTTTATTATATTTGTATTTAAAATAATGGATGATAAATTTAATTTTTAAAATATACTATTTACTTTTTTTAGATAAATATAATAAAATCAAATGATTATATTTGTCAAATTTTTTTTTAATGAATAATCCATGCATAAAAACTTATATAATGGGTGAATTAAATCAACAAAGATGAAGATATCATGAGCCCATCACTTCGGACTGAACATGTTTGTAGTGCAATTGGGGTGGCTGCTATGCGGGGGTGCACACTAGTCTCTTAAAAAATATTCAATCATTTAATGGTTGGTTAACAAATACTTTTTAGGAGAAATTACATCACAATGGGATTAAGAAAAAAATAATTATGCAATCATGAAAAAGTATAATATTTTAATTATTAAATTGTATAAATTTTAACACTGATTTATATATATATATATATATGTTTTAATATCTATGTTATTTCCTCCACCTTTTAAGGCAAAGTTATTATATAAGAAAAATTATTAAAATGTTCTTAAAATAATATTCTATATCATTTAATATTCTATATCATTTATTAATTGATACTTCTCATATTATCTTTTAAAATATCAACATAAAACTGTTGGATCAAACTATCCAAACCAAATTAATGTCTAATTAGAATATCACAAATTTTTTTTTTTTTTTGGCTTCAGGAAACTGAATAATTTGTCATTATATAATTAGGCATGGGATGGGCCTCAACACTGTTTTCATTGCTCACAAGGCACGCCAATATCATTGGTGCTCCCACTGGCTCCCAAGGATTAAGGATTACATTTCATTGACTAGTGACGATTAATTATTGTGGATTAATTTCTTTTTTTCTGTTATTTTTTTTTTTCCCAAAAAAGTAGGAAATATATTCTTTCTTTCTTTCTTTTTTTTTTAAACAAAAACTTGTTTGACATATAAAAATATTTTAAAACAAATGGTGGTCAACAATGGGGTCGTTGGAGGTGGCTGTTGAAATTGGTGACTTGTCTCTGTTAGAACAATTTTCTGTATATAATAAATAAATTGAAATAAATTAAACAAATAAAAATAAATTATGTAACCGAAATGTAAAAGTACAAAAAGATCAAGTCGAGTGTGTGATACTCTGTCCTTAAGACAGATTCGCTCCGCTACGGTGTTTATGGATATATGACGTCTATCTCCCAAGATACAATGATCTTCACAAATTTCAGTAGCACTCCAAACAATTTGTACGGTGAACAAAAACCTGTGTTCTATACTCTCTGAATTTTTCTCTAAAATTAGAATGAAGAACAATGCAGTAAAAGAGCAAAAATAGGAGGGAACGGATTTTTCTGGATGTTTTTAATCATGCAAATATGCTAGAACAGGCCAGGAATTCATAGACCCGAACAGGTCTGAATTTCAAAGCGAGCAGGTATGAAATTTGAATGAACAAATTTTATTTCAAATTGAACAGGTGCAGAACTAGTTTGAACAGATCTGTTAACTGCAGCCATTATAAAACTGTCCAGAACTGTTGGCCAGTTTTCCAATCTGTTTGAACATTTTGAACCTGTTGGAAAATGGGCTGAAACCGGGTACTGTTTGGACAGAAAAAATTGGCAAAAAATTTAAATTAATTTTTCCAGCAAGAATTTTGGAAAAAAATTCAAATAAATTTTGTTCAGAAAATTAATATAAGAATCGACCCGACCCGCACCAACGCCCGACACGGCTCGATCGGTTGATCGGACGGCGGCGCGCATGTGTGGTGGAAAATAGACTGAAACTGGGTACTATTTGGACAAAAAAAAATTGGCGCAAAATTTAAAATAATTTTTCTCGCAAGAATTTTGAAAAAAATTCAAATAAATTTTGTCTAAAAAATTAAAATAAGAACCAACCTGACCCACACCTGGCACGGCTCAATTGGCGCGCATGTGTAGTGGTTTGAGCCAAAGTTCACTTTATCCATCACTCTTCATTTTTACAAACTTGGGGTGCCTCTTAGGGCCCAACCCAAGTGTTGTCACCTAGAACTTATATACACACATAAGTTCTCTTAAGTTTTCAATGTGAGACAAGCCTTACAAGAAAACTCACATTTAATTCTTTAATTGTCCATTCCACGAACCCAAAAACAACATCAACTTTCCATTCACTCATAAATGATTTTGACGAACCGTCTTCACCGTATGATTTACTATGCGATAAGAAACATGTCACCTCTTTGAAACTATCCCAAAAGATATATAGGCCCCACTCAAATTTGGACTCAAAAATAGTCTAAAATAAAACTATAAAACTATTATTTTCAACAGTCTCACTAGAGGTCAGAGAGGCAAGAGGGCCACTAGAAGTTGTTTATAGAGGTTAGGAGTGTTGTTGGAGCTCATTGGCAGTCGACAATGCTAGAGGTTGGTGGTAGTGGTGCATGGTGGCTATAAGTGGTAGAAGAGGGGTGGAGACAATAAAAAATTGTTTTAGAAAATAAATGAAAGTACTCTTTTTTTAATTTCTAGAAATTTGACATTTTGGAATTAATTTTTCGTTTTTGAAAAAAAGAAAATAAAAGAGACGTTACCAAATGAGAGCTTAATAGTTGTTTTACGAGTGGCCATTAATCTTTTATATATATATATATATATAAAATATAAAAATAAATACATTAAAATTTTAATTTTTGTGACGTTATTTCTTTTTCAATATCCTCATCAATAAAATTCATCACTATCACTTTAATGATTTCATTTATAGTCATGACACGTCCCTTAAAAAAAAAAACACTAAACCAGTTCTAATGAACTAGAAATTTAAAAAAAAAAAAAAAAAAAGGCAGACATCGCCATCACATCATGAGGGGCTAGCTCATTAGAGCTATCCCTATAGCTCATTAGAGCTATCCCTAGTAACTGTTGTGCCTCAATTGAAGGTTTATTATGGGCTTATTTTTATGATCTGAACCGTTCATTTTGTAAGATTCGTTGAGTACTTAATTCCTACAAAAAATCATATCAATCGGATATCAATAACTATATGATCAAATTACATATTTTTATGTTATTTCTGAAAAGAAAAACTTATTTTTTTTATGATAAATGTAATTTGATCATATTGCTATTGATATCCGATTAATATGATTTTTGGTAGGCATGAAGTATTCAACAAACTCTACCAAATGACGGTTCGGATCATAAAAATAAGTCCATAATAAACCTTTAATTGAGGCACAACAGTTACTATCATGCCAAAGGCACAACAGTAACCACATTCCCCATATTTAGAGCTCCCAAGCATTTTTTATTCATTTATACTATTTGCTGCTACAGTCGGTATGGACTTTCCATCAAGATGTGAACAACTAGCACCACTTTCAAATACAAATAATTAAGTAGTAGATTAGATATATAAATTTTATTTAGAATTTTTTATTTAAAAAATACTAATATAATTTCTCTTAATTGACCCATTTTGTACACCGTCTCTTAAATTTCAAACACAAAAGTTGATTATTATAATTTGTACTAATAACTATTAATTTGAAATACCTCTTGAATTGAACTTTTGCGAGAAGTACTGAATAATTATTTATTTATAAAGCAAAGTTGTGTATAATATACACAACTATTTAATACATTCTTAACCAATGTTCAAGGTAATTGTTAACAACCCATTAAAATAAAATCCTGTAACAAGATTTAATATATATTACTCTATCAAATTTAAGCTAATTTTATTTATTTTTTATTTTTTATTTTTTTTGGAACAAGAAAAAGAAAGCTCTGTGGTGTCATTACAGCCTCTGCGGATCCTGGCCCCGGGGTAGCCGGTTGCCAGCCAAATTTATCCAATCCATAGGAAGGGTGTTAACATAAATTTTAGAACATAAACCTTATACTTCGGATCATTTACCATGTGTATTATCAAGAAATCAAGACAAAATGACATACCTGAATCCATTGATGAACGGTTTAAACGGAAGCGTGATTATCAATAAACTCTTTGTTATTGATTATGTTATTGCCTTCTAATCATTTCCCCTTTGGTGCCTTATGTTTCTCCTTGAGAGGATTTAGAAAAATGGCAGTGTTCTTTTCCACTTGGGAAGGAATAGGGACCATAACCTTTTAAAGGTTGTAATTGGTTTTCAAAACTGAAAGGCTATGGAAGTTGAAAAGGAATGAAAACCAACTTTAACCATTATTGGTTTTAATTTCTATTTATTGGTTTTCAAAACTGAAAGGTTGTAGAAGTTCAAAAGGAATGAAAACCAACTTTAACCATTATTGGTTTTAATTTCTATTTCTGCCCCTCATAGAAATAGAAATTATACAACTAGTATCTACACATTAGGTCCATAACACATATACCCTTAAGCCTATTAACTAAATTGAATCACTTAAATTGTAGGCTTCTTATAAATGATAACACCACATTTAATTATGTGGTCCCATTGAGACATTATCTAACAATCTCCCACTGGACCACATATGTATCCTGAAAAATGTGCTTAACTTTAGTGAGCTCAGAAATTTGTTATCATAACTTGAGGGTATCCAAACAATCTTGTCCATTAACTATATTAATATAGGATCAAAGCGGTCTTCGTTACATCAATCGTAACTCGACCCACCAATGGTCACGTATACTAATACAGCTAAATGACATAGATCAATCATGGATGCGTAGCATGGAAATTACATGTGATGTGATCCATACATGCCTATTTCCAACTGGTCCTACTTAACTTTATTGAGATCAATACTTCACAATACGTAACAGAGCGTAATAAACTGAATATTTTATTTCTGCAGAAATTAATCTAATTACATAGATAAAACTCAAGGCTGACATAAAACAGTAATATAAATACAAACTCCCACTAAACCAGAATGTTCTCAAATAGAACAACACCCATCTGAGCAGTGTGCTCATGAAAGACCTTGGGTGGTAGTCCCTTCGTAAGTGGATCCGCTATCATGGAGTTTGTCCCAATGTGCTCTATGGAAATCTGTCCACTCTGCACTCTTTCTTTTACAACTAGGAACTTGATATCAATATGCTTTGATTTTGTCGAGCTCCTGTTGTTATTGGAATATAAAACTGCAGACTTATTGTCACAATATAACTTAAGTGGTCTTTCAGTACCTTCCAAAATACGCAACCCAGTGACAAAATTCCGCAGCCATATCCCTTGGTTTGATGCCTCATAACATGCTACAAATTCTGCGGCCATGGTATGACAACATCTCAAGATACCTAGCACAACATTAATACCAAGCCTTTGGGTAGTGATATTAACTGTAAGTGGTATTCTTGTTGTAATGATCAAACATTGACAATAAGTTATGTCAAATAACAAATCTATCTTTTGATGGATTTATTATTCAAATTAGGTTTTCTTGACAATTAGCACATGTTTATCACCACAAAATGTGTGTGTAATTCTGCCAAGTCTTAATCATGTCTTTGGACCGATAAATACCCGCATGAGATACACAGACATGAACATCAAAACATTCCATATAAAACAATCTAGACAAGAGAGATCACTTTGCAATTCCAGAAAACAGATTGCCATTTTCACAGAACAAAACAGAAAAAAAAAAAAAAAAAAAAAAAAAAAAAACAGAATGTACATCCATAAGAAAATTCTGAATCTGATTCCAGGAAACTAAATAGAATGAATAAAGCATATCAATTCTGATAAGACACATGATATGCTGGCTTTGATACCAATTGTTAACATAAATTTCAGAACATAAACCTTACACTTCGGATCATTTACCATGTGTATTATCAAGAAATCAAGACAAAATGACATACCTGAATCCATTGATGAACGGTTTAAACGGAAGCGTGATTATCAATAAACTCTTTGTTATTGATTATGTTATTGCCTTCTAATCCTTTCCCCTTTGGTGCCTTATGTTTCTCCTTGAGAGGATTTAGAAAAATGGCAGTGTTCTTTTCCACTTGGGAAGGAATAGGGACCATAACCTTTTAAAGGTTGTAATTGGTTTTCAAAACTGAAAAGTTGTGGAAGTTCAAAAGGAATGAAAACCAACTTTAACAATTATTAGTTTTAATTTCTATTTATTGGTTTTCAAAACTGAAAGGTTGTGGAAGTTCAAAAGGAATGAAAACCAACTTTAACCATTATTGGTTTTAATTTCTATTTCTGCCCCTCATAGAAATAGAAATTATACAACTAGTATCTACACATTAGGTCCATAACACATATACCCTTAAGCCTATTAACTAAATTGAATCATTTAAATTGTAGGCTTCTTATAAATGATAACACCACATTTAATTATGTGGTCCCATTGAGACATTATCTAACAAAGGGATCCACCACCAAGGCACCAATAGAGCTCAACTACACACCACAGCTTAAGGACAGGTGTCGAGGAGAGTACAGGGCAAACTCTCAGAAGAGATCTCATTACCCCCCCCAAGAATCGACCCTGGCTCAGTGCTGAGGAATGAGTTGCATTCTCCACCAGGCAACCAATCCTGATGATCAAATTTAAGCTAATTTCATTACCAAAATAACAACAACAGGAATTAGAAGTATGCTTTGACAATAACTATGGTCATTATATTTTTAAAATATAATCATCGCATGGTCTACGAAAGCACAAAAGCAACTCTCAGAAAGTAGTTAAATAATTTTTGTTAGACATTTTAATTAGTCTCATATATTTTGAGTCTTCAACATGCTAATTACATTTTAGTTTGTTAAAAATCATTAGTTAAACAAACAATATTAATTATTTTCTTTATCTATTGTTTCACTCTTCCCTTGCCTCGGAGAGTATAAGCTTTAAAATATATATATATATATATATATATGTATTTTTGTTTAAGATGGATAATTGAATTTGTGAAACTACATTTTAACTAGCAAAAAATGGCTAGTATTGTTGAAATTGTTAAAAGTTTTTCTATCGAACTAATTAAATTTTTAATCAAATTTTAAATAAAAATTTATTTTTCTATTTTATTTATAGCCATTTTTTTTAAATATATACTTCAGCAAACTTTCTAATATTTTTAAATATTCTTTTTAGTTTCAAATTGTTTTTATGAACCCAACATACGAGTCAAGAGTCTCTCCTTGCAGTCCCGTCCTTGCGTCCGTCCTTGCAGGCCTTCGGGTTTACTTTTAGGCCCAATTTTGATAATCCGAACCGTTCATATTTTATGATTTATTCAGTATATCATACCTGTAAAAAATCAAATTGATCGGATATCAGAAAGCATGTGTTCGGAAAACTGTTTATTAAATTATTTAAAAAATAGTTTTTAATTCAATTTTTTGAACACATGCTTTCTGATATCCGATCAACTTGATTTTTTACAGGTATGATATACTGAATAAATCATAAAATATGAACGGTTCGGATTATTAAAATTGGGCCTAAAAGTAGACCCGAAGGCCTGCAAGGACGGGCGCAAGGACGGAGGCTGCAAGGAGAGGATCCTGATACCCCAACATACAACTCTAAAATATGAAGAAGGAATTTTTTTAAATATCTGCTCTGGTCAAAATCACTAGTTACATTTGTTAAGTAAAAAGTATATTAAATAAAGTAGCAAGCTAGATAATTAATTTAGGGACAAATTATATTAAACTCCTCAAATTATCGACCATTTACACTTTATTCCCTCTAATGTTTTAAATCCAATAAGTACCTCTTTCAAATTATTTGAATTTAAACATTAAATCCTTCTGTTACTCATATGTTAGATATTTAGATGAAAAATTGTCAAGTATTGTGCACATGATGATTATATTAAATTTTATGATCAAATTATCCTATTTTATTTTTTGTAAAAATTTAATATAATCATCATGCGCACAACACTTGACAATTTTTCATCTAAATATCTAACAGATGACTAACAGAAAGACTTTAATATTCAAATTCAAATAGTTTGAGGGGGTAATTGTTGGGTTTAAAACATTAGGAGGTAAAGTATAAATGATCCATAGTTTAAGTTATTTAGACCTATTTTGGAAAGATGATTAAAAGTTAGCTTTTAGCTTTTTTTTAGCTTTATTAAAAAAAATGCATAAAAAATGTGAAAAATGATGTGACCCAAAATGAATTAAAAGTTGACTTTTGACTACCAACCCACCTCTCAAAAAAGCCCTTAATATAATTTGTCCTTAATTTTGTTGGAATTTGTGGTTTTATAGGCTTATTTTAGGCCAACTTTGAACCTAAATTTAAGAGAGTCCTACACGTCTTTTGGGGTGGGTCCAAAGATTGGCGTGTTCCTTGCCGCATGACAAGTCACATGGTGAAAACGGTTCGTCAAAACCATTTATGAGTGAATGGGAAATTGACATCGTTTTCGGGTTCGTGGAATGGACACTTAAAGAAGTAATATGTGGGTTTCCTTAGAACAGTTGTCTCATATTGAAACTTTAAGAAAACTTATATGTGTATATAAGTTCTAGGTGAGAATACTTGGGTTAGACCCTAAGGGGTACTCCAAGTTTGTAGAAGGGAGGAGTTATGGACAACATGACCTTTGGCTCAAACCACCACTTGCACGTCGCCACTGGCCGGCCGGCTAAGTCGTGCCAGGCTAGGTTGTGGGTCGGTTCTAACATTATTTTTTTTAAAAAAATTTGCAAAAAAATTTACTTTTTCTGAACAAAATTAATTCAAATTTTGCGCCAAATTTGAATTCAATTTTCTGTCCAAAACAGTTCCTCCTCCAGTCCAAGTTCTAGCAGATTCAAACATCCAAACAGATTCGGTTTTTCCAAACAGATTCAAAACTGGGTTCAAACAGTGTTGGAGCAATCTTCTGTGTACAAAATAAATTGAAACTAAATCAAATAAATAAAAATAAATTGCTTACAAAATTTATTTTATCGAATCGAATAAATATTTAAAAGATCAAGTCGAGTGTGAGACACTCTGTCCTTAAGACAGATTCGCCCCACTACAGTGCTTACGAATAAATGGCGTCATCTCTGAGGATACAATGATCTTCACAAATTGTAGTAGCACTCCAAACAATTTATATGGCGAACAAAACCTATGTTCTAAACTCTCTGGATTTTTTTTCCCTAAAAAATTAAATATGAAGAACAATGCAACCAAAGAGCAAAACCAGAAGGAACCAAGAGAATTTCAGAGTTTTTTTTTTTTATGTTTTTCAATATACCAATCTGCTTGGAAATGAATTTGAATTTATAGGCTTCATGACAGACCCTGAAAAGGTCTGAGATTTGAATGAACAAATGCAAATTCAAATTGGATAGGTACAAACAGATAACCGCTGGGCAGTTTCTATCTGTAAAAAAATTATTGGCAAATTTGAATCTGTCTGGTAATTTTGAATCTGTCCAGCAGTTAAAAAAAACCTGTTTAACAGTTGAGAATTTAGTGGAATTCGGAGGCACAATTTTTGGACAAAAAATTTGAATTCAAATACATTTTGAAATTCAAATAATTTCTTGCAAGAATATGCGCGTGTGTAGTGGTTTGGGCTAAGGTTCACTTTGTCCATAACTCCTCCATTCTACAAACTTAGGGTGCCCTTTGGAGCCTAACCCAAGTTAGTACACCAAGAGCTCATATACTCACAAAAACTCACTTAAAATTTCAATGTGGGACAAGCCTTACAAGGAAACCCACATTTAATTCTTTAATTGTCCATTCTACAAACCCGAAAACGACGTCAACTTCCCATTCACTCATAAATGGTTTTGACGAACCGTCTTCACCGTGTGACTTACCATGTGGCAAGGAACACGTTACCTCTTTGGACCCACCCCAAAAAACGTGTAGGACCCATTTAAATTTAGGATCAAAGTAGGCCCAAAATAAGTCTATAAAAACCAAATTTCCAACAATCCCCCACATGAATGGAATTTGACGGAGAGAAAATGCAACATGATCTAATTACATAGAGTACAAAAATTGAAAATATTCTACAAAGGATAGGTAGCTTTTGACTTTGAACCTTTCCTTGTGAGATACTATCGGATTTACTAGCTAACCAGTAAACATGATGCCTTGAACTGTTCAGCCATTTGTGTAAACCAAGACAATAGAACTCACACAGTATATCCCCAGACATAGTTTAGTTCTCATTATTGTGTTCATTTTGGCCCTGAACAACCTGGTATTTCATGAGTGCTTTAGAGAATTGTAACCCTTCACAAATCTCATAGAACCAGCTCAGTTCACACTCATATAAGTGATTCTTATGATGAGTATTCTGCCATAGTCCACTAGGTATACCTAGATATAAGAATCATTAAAAGTATTACTTAACCTAAAACGCTGCAGACATCACTATTTCATCATAGAAATGGGTAGGAGTTTGATTCCCCAGTGATCCTTATGAGTTATACACAACTCGGTTGTCCCTTTGAACCTAGATCTTCGGATCTCCAGTTAACTAGGTTGGTTTGCCTTTATGGTAACTCTTATTTAATAGGCTTAAGTCTCATTTCCCTCGATGAATTCTCAACTAACTCTCTTGCTAACCCTGTGGTTAGTGGATCCGCTATGTTGTCTTCAGACTTCACATATTCAATGGAAATAATTCCATTAGAGAGTAGTTATCTTATGGTGTTATGTCGAGGACGAATGTGTCGTGACTTATCATTATACATATGACTCTATGCTCTACCAATTGCTGATTGACTATCACAATGTATGCATATAGCAGGCACCGGTTTTGGCCACATTGGAATATCTTCAATGAAGTGACGGAGTCATTCTGCTTCTTCCCCAGCTTTATCTAAAGCTATAAACTCTGATTCCATAGTAGATCTAGCAATGCAAGTCTGTTTGGAAGATTTTCAAGATACAACCGCTCCACAAAGAGTAAGACATACCCACTGGTGGATTTTGAGTCTCTAGTATCCGATATCCAGTTTGCATCACAGTATCCTTCAAGTACTGCTGGATATCTAGTATAATTCAGTCCAATGTCATAATCTTTACTAAATTTATCAAGTATTGTCTCAATGTAATGAGATTGTAACAAAGCATAACCTTTTGATATTTTGGTAATTTTCATACCAAGAATTACATCGGCAATGTCCATGTCCTTCATGTCAAAATGTTTATTCAACATTTTCTTGGTAGTTTTAATCATATCATTATTACTACCTATGATAAGTATATCATCCACATAAAGACATACAATGACATAACCTTTGTCTGTGTTTTTAATATAAACACATTTGTCATACTCATTAATTTTAAATCCATTTGATATCATTGCCTTGTCAAATTTCTTATGCCATGCTTTGGCGCTTGTTTTAAACTATATAATGATTTAACTAATTTACAAACTTTTTTTTCTTTTCCTGAAACAGAAAATCCTTCTAGTTGTTTCGTGTAAATTTCTTCATCTAACTCACCATTTAAGAAAGCGATTTTTACATCCATTTGATGAATTTCTAGATTGTACAAAGATGCAATAGCAATTAGTATTCTAATGGATGTTATTCTAGTAACTTGTGAGCATGTGTCAAAGTAATCAAGATCTTCTTTTTGTCTAAATCCTTTGACCACAAGTCTTGCCTTGTATTTGTTAATTGATCCATCCGCTTTCATTTTTCTTTTGAAAATTCACTTGTACCCAAAAGATTTACAACCTGGTGGCAAATCCACCAATTCCCAAGTGTGATTTTGTAGGATGGATTCAACTTCGCTGTTTACAGCTTCTTTCCATAAATGAGCCTTAGGACTAGACATAGCTTCTTTAAAGTTAAAGGCTCATTTTCTAACAAGAATATTAGGAAATTTGGACCAAAAGATTTTGAGGTTCTAGCACGTTTACTACGCTTAGGCTCCTCTTTCTCATTTTGATCTATCTCTAGCTCTTGTTCTTGATCATGTTCTTGATCCTGACTAGTAATAGCATCATGAGATCTTTTATTATTACTAGTCACTTGTCCAGTCTTATTTGGAAATACATGTTCAAAGAAAGACGCATTCTGAGATTCAATAATAGTTTTTACATGCATTTCGGAATGTTCTGACTTATGAATCAAGAATCGATATGCACTACTATTCATGGCATAACCAATGAAAATGCAATCAACAGTTTTAGGACATATCTTAGTCTTTTTAGAACTAGGAATAACCACTTTAGTCAAACACCTCCACACTTTTAAGTAATTATAGGATGGTATTCTCTCACGCCACATTTCATAAGGTGTCACTCCCCCAAAATAATAGCATAAATACATCCACAAACATATATATAAATGATAGTATAAATCAAAGTAAATAGTCCTTTCATTACATGAAGTCGATAATACAAAAGAGCTTGACCAAAGTAGATGCCCTGTTGGCTTACACATTTCCAAGTCTTGACTTGGTTACAACAAAATGAGCTTCGCTCAATACAAATTTAGCCCTAAGCTATACAAAATAAACAAAACATAAAACTCTTGCTTCTTAAAGGTCCCTCAAATGCTATTGCCTTGGTGGAGGCATGCTATCATTACCTGGAAATGTTATTTCTAAATAGGGTGAGCCATAGCCCAGTAGAAATCATCTAACACAGTATATGAAATTTAGCGAAGGTATAAGTACAAGTGCTTAAACAATGTTTGTGATAAAACTTCTCACAAATGTATATACTCATAAGATATCGAATTCATGTCTTCATTTATTTTCTTTCAATTCACATTTTCGATCACTTATCTTTCTCAATTTATGAGTCAATTTCATTATTTCTCAACAACCGAACTGAGGCTACAACTTAATTACTTTCAATTCATACAACACATATGTATAAACACTTCACACTTCCATTTCACGGATATTTCGTCCGCAGGCAGCCGTCAAACAGGACCCATGTAAACGTAGGCTATATAAGCACTACAATTGCCATTTTACGGATATTTCGTCCGCGGGCTAGGCACCCATGTATAATTTCAGGACTTTCACCCAGGACACTCTGGCTAACTTAATTATAATGGAATCCAACTCCTTTCTTCTCCCAAACAAACATTCATACATATGCAATGTATTTAAATATATAATCAAACATGGAGCACATCCCTTTTCCACTCTCAAACAAACATCCATCTACAATGTATATAAACACGGTCATATTCAATGACAACCATCAAAAGATTAGTTTCAATTCACCTAATCCACATGTAATTTCTACAACAGTCAAAGCTATCCTCCGCCAATAACCCAATACAGTTATCTCTAGACAGATATTTAATCTTAAACAGATAGTTTATTCAAAACTTCCAAAAGAATGAGTTAATACATAACCAATTCCACCATTCATATCAATGCCCTCTCAATTTCACATTTTTAATGTCAATCTTAATTATTTGTACAAAATAAAAGTTTGATCCAATTAGGGTAATTTCTCATTTTTTTCCAAATATTAACCAAGTGCCAAAATTATCAAATTAGATATAACACAACATCATTTTCAAACCTCACAAGCATTTATTTCACCTTCACCCAAAACCCCTCTTTCCATTTTATGCCCAAATCCTAGGTTTGTTTATAACATCCCCAAATCACACCATTGTTACGCAAGAGACAAATAACTAAGCTAAATATCATATGAATGTGTAGAAAGAATCCCTATCTCAAAGGAAGAAGATGAGCCAAGCAAGAGTGAGACTCCAAGAACGACGAAAACCCACTTCTATTCGGTTCAAAATAAAGATCTTCACGAGCTCTACCTTTTTCTCAAAGGCACTAGAGTGGAAATCCCAATGAATCTAGATGAGATCTTAGAGAGAATGTGAATTTTAGAGAGAGAGGCTCAAGAACAAGCTTTTTGGAAAGTTTTAAAGAGAGGGAGAGAAGAAAAAGTAATTCAAAATGTCATCTTCTCGGACTGTTATACACGCAATCCGCTCGAGCGTGGAAAGCCCCGCTCGAGCGTCAGACACAAGGCTCCGCTCAAGCGTGAGACTGGACGCTCGAGCGTCCAATGTACACTTCCAGGATTTGCAGACCTACAAAAGAAATACTGAGATTTGATAAATCTCGCTCGAGCGCGAAAATGGCCGCTCGAGCGGAGAGACAAATTTTGTGAAGCCCGCTCGAGCGCAAGAATGCCCACTTGAGCGGAAGAGCCAAAATCTGGACAATAAAGGTTTTGAAAAACAAGCAACCAACCTGTGTCAAACGCACAACCACAACCCGAAAGCCAATTCTAAAGAGATACAAGGAAAATAAGAGATAAACAACAATATGAAAGCATTAAACCCGAGTTCGGGATATAATAGATAACGGGTCAAAACCGGAATCGCTATATAGGATGTTTGATTCACTTTCTTTCGATGTACTTTATTTAAAATATAATTAGCAAAAAGTATAGTTTCCTCCCACAAGTTCTGAGGTAATCCAGAACTTATTATCATGACATTCATCATTTCTTTTAAAGTCCTATTTATCCTTTCAGCAATTTCATTTTGCTGAGGCGAGTAAGGAGCGGTGGTTTAATGAATTATTCCATATTTTTTACAAAACTCACCAAAAAGTGATTTATATTCACAACATCTATCACTTATAAGTTTTTTAAATTTTCTTACCAAGTTGATTTTCAACTTCATTCTTATATTGAATGAAGGTTTCTAAAGCTTCGTCCTTGGTTCGAATTAAATAAACATAACTATATCTAGTATAGTCATCTATAAAAGTGATAAAATACTTTTTCTCACCTCTAATTTGAATTGATTTAAAATCACAAATGTTACTATGAATTAATTCAAGTGGTTCCGTACTTCTTTCAATTGAATGAAAAGAAGTTTTGGATAATTTTGCCTCAACATAATTTTCACATTCATGATTTAAACCAATGTCAAATTTAGGTAAACATTCCATATTAATTAATCTACGCAAAGATCCATAATTAACATGTCCAAGTCTACCATGCCATAAATTTGAAGACTCAAGCAAGTAAGAAGAAGATGTATTTTTATTAATAACAGAGGGTACAACAGTCATTACATTCATTTTGAAAAGGCCATCAGACATGTAACCTTTTTCCTACATACATCCAATTTTTGGTAAGTACAAACTTGTCACTTTCAAAAACTAGCCTAAATCCATTTTTACTCAACAAAGGTCCGGAAACAAGGTTCTTGCGAATGTCCGATACATGCAGCACATTGTTGAGAGTGAGTTCCTTTCTAGATGTTATCTTTAGAATAATCTTTCCTTATCCTTCAACTTTGGAAGTTGAGGAGTTGCCCATAAAAAGTTGTTCACCGTTGTTCACTATAGAATAAGATGTGAACATCTTTTTGTCGGCACAAATATGGCGAGTAGCACCAGTGTCCACCCACCATTCTTTAGGATTTCCGGCAAAGTTTGCCTTGGAAACAACTGCAGAAAGATTTATGTCATCAACACCATTGAAAATTTTGTCCACTTTGATCATATTGGCTTGAGCAATCTTTTTGCTTAATCTTCTTTTGCCTTTGCAAAAATCAGTTCCTAAGAACTTTTCTGATTTTTTACCATGATTCACTGGCACAATCCCAACATAAGGAGGGGTTGGCACAATTACAGCCACCATACCAATACTGGTTTGAACATTAGTTTCACTAGTTTCTGTAGCCATGAATTCTAAATTATAAAACAAAATTATAATTAGAATTTTATACTACACAGAAAATTAAACCATAAATACGTAATTTTAAATTCTGTAAAAATAAAAGAAAGAAAAATTGTAACTTTTATTTCCAATTAATTTGAAAATAAAACAAAATTTTATTTAAACAAATTAATTCTACAAAAAAAAATATTTCTGTAACCCTTCAAAAATTAAAATACTGAAAATAGAATTTTAATTAATGAACACTCAGAAATTATTTCTGAAAATCAAAATTAATTTCTGACAAACTTCACAAATAAATATTCTGAGTTGTTAATGACACCAATATATTGCTACTACTTGTCAAATAAAATAGATAGTATATTACTACTATCTGTCAAACAGTATATTACTACTATTTATTTTTCCAACTAAAATATTATTTTGTAAAACCACAGAAAATAATTTCTATAAGAAAAAGAAAGAGAAAATAAAACAAACGAATTATTCTGTATAAACAGAATAATTCGAATCTATCTTAAAATTGTTGGAGTAATTTTCTGTGTACAAAATAAATAAAAATAAATTACTTCCAGAATTTATTTTACCGAACCGAGTAAATATTTAAAAGATCAAGTCGAGTGTGAGACACTTTGTCCTTAAGACAGATTCGCCCCGCTACGGTGCTTACGGATAAATGGCGTCTATCTACCGGCATACAATGATCTTTACAAATTGTAGTAGCACTCTAAACAATTTGTACAGCGAACAAAACATGTGTTCTAAACTCTCTGAATTTTTTTTTTCCTAAAAAATTAAATATGAAGAACAATGCAACCAAAGAGCAAAACCGGAAGGAACCAAAAAGTTTTAGAGTTTTTTTTTTTTTTTTTTTTAATGTTTTTCAGGATACCAATCTGCTTGGAAATGAATCTGAATTTATAGGCTTCATGACAGACCCAAATAGATCTGAAATTTGAATGAACAGATGCAAATTCAAATTGGACAGGTACAAACAGATAACTGCTGGGCAGTTTCTATCTGTTGGAAAACTGCTGGCAGATTTGAATCTGTCTGGTAGTTTTAAATCTGTCCGGCAGTTAAAAAAAATCTATTTAACAGTTAGGAATTTAGTGGAATTCGAAGGCACAATTTTTGGACAAAAAATTTGAATTCAAATACATTTTGAAATTCAAATAATTTCCTGCAAGAATATGAAAAAATTCAAATAAATTTTGTCCAAAAAATTAATGTTAGAATCGACCCGACCCACAATCGCGCCTGGCACGGCACGGCCGGTCAGACGGCGGTGGCGTGTGCGCGCGTGTGTAGTGGTTTGAGTTAAGGTTCACTTTGTCTATAACTCATCCCTTCTACAAACTTAGGGTGCCCTTTGGGGCTCAACCAAAGTTAGTACACCAAGAGCTTATATACTCACAAAAGCTCACTTAAAGTTTCAATGTGGGACAAGCCTTATAAGGAAACCTACATTTAATTCTTTAATTGTCCATTCCACAAACCCGAAAACGACGTCAACTTCCCATTCACTCGTAAATAGTTTTGATGAACCGTCTTCACCGTGTGACTTACCATGCGGTAAGGAATACGTCACCTCTTTGAATCCACCCCAAAAGACGTGTGGGACCTGTTTAAATTTATGCTCAAAGTTGGCCCAAAATAAGCCTATAAAAACCAAATTTCCAACAAACAAATCTTGCACATGTTCCAGTTTCAATTCATATCTGTTCGTTTTGAATGTCATACCTGTTCGGCTCTATAAATACCAGATCTGTTCCAGCATTTGTTTCATTCCGAAAATCTGTTTTCCTTGTCTTCCTTTGTGCTCTCTTGCATATATATTCTACATATTATTTTAGGAAAATCTCTGAGATTATAGAATACAAGTTTTGTTCGCCGTACAGATTATTTGGAGTGCTACTACAATCTGTGCAGATCATTGTTTCCTAGGAAATATACGTTATTAATCCGTAAGTACTGAAGCAAGGCAAATCTGTCTTAAGGACAGAATATCACACATTCAACTTAATCTATTTTTATACTTATTCATTTCAATAAAATAAATTTTGTAAGTAATTTATTTTTATTTATTTGATTTGTTTTAAATTTTTTATTTTACACAAAAAAATTATTCCAACAAATTTAACGCACCTGAGTTTTTGATAATTAAATTTCTATTTTATGTATGAAAAATTAATAGAGAAGCTCCAAAAGAAATTTGTTATGCCTGTCCCAATCATACGAGAGAGGGACTCGACGTGATGGGCGGTGGATCGAAAGCGAAATGCGTGGGCGCATAATTTTTATTTCTTTATTTTATTTTAGATAAATTATATGCTGGGAGTTTCAATTTGATTCTCATAATTTTTAATTTAGTTTTGTTACAATAAAATCCTTTCATCACTTGTAGTTAGAATTTTGAACAGAAAAATATATCAACAAAATTAGAAGAATCAAAGTAAAATTAAAAAGAAATTATAAGGATTACATGTGTAATAAATAAATTAAACTTATAGTTTTTATAATTTCATTTGAATTTCATTTTTAGTACCTCTAATTTTATATATATATTTTTTGGTTTAAAATGTTAACGGTGCATAACAAAAGGACTATATTATAATAAAATTGAAAATACATGGTTTAAATTAAAATTATAAAGACTAAAGTGACATTTTATTTTATAGAGACTAATATCATAATTTATCTTATTATTTTTTTATATTTCAAATTGGTAAATTAGGGACATATTGATGTGTTAAATCGCATATATGATACATGAATCACATTTGAAAATTTGTGTGTATAGAACTTGATGAGACACAACTTAGAACTTGATGAGACACAACTTTTTTTATATGAGGTACAACCAAATAAATGTGTGGATTTCACCTTAAGTAATTTTAAAATATTTTTTTTTATAGTTTGAACTTTTTAATAAAAACAAAATAATTGTTAAAAAATATTACACAAACTCAAAAAATTTCAGGAAACTTTTTATTTTGACTAGTAGGTGTGCAGGAAAAAATGAAAATTTTAAATTGTAAATATAATTTACGAATAATCTTTGGGAGCTCGAATAGTAAAGCTCTAAGAGCATCTCTATCAGTTCTCTTAAGGGTTAATTCTTCAGAAATTCTTTCTTAACAGATCCCTTATATCATCCCTTAAATTTAGAATTGCTACAGTAACTCCCTATTTGTAGAAAGTCACTGTAACTTCCTTATATCTGATAAATTCTTATTTTATTTCGTTGAAGGCGTAAAGGAGAAGTCCCCAGGATGTCCCCCCGGACGTCTCCTCGGACATCCGCCCCGATGTCCGTAAGTGCCCTATAACTGAAGAAGAAAAATACTCAAAAATGACCTAACTGATCGTCCACTAGAACGTTCGGCTGGTCGACCTCCGGGACGTCTGGCCCCTGCCTTTGCTTTTGCTGCTTTCTTCTGTAATTGATTGACTTTAAAGGCAGTGCTATAAAGCCACCATTTTTGACTTTAAAGGATATTGTTTAATTATTTTATTATTAAAAAAATATTTAAATTTAAAAATAATTAAAAAGATTATTTTAATATAATAGAAAAAGAATAAGTAGTTCGTTGGGAAAGGTAGATGAAAAAGTAATTTCTCAAATAGGGAATAAATTTTTTAATAATATTTTAGGATAAATTTAGATAAGTAAAGGAGCTCTATTTGTGTGGGCCCCACAGTAATAGTGATGTTTGTGTCTATTTTTTTTTTTTTATTGCAAAGTGTATAGAGCTCTATTTTTAGGGATGCATCACTACAAATAACTTATTTGAATAATATGATTAGAATAAAAATAGTGATTAAGAGTTTCAAAATTAGAATTCTAATTTGAGTTCTAGTGATGTGGCATAAAAAAAAATAAAAAAAGCACAAACACAAACACAAACACAAACACGCAAATATAAACATCATATCATATAGTAAGTCCAACCAAACACGCAAATATAAAATCATATCATATAGTAAGTCCACCATTAGAGTTTCTCTTTAAAATTCTAAAATAGAAAAACTTTCAATCATTTTTTTCAGAATTAAAAGAATTATAAAAATTTATTAATTTATGTAACATAATCTAATTATTTGATGCATTAAAATGCAATACCTTTGTACCAACCTTGGTAGGATGCTGTTCCCACTCTATGTTCTGACGGCCAACAAACCCACAAATGTTCATACCCTATATTTACAACAAGGGCAAATTATCAACGCTTTCCGGAGATTTGACTAAAATATGGAATCTCTTTTAAGATTTAAAAAATTACATTCTATCCTCAGAAATTTATATATACATAATAAATTGTCTTTTGAGATTTATATTTGCATAATAAATTACCCCCTAATTTGTTATGCAAATATAACCCTCAAGAATAATTTGTAATTTTTCAAACCTCAAGGAAGAATCCGTGTTTTAGTTAAATATCGAGGAGTGTTGATAATTTGCCCTTACAAAGAACCAAAAATAAATAAATAAATAAATATTATGAATATACTTTCTAAGATTTGTTTAAAGTACAGATTGTTTTTATGATTCAGAAAATTATAGATATCCCTTGTCAGAATTTTTTGTTAACAGAATTAACTAAAAAAATAAAATTCATAATTACTCTCCTATACAATAATAAAATTACTTAAATTATTAATTAAAATATATTTCTAATATCATTAAAAACTGTTAATTGACTTAATAATTTATTAATAATAGGATGATTTGTTATGAAATTAAAAATCTCTGAGATGAAATGTAATTTTTAAAATTACAAGAGACGATTCGTATTTTAATTAAATCTGATAGAATATATTTATGATTTACCAATAAAAAATTATCCAATAAGTCTGAAATATTACACATGTATTTTATTGTTATTGGTTCAACCCACTGCTAATATGAACTTCGTAAAATGTCCCAATACATCACAACAGTTCATCCAATTGGACTAGGCCAGGTTAAATATTAGAGTGTTTTGTGAATATAGTTATAAGTTAATTTTTTGATTTTTTTAAAAAAAGTTAGTAAAAAATGTGAGAGATGATGTGACTTAACATAGATTAAAATTAAGAAGTGACTTTTAACCTACTTTCCAAAAAAGGTCATTAATAAGATACAAAAATATACTTTGACCTGATGTAAAATGGTTACACTTAATATTTATTCTGTAGTGAAATACAATTAGCGTTCATTATATTTTCATAGTAATCTCATTTTAGTTCTTTCAATTTTAGTTGTGTTAGCTCATCTTTTATATTTTCACTCAAGTTGTAATGTCATCATTCCGTCTATTTATCGTTAATGAAGTTAACAAAAATTAAAAGTAAACAAATCAAATGAAATTTTAGCGAAAGTACAATAATTTTTGATAAAAATATAAAAGTGTTAGTGAGTTGAAAAACTTGTCAAGAGTAGCTGATATAACAAGTTCCATTAAAAATAATATAAAAAAAAAAGTCCATGAAATTTATTTATAGGAAATGTTTCGTAGCTCGAAACATTTGCCCCGAATGGCTCGATCAAGCAGAGGGAGAGAAGAGTGAGAAGAGGAAGAGAAAGAGAGAGAAGCAGGGAAGAGGGAGAAGAAGAGAAGAGAGGGGAAGAGAGAGAGAGAAGACGACCGTACAGCTGCCGATCGTCGCCCCGCCCAGCCGCCGATCCGCCGCGTCGCGCCAGCCCAGCCCCGCCGCAGCCTCTGACCGCCGTCGCCCCGCTTTCGCCTCCTCCCCGAATATTATGCCCCCTCCAGTCCTCCTCCTCCTCCTCCTCCTCCCTCCTTCCTCCTCCTCCCCTCCTCCTCTCTTCCTTCTTCTTCCTAGCCTTCGTTCTTCTTCTGCAAAAAAAAAAAAAAAAGTCGAGCATTCGGGCTCCCCGTTTTCGAGCTATGTAGCGCGATCGTTTATTATAATATTGTATAACTTAAAGTGAGATCAGAGTAAAATTGCAGTAAAATTAACCCATATTAAAAAAATTTATTATTTCACATAATTTACAGAGAAAGTACATGTGTTTGGTTTGTTGTTGATAAGATAAATAAAAAATAAAAAATAAAAAATGGGGAGAGAGTTTAGAATTTTTTTTTCTTGTTTGGTTGTTTATTTTGAAAATAATTTTAGAGTTTGAGATGATTTGATATTTTGTTATAGTTAAGTAGATATGTATGAGAGAAAAAATGATTAAGAATGAGAGAAGAGAGAGAAACACTGATTGACGTAAGAGAGAGAAAGTGAATTTGGAATTTTTTTTCAAAAAATTTCAACCAAACAAAATTTTGAAAATTTTTCTTAAAATGTGTGTCAAACACCTCAACAAAATTCATTAATTTTTATTTTAAAAAACTTATTAAATACTCTTAAAATATCGTATAACATTATTGATATAATATTTTCAATAAATGAAAAATCACAAACCATTTTTATCTTTCAGTTAGGTGACAAAAATGAGTTAGCATATTCATTCCAAAAAAACAAAAAATGTACTACATAATTATTTAAAGTATCACATAAATAATATGAACAGGTTTCATAACTACACTGGGTTATAAAATGAGAAAGGGTTTTGTTGATAGGGCAAACTTCACTTTACCCCCTATGGTATAGGCCATGTGCGGATTATCCCTCCGACATTCGAATATCACCACATAATCCCCCCAAAAGTAAAAAGACTATTTTGCCCTTGTATATATAACCTTTGTTTAACGTTTCTTCTTCAATAGTTGTACATTTGAGAAGAACAAGAGAGAGAACTTAGGGTTTTGATATATGAAATTAGGGTTTTGATTTAACAAATTAATTTAAACAACAAAGACATGCCATGTTCTTCCTCATTCTCTCTCTAAAATTACAACCCCACCATTTCTCTAAAATCAAACAAAATCATAACCATGGACGGATGAAACCCATGAAAGACACAGTGGACGACTAAAACCGCCACCATGGACGGCGAGACCACCTCTACACAGCACCCAAGTTATCAGATAGATAATGACAAAACACCAAACGATTTATCAGCAGGGGAATCTTCAGGATAAGTATGAAGATCGATGTTTGTTTGCTTCATTTGATTTGGGTTCTTAGCGTAAGACTCATAGCTCCGATCTTACGATA
Organism: Camellia japonica; assembly: GCA_030407325.1. NCBI lineage: Eukaryota > Viridiplantae > Streptophyta > Magnoliopsida > Ericales > Theaceae > Camellia > Camellia japonica. Next base: position 15,583,708 of record JAPPVO010000059.1, read on the forward strand.
AATCTTCATTTTTTAGCGTCTTTTTCCTCAGTTCCACGAGTTCGTGCTTTGATTCCTCGAAAGTTTTTTTTGGGTTTTTTCGGATTCAAATCGTCAGTGAGAAAAATACAAGAAGTTTGTAATTTGGGTTTTTGAGGAATTGGACATTGAGAGCAGAGTTTGTATTGCGAATGCCTTTTTTAGTGTTTTTTGAGGAAACGCTTGATAAAGTTTCAATCTTTGGTGGTCTCTGTTGGTTTCAAAAGCGCTGAATACGAAAGATTTCAAAATTTCTTGTGTTTGGAGCTGTTTCATATTGTGGGAAACGAAGGATTAGCAACGTTTCAGTTGGGTAATCAGTTGTCTTGCATTTCGTGATCGATTTAATATAGTATTATAAACCCAAAGGACCTAAAAACCCATTGAGACTTTCTCTTCAAATACTTGTTTTTTAGAGTTCATTTGTTTGCTTTGACTGAGACAGTGATGGGTTTGTGCTAGTTTTAAAGTTTGTGGGTTTGTTCTGAAGAAGAAGAATGAGAGAAGATTAAGGTTCTTGTGTTTTCGGAAAGTGTTTTTTGAGTTTGAAGTGATGATGGCAATGTCTTGCAAGGATGGTAAGACAGTAGTGGACAATGGGAAATATGTCCGTTACACACCTGAGTAGGTTGATGCCCTTGAGAGGCTTTATCATGAATGTTCAGTTCGTCGGCAACAACTCTTTTTGTATGCTGAGTCTTACTTTCACTAGGAGTGGTTTGATTATGGAGATACCGGTGGGAGTTTATAATTTTACTTCTTTTTTTTTCCCTTCTTCTGGATAGAGATTTCCAAATCTGGGTTTTGAAAAATAAAGAAGAAAGGCTGCTTTGGAAATTAGTGATGAAGATGAGGGCATTTTAATCATTTAATTCGGATGAGAAATCATCTTTTCATGACCAATTGCACAGCCCTCGCGTGTATTGCACAGCCTGTTAGAATAGATGGAAAAAAACTAACTGTGCACTTCACTCCATCAATCACAGGGGGGTTATGTGATGATATTCGAACGTTAGGGGGCTGCTCCGCACATGGCCTATACTATAGGAGAGTAAAGTGAAGTTTGCCCTTGTTAATAAAAGGGACACTTATTAAGGATATATTAAATATTTTTTTTAGAGACTAAACTACCCTTTTCAATAATTTCTTTTATTTTAAAATTATATTTTTTTTGTAATAGAATTTTTAATCATAAAAATAAATACATTTATTTTTAAATAACATTTCGTGGATTTAAAAAAAAATTAAATTCCCTCTATTTGCAATCGTATGGTGTAAGAAAATGAATCTAAAAATTAAAAAAAATAAAGGACATATAATTTTTTATATTTGTTATAAAAATAAGTGGCATATATAAATTTTAAAAAAAAAAGGGCATATAAATTTTTTACTGTATTTATTATAAAAATAAAGGATATATAAAAAATTTATGAAAAATCATGAAAAAAATATGTCTTTATTTCCTTACACCATATAATTTAATTATGATTAAAAATAAAAGGCATTTAAAATTTTTAAAAAAATACACAAATGTTATTTAAAAATAAATTCATTTACTTTTATGATTAAATAATATTTAAAAAAAATCTATTACAAAAAGTATATAATTTTAAAATAGAAAGAATTAAATGTATGTAGTTTAATCTCTAACCAACACATATATTTTGTTTTTTCTTTTTTCTATGATAGCGGAGGTGGTTAACTATTGGGTGTTTTGGGAAGTTGGTAAAAAGTTGACTTTTGGCTTTTTATTAAGTTTTTTGGCTTTTTTAGAAGTGATTTGGGAAGTTGGTAAAAAACTGACTTTTTTGATTTTTGGTTTAATATTTTTTAAAAGTGTCACATCACTCCAAAATGACCAAAATATCATTACTTTTTATTTTTTGAATTAATTAATTAAAATGTTCTAGAGGGTAGTTTGGTAAATTTAGGTGTTGCTTTTTTGGGTCTTCCCAAATCACCATTTCAGCGTTTTGGCCAAGTTTGGCGTTTTTAGAGTGATGGCAAAACGCAACTTTTTATTGTTGTTGCCAAAACGGCACTATATTTAATGCATCATTAACAAATATTCTTAGGGTACTTGTTAACAAATCGGTGGAACTATATGAACCAATTAATATACATATTAGTGTATCAATTAGTGTTATACCATTATTATTGACCCACCAATTATACAAATTACAAATACTCAAAATTTTTAAAATTATGTCACATCATCTGTTGGTATATTAGTTAGTACATTAATTGTTACATATAACATTATTCTTAACTGAATCTAATGAGAAACTATATTTAATGCATCATTGACAAATTATAAAGGAAAATGATATAGGTCCCAAATTTTTTACTAAATAAATAACTAAATGTCTCACATAAGTGTGGGATTCACAAAAAAAGTAAGGCTAGAGACCTAAAAAATTTTATTAAAAATTCTATCAAATGTCTCACATGAGTGTGAGACCTACACAATGTGGGTTACAAGTGGGTCCCACACTCATGTAAGACATTTGGTAAAATTTTTGATAAATTTTTAAAATTTTTAGTATTTTTGCCACAAAAAAATAGACTCCACACTAATGTAAGAAATTTAATCATTTATTTGGTCAAAAATTTAATAATTAATGCCCTTAGGATTTACATTACATCTCTATTTTATATTAGAGAAGCTATATTTTAAATAATAATAATAATAATAAATTTTATAAATATTAATAATTAAACTCGTAAAATTTTTCATATTCATGCACTATAAAGTGTAAATTTTTTATTAAGAAAATTAAAATGTATCTCCTCGGTAGTAACAAAAGACACTTTTTTTTTTTTTTAATTCTTAAAATACTTTTTAAAAAGACATGAAACGTTGGATTAAAATCATAAGCGGATACATACATGGCCATCATCGTCCAATCCAAAAAGAACAACCACAAAAGTATATATTTAGGGGCATTTTGATAACATTAGTAAAAAGTTAGTTTTTAACTTTTTAATTTTTTTACTCAAAAAAATTCAGTTTTTTGTCAAAAAAATACAAAAAAAATTAAAAAAATTAAAAAATCAACTTTTTACTAATTTCTCAAAACACCACTTACTGTCACTCCGCACCTATCCGCCCACAATTTAAGTCAAATAAAACAAAAAAGAAAAACAAGAGTCTAAAAAAAAATAAGTAACCTGTGTAGTATAAATATAAATTTATAATTTCATATTTAAAGATAAAATTTTAAGAATTTTTTTAATTTAGTTAATTTTATTTTATCCATATTTTTACTTGTTATGATTTTGTCTTCTTTAACAAAACAATTAGCCTATTTTTTTTAAAAAAATTGTTAAAAATATTTGTCAAATCGCAATTTAGTCTTCGTTTGATAAACATTTTGGGATTAAAAAAGTACAAAAAGATAAAATAAGCTATATAAGTTATAAATGTCACATCTAAACCATAATCATTATTTTTTTCTCTCACAAAAGTAAAAAAATCCAAAAATAAAAACCAAACGAGATTAAAAAAGTTAGATTAAAAAAGTCATAACACAAAAAAAAAATGGAAAATGTTGAGGGGCCACAATTCTTGTGGCCACAATTCTTGTGGCCACAATGGCCTCAAAACTACCAAAACGACGTCGTTTTGAGGCAAAACATGTCAAAAACGACGTCGTTTTGACAGTTTTGAGCCATTGTGGCTACAAAATTATGACCCTCTAGCATTGTTGCAAAAAAATTGACTACCGAACTTTAATGTAATATGAGCCATTCATACTAGATTCGGTCCACAAATTTTTTTTTTTGGACCACTACTTACTATTACATTGTCAAAAAAGAACCAATTGCACTGGTCCAATTGGCAATTTTTATCTATTTCTAATGGAGAAATTGGAGAATTAATTTTTATTAGGACATTTCTAACATTTACTCATTTGTTTTATTAATTTAAATATAAAATTGAGTAAAAACTCTATTTGATATCGCGCGCATTGGAGTGTCATCAAATCACTTGTCGACTGAGAGAAATCGGGCTAATATTGGGCCGGTCGACCGTCCAGTGTAATTCTCAATAAAATAAGAAATATGTTATGGGTAATTTTTCACCGAAGTGGTTGTTCGGACATCCAGCCGATCGTCTAGTGGTGTTGTATTATCTACAACTCCAACAGTTCTGAACAGTAAATTGGTGAAAATCACAGTTATTCTCAATTTGATGAAAACTGTAACATATCTTGAATTTGATATTGGTTTAATGAAACGATTGGAGTAACAAAAAAAAAATTTATGAAAGAAAATGTGTTTAATTGGAGATGGTCTTAGAAACAAATACTATTAATTATTTTTAAAATTTAAATATATTATTAAATTATAACGAGATTTTTTTAAGATTCATGATATTAAAATTTCATAAAATAAATGACATATAATATTTTTATAGTAGTTGAGGTTTCTTATTATTTTTACAGAGAAAATTTGACACAGAAAAATTTCATCCCAACACAAAAACTTTCAATTTTCACATAATTTTTTTCATAATTTCATAGATAAATTTTATCAAAAAGATCTTAGTTAATAATTATAAAAAATACATATTAAACCTCTTTAATACTCAAAGTTAGAGCGCGGTTTCCCTAATTATTTTTTTTTTATAAATTATAATATAGATAGAAAGGATTTAAAAAAAAAAAAAAAAAAAAAAGCATGGTTGAAAAAGAAAATACGGCTAGCTGATGTCATCCACCACCATGGCATCGAGATCTTGCAGCATAAAGAAGCTTCCTTTCACACACAGTCTCTCTTCTCTGTCTCTCTAGCTTGCCAATTTGAGAATTTGGGAGAAATCACAAAACAACAAAGAAAAGATCATCAAAGAGAGATGAATTGGGTGATGATCATCAAAGAAAAGAACAAAACAGAACAAATCCAGAAAGGAACGCCATGAGAGCTCCTGATCATCATCATCATGTGACTCACCTTTTCATTCTATCATTGTTTGTGTCCTTCATAGTCCCACACCAACTCACAAGCTTCCCAGATTTGATCTCTAATCAAACAATCCCCAGAAGACTCCTCCACCAGCCCCTCTTTCCGGCCACATCTGCTCCGCCTCCGGAACCACCACCACCTCCTCCACCCCCTTCCTCTCCCAATTCCGACCAGCCATTCTTCCCGGAAGTCCCCAACCCAGATCAGACTCAGCCATCACCACCACCACCACCGGCCAATGGCACCACCGCCGCCGCCGTGGCAAACCCAGTTGCCACACAGCCAATCAAACCGGCCAAGAAAGTCGCAATCGCAATTTCAGTCGGAATTGTGACTCTAGGCATGTTATCAGCACTCGCATTCTATCTCTACAAGCACAGAGTGAAACACTCCGGCGCGTCCCAGAAGCTCGTTGGAGCGAATTCGCAGAGGTTTCACGACGAATCGAGACCACCACCGTCGAGTTTTCTGTATGTTGGGACGGTGGAGCCGACGAACGAATCGTCGGTCCAAGAGGGGACAAATGGGTTGGTGTCGTCGCCGTACCGGAAATTGGGTTCGGCTAAGAGATCGGATCGGTATAGGCCGAGTCCGGAGCTTCAGCCTCTTCCGCCATTGCCAAAACCTCCACTTCCGATCATGAATTCGCCTCCGCCAATGTCGTCTTCCGATGAGGAGAGTCGTGAGACGGAGTTTTATACGCCGCAGTGCTCGTTGGTGAGCAATGATGATGGGTCTTCCACGCCTGGTTCACGGCGGAGCTGGGTGGCGGCGCGTGGGAAAGCTGAAGGTGGAGCCACCACCACCACTAATTCTGTTCCTTTTTCCATGCGAACTTCGCCCAAAACAAGGATTTCATTCTCGCCACCGAATCCCAAACTCACCATCATTCCGTCAATCAAGCAGACTCCGCCGCCGCCGCCGCCGCCGTGTATTCAGTCAATCACCAACCAACCACCTCCGCCACCGCCACCGCCACCGCCACCGCCACCAATCTCAACGCCGAGGAAATTAGAAGGGTCAGAAGCAAGTGTCACTTCTATACCTTCCCAAGAATTGGGAAAGTTACAATCAAGAATTCCCAATTCCAAAGCCAATTTTGAGAAAGCAGGACTTGAAGAATTAAACAATGGTGTCGATTCTTCAGAGAGGACTGATGGAGATGATGCAGATGGATCAAAACCCAGGTTGAAACCTCTGCATTGGGACAAAGTTCGAGCAACATCGGATCGAGCAACGGTGTGGGATCAGCTGAAATCGAGCTCTTTTCAGTAAGTACAATACACTTCGAAAACATGTTACAATACATATTGATAGTTTCGAATGTTTGTGATGTTAAAATCAATTTTTTGGAATGTTTGTAGATTGAATGAGGATATGATGGAAACTCTTTTTGGATGTAATTCGACAAATTCAGTTCCAAAAGCTCCAAAAGAAGTAACTCGAAAATCGGTTCTGCCTCCTGTTGAACATGAGAACAGAGTGTTGGACCCAAAGAAGTCACAGAACATAGCTATACTGTTGCGAGCTCTGAATGTGACCCGGGATGAGGTGTCTGAAGCACTTCTAGATGGTATGTAATGATCAACGGCTAAGATATAGTTGAAAACCGGTATTTGCGTATCAACTCGTAGGGTTAATCTTGTTCTATGCTAACTATTGATTCGATTTATAAAAAAGTCATCCCTATATAAACATACAATACATGTTATTTGACACCAATTTTATCATATTTGAATAGTTATTCTTCAGCATGATAGTTTATGATCTTCTCTCTGCTATATATGATTTGTAAATTTATAATTGAGGGTTTCGCCAAAGGCAGATTCCATGTCAAATATGTGTTGTTCACATGAATGAGCTATTGGATTCATCAGTGAATAGTCTATGTCAAATATGTGTAGCAGCAGAATTGCTTGGAATTATAAAAATCCAAGTCTGAGTGGTTTCGCAACGACAAAACCCGACATGTTTCTATCTAGTAGGAAACATCAACAATATATTTAATAGAACTCCATATTATGTTTTTTCCTCATTTTATCTTAATTTGTTTTCCTTTCTGTTAAATTTACACATATAGCTTGAAGGAAATTAATCGTACATACAATTTTGCTAATAAATGGGCATGGTGAAGTTGCATTTTCAAAAAGCACAGTTACTAATTTTATCTGGACACATCGTCTGGGTTATGCATGCAAATTGCAATGCCAGTCAATACATAGAATTTCAATACATTGTGTAAATAAGAATAAAAAATAGCTGATGGAGGATAATAATATGTCAATGAAATGTTAATTATGATCTGGACCCTTAATTATGCATCTTGCATCTGAAGATTTGCTTCATCATATGCCCGTATATATGTCGTGCAACAGGAAATCCAGAAGGCTTGGGCAGTGATCTTTTGGAAACCTTGGTGAAAATGGCTCCAACCAAAGAAGAAGAGATAAAATTGAAGGACTACAAAGGCGACATCTCAAAATTAGGGTCTGCAGAGAGATTTCTAAAGACTCTACTTGATATTCCGTTTGCCTTTAAAAGAGTTGAAGCCATGCTATACAGAGCAAACTTTGACACAGAAGTGAAGTACTTGAGGAAGTCTTTTCAAACCCTGGAGGTATATTTGCCTCGATTTCTTGAACTCTCTGTTATTCAAACCTCTTGAAATTTGCTGCTTAATATTTGTTGTTTATGTTTTCTCCCTTCAAACTTAAAGCAACAAAAGCTGCTAAACGTGATATTCTATTAGTCATTGTTGTTAAATCATTAATCGTTTTGCTAAAATAGTAAATCCTGGGATTCATTTTACTTAGCATAATATATAATTATATATATATACATGTATAATAATACACCCATAGTATTTAAAGCGAAATAAATATCAATATAACTAAATTACAGATATGCATAGACATATAAAACCACATATAACAATATAATTAATTGGTCTCTTTCTTTATTTTGCGGAAATGACGTTTCATGCGTTATGCAAACAAAATTGAATCGCAATGACTCGTAATAAATTGCAATTGAATCTCACAGTTTACTCAATTTAAGATGTGACAGCAATTTTCGAATCATTTTGATTAAAACTCGTATCGGATCATATGAATCAAATCATGAATCATAATATTCAAATAACCATGATTCTATTATGCTCAAAGGAATTTTCCCTTAAGATGTAGCTTTTGAGATTTGCAGGTAGCAAGCGAGGAATTGAAGAACAGTCGGTTATTCCTCAAAATCCTTGAAGCTGTTCTCAGGACAGGAAACAGAATGAATGTTGGAACCAACCGTGGCGATGCTACAGCTTTTAAACTCGAAACACTGTTAAAATTAGTAGATATTAAGGGGACAGATGGGAAAACAACTTTACTACACTTTGTGGTCCAGGAGATTATCAGATCGGAAGGTACAGGTTCTGATCCTACGACTGAGAGTCTCCCAAATAAAATGAACTCTAAATTGAAGGAGGAGGATTTCAAGAACCAAGGATTGCAAGTTGTTGCCGGTTTAAGCAGAGAACTTGGAAATGTTAAAAAAGCAGCAGGGATGGACTCAGATGTCTTGAACAGCTATGTGTCGAAGCTTGAAACAGGGCTTGAGAAAGTAAGACTGGTTTTGCAATACGAGAAACCAAATATGCAAGGGAAATTCTTCGAATCAATGAAAACGTTTCTCAAAGAGGCTGACGACGAAATCACTGGGATTAAAGTGGATGAAAGAATGGCATTATCGTTAGTGAAAGAGGTGACCGAGTACTTTCATGGCAACGCTGCTAAAGAAGAGGCACATCCTCTCCGGATCTTCATGATTGTGAGAGACTTTCTCTCGATATTGGATAATGTGTGCAAAGAAGTAGGGAGGTTGCAGGATAATACGATGGTCGGATCTGCTAGATCCTTCCGGATTCCCGCAAATGCATCATTACCCATTCTTAACAGATACAATGTGAGACACGAGACTAGTTCGGATGAGGAAAGCTCATCACCATAAGGATATGCTAGTATGAAGCACTCGAAACCATTATAGGACTTTTTTGATCGAAGAAATCTGATGGGTATTTTACATTCTTGTATTTACAGCATGTTGAAGGAGTAGGATTATAAGGAAGAGCAAATCGCTTCAATTTGTTGAAGAATTTTGTTCTAGGCAAGGGCATTAGCTGACTGCCAGTTAAATGTGGCTTCTGCTGCAGATGTTGGTTTGGTAGAACCATCAGGTTACTAGAGGAGCTTCTCAATGTCGAGTCAAGTGTGTTCCATACATACTAGACACACAAGGATCACTCACTTTGACAAGTAGAGCTTCTTCCAAATGAAGAAAAAGTATGTAGAATAATGGAAGAATCGAGAGCTGCACGTCAAATAAAAACATGAACAAGAACAAGATGCTCTGCATAGTTCCGTCCAATCACATGAAAGCGACACCAAAGGCAATCAACATTCGAAACCAGTCAGTAAAGCCAGCACCGATTGCTGAATCAAGAAAAGACCACTTCTTTTTACTCTTTTTTAGCAGTTGAACTGAAATTAGTATAGTTGATTTTTTTTTTTTCATTTAAATACATCTTCAGGCGAAATAGTGTTTTGATGCCATACAATACCTCTATAGTCTTCCTTTTAATGATATTTTTATTGATAATTAGCAAAATGTTATTATCATGGGACACATCTTGGTGTTTACATTTTAGATGGTTGTTGGGAATTATTCAGTTTGTTTGGTTTGGATTTTTAAGATTCATTTTTCAGAAAATTGAAATTTTTTATTTTTCATGTGTTTTTGTTTTTACTGAATTTTTTTAATATTCTAAGCTATTTTTTTAATTTTTAGATATATTTAACATAAATATACTTAAAAGGTATAATGTTTAAATATCAAAAATATAAAATATATATATATGAAAATTCAGTATATTTTTTTGTATTCTTATCTATTTATTGACTTTTACAAATATTTTACTTTTTAAATACATTTAAGTGAGGTATATCAAAAAGAGTAGTAAAAAAAAAAATCTCTTAAACTCTAAAAATATTCACTAAAATTAAAGACATACGAAAAATAAAAAATTTAATTTTTAAAAAATTAAAACCAAACACTGATAAAATCATATATGCAGAGTGATGAACACTGATAAAATGTCACTATGAAAGTACTTTTCCCAAAACACTAACCATTGGTAGTGCAATCAGAAGAGATTGTGTATGATTTGGAGAGATTTCATTGGTGATTGAGTGCCTAAAATGAAAATGGTACAAAGGCGTGTACTAATGGGTCTTTAAAGTAGAGGTCATAGGTTGAGTACGAAGGTTGAAAAAGAAAAGAAAAGAAAAGAATGGGAAGGAAATTAGAGGGGCATACCAAAGAATGAGTGGGGCTAAGAAGCTCCTTTTTGTGGGTATCAGATTCTCTACTATAAAATCAACAACGAGCTTGTTTCTGGTCTTCTGACAAAGCTTGAATTTGAAGGGATGATCGCGCTAAGTTACTTATAAAACCAAGATAAGGAGTCTTGACTACGCCCATGAACACCACCAAATATTGATTGCAATATTACAAAAAATTCACAAACAAAATTGGGTGGAAATGGGTGGACAATTTTATCTCATCCTAATAGAGATTTTGGGACTTATTTATTTATTTATTTGAATGTAGAGTTGTTAGGATTTGTTGGTACATAATGGTTGCTTTATGCGGTTATTCTAAAAATAGGCCGACGAAATGTGATGTCGAATGCTATAAGCAATATAAATAAAATCTTTCTTAATACCAATTGGTTTTAGAAAATATGGTAGAACTCAATCTAATAAGTAGTATCAAAGTCAAATTGTCATACACTCTAGTCGTAAGAGCATTGTTGTGAGAAAGGGATTGTTGGTATACAATATTGTTGCCTAACATTGCTTTGTTGGATGCTCTTTATAGTGATTGTTATAGAAACTATACAGTAGGTCATGTTTGATGCTCTTTATAGAGATTTTTTTTTTTTAATTTTATAATCGAGAGCCTGAGCCAACGTTATATCAAAGTGATTCTCACAGAAACTATCTGATAGGTCCGACTTATAGCACTCTAAATAGTAATACATTATCATTTTATCTGTTATGTTTTAAACAAATAATTTAGACATGATTACTTTGTCTTTCATTTTTTAGACAAAATAGTAATATCTTTAACTGACAGCAGTAACTTGAATCCATCAAAGAACTTACCCCATGGACCCAATTATGTGATCTTCACTATCGCATCCTGAAATTTTTCATTGATATATAATATTAACACATGGTATCATTGTTATGCTTATGAGCAAAAAAACTGAGAAAAAAATTTATGAACCTATTCAGTCCAAACCAAATCGTAACCTTGCTTGTTTCCACTTTTCAAAAAATACTTTTTAAAAAATTTTACTTTCTTAATTTTCGTGTTTTTTTTTTTTACTGAATTTTTAAAAATATTTTAAGTAATTTTTTTACTTTTTAGACACACCTAACATAAATACACCTAAAAAAGTAAAAAAATTATAAAAAAATCTTTTAAAAATTCATTAAATACCAAAATATAAAAAAAATACAAAAATTCAGTACATTTTTTTTATTTTTATATTTTTATTAATTTTTAAAAATATTTTTTCATAAATTTTTTATTTTTTAAATACATCTAAGTAAGGTTCATCTAAAAAAGTAAAAAAAAAAATATTTAAAATTTAAAAAATATTCACTAAAAACAAAAAAAACACGAAAACCAAAAAAGTTAATTTTCTAAAAACTTAATCCAAAAAATTCAAATCAAATACACTGATTTGGTTTTTATTGATAAACGGTTTGGTACGAATTCCTAAAATTGGTAGATTGTACTTTATGATTTGATTCGCAATTTTATAGTGACAATTTCAATTTAGAATTAAATCAGACCATTTATATATGTATATAAAAGCAATTGCTTACCATAGACCCTCCTACTCAAGCGCACACAATCCCATATAATACTTCCGTTAAACCTAATTTGGATAATCTCATCACCCTCCGATTTCTCTGACAATGATTTATTGACAATCTATCTAATTGATCGACAATGGTTGCTTGAGCAATAGTTTATCGAGAATCTGTTACATGAAC